>JAUTXW010005320.1:897500-1307677 GCA_030620095.1 Kuschelorhynchus macadamiae | reverse complement strand
ATATACTGAACAGAAATAAATAAATGACAGCTTGTGGTAATTATATCAACTATCTTATTGTTGCCCTGAACTAAAAAACTCTTTCCTAACGTGAGAGAGATGTAATATTTTCCACTTTTGGCTGTAAACGGAATGAATTGGAATTTAAAACGTAAATGCTTTAAAATAATTTTACTTTAAATGTGGTTACTGTTTTAGAAGAGCATACCTCTTTCCTGTATTTAAGTAAACAATGTCAATAAATCAATTCAATTCAATTTAATGTATGCCCTGCCCCTGGACGCTTATTAAGTCAAGCAAAAAAGATCATTGAAATAACACAAAACAAATTTTATTTTTTTTTTATATTTTAATATAATTTATTTATGAAACAAATATCATTTTTATATGAATGTTTAACTACGATCATCAGATACGTGGGATTTATGTAGGCTTGACTTTCTTACAATATATTAAAGTTCGTATTTGCTTTACTTACTACATTATTTTAATTTTTGTAGAACTTACGGATGGAGACTTAAACGGCGTAAAGCTGGATCTATATTGGTCAGGATCCATAATGTGCTTGGGTGCTACGTTTGTTTGCATTCCTGCAGGACTTATTGCATGTCACTGGGGTAGAAAACTGGCCGTCCTGTTAACTGTAATTCCTTTCATTATTGGATGGGTACTTATAATTTTGACCAAACACGTAGCCATGTTGCTAGTTGGAAGATTCTTGACGGGAATGGCAGGAGGCGCTTTTTGCATTTTGGGACCGTTATATACTAGCGAAATTGCCCAAGATGAAATCAGAGGGACTTTAGGTAAAAAACAGTATTTTCATTTAAATATTTAAGCTACTTCATTTTCTGGATTTTTTACTCTAGAGATTCTTTTCCTACCCTATATATTAGTTTAATTTTAAATAGTGATGCTGCAAGACGAGACAAATTTCGTACTTTCGTCCCGTCACGTCCCGCCTCAATCTAGTCTCGTCTCGTTTCGACGCCACGTGACAAAACAAGAAGAGAATAAAAGTGTCGACACTTTTAGTAAAAGGAACCCTCAGCTTATAGATCTAGTTACATATCTCTTTCCATTTCTATCAAAGGAAATTATTCTATCAATAAAATTCTTCTGATTTAATCTATTAAAATGTTGCCTTGCAAAAATTGAGTATAGGATTGTACTACGACGTTTTTGTTTTAAATGATAAGCCGTTCTTATATTTTTTTGAAAAACTTTGAATTCAAATATCGATTTTGCGTCTCTAAATTTATTTTAATATTAACAATAAAGATAATAATACAATTTTTTTTAACTACGTGATGTACAGGGTGGTCCAATAAAAAAGGATGTGGGCTGTAGCTCGAGAAAAGAAAATAATTTCCAGTTTGCGTTGTCACTTTTCTACTCTATAAAACGCAAGGTTAATTTTCAAATCCGACGTTTCGGATTCGAGAGATCATCTACAACTTTTTTAATTTAAATGCGGACCTGGATTTTTTATCTCACTATTCAATGCCCTTTACAACTACCAAATAAATTGTGATATAGAAGTCATAGCATACCATTTGATTTTTTTGATAAAATTAGCATTATTTGGAGAATTCCAAAACATCAATGACCAATTAATGACCCCTAACAAATTGATTACGGTATAGTTTATAGTTCCACGAGTAAAGCAAAAAAAAGCACATTTTTTCAACATCAAGTTGAATAAAATCGGTTCATCCAAAACAGAGGGATCGATATTTGAAAGTAAAAATGGTTGATTTTTAAAAACACACAGAAATGATCTCAAGCAAAAAAATGCGTAATTGGTTGAAGAATACAAAGCTTATATTTTCAACATATCTCAATTATGAAAATTTAAGAGAAAATTGGCATTTACATTTTTGTGTTACTTTTACTCTTCCTAGCGGCCAACTTTGGAACTTGAAAATAATTTACTTTTTTAATTTATTTTAATTTAAAGGTAGTGTATTCCTACTGGTTTCAAATTTGTGTGCTAGAGCTTTGACACCCGTATTCACTAAAGAGGTTTACATTTAGACCAGGTCTAACTTGACAGTTACAGGTTTAAGATGACATTTTTTATAAATGAACAAATAATTTTTCTAAATGTCACAAATACAAAATGACATTGACGTAAGTGAAACGTAACTGGCGAACTAAGAGTTTTAAGTACTATGGCAACTAGAACTGGTTTAACTTTTAAACCTTTTTAGTGAATACGTGGGTGAATATTTTATATGCTTCTAGCAGATTGCCCCTTATGTAGGATTGCTGTCAATTTTTTTGGTTGTTTTTAAGGATAAAAGTATCAAATTTGGCATATTTATAGTTAGCAAGAAGTGATCCATTTATTGAAACCATATCGTACGGGGTGTTCCATTAAAAAAATATTTTATGATCTTTTTTATTCCAAATATAATTTTTATATTTTCTTTACAAGTCCTGGCATTTCAGATAAAAACTTAAAACTTCTCTCTGTGTTCTAAAATGCAATGAGAAATCCTATAGAGGCGCACGATAAATTATTATGATGTAATTTTTAGGGTATTAATTTATCTGTATGTGGCGTGTTCTCATAAAGGCACCAAGAATAATGATAAATAAGTTTTAATGGAACTGCTTGATTATTATTGATTTTTGAATTATCTTTAAATTTATATGAACATTTCGAATTGGGGAAATTAAAAAGTCAAATATTACTCCACAAAATATTAATATTTTTCCAAAGCCCCTTTTTGATACCCCCTCTATACACTTAATAATCTAACGTTTCCTTAATAAATGTTATAATTATTTCTTCTCTTGATGCAGAAAGTGATAGTCCCTTTATAAATAGAAATCTCACTTGATTTTAAGAATGGCTGTTTAAACTATTTTCTTTATTAGGGTTAATTATTTAGTTAATTTTCTATTGCAATTATTACCTGCACGTATATATAAATAAATATGGCTTCTAAACGGGCAAAATTTAATTTACAACATAAAACGGCTTACGAACGGGTAAAGGAAATGTATGAATAGTCGTTAAAATAAAAAAGTGAAGAAACTTTTGCGGAAAATTTAATAACGCGTGCCGATAATTTACATGACCTTTATGCAAATTTTAAAAGGATCGATAATTCAGTCGTGTCTTTAATTTCTACAGATGAAGAATTTGCTGCAGAAGATCACATTAGGAAACAGGCTGGTTAATTTTATTTTAGTGTTAAAGCTAGCGCAAATAAAATACTTTCAATTTAAAATGAACAAAATATAAAGAATGATGCGCCCCCTCAGCATGTTGCAAAATTCCCCAAAATTAATATTGTTTGTTGTTGTTTGATGACAATTTAAAAATGCAGCCATCTTTTTATGATGTTTTTTGAAGCATGATTCATAATATTGCTCCACTGTCCCCTATTGAAAAATTGATATTTTTTTTACGAAATTCACTAGAGATGGATGCTTTTAATTTAAAAAAATCTTATCGTATCTTATAATAACTATTTAATTGCATACATTTTAATTAAGCGCTTTCAAAATACTAGATTTTTAGTTACACAGGATTTTAGTCAAAATGTATACTGTACAGTCCCTTGCGCTCTCCTCATCAAAAGAATTTAGAAATCTTCTAGATATTTTTATGGAAAAACTTAGAAACCTTTGAAACACCAAAAATATAATACTGATTGTTGGGAGTACATAATATTTTATTACAAAAGTTAAATGAAAAAACATGCACTGATTTTAAGTTTCATTATAGTAATTATAAAATAATTATAAAATTAATAAAAATTTAGTTAATTTTTTGGAAAGCCATTGTAAAGCTTTGGAATCAGTTTTTAATATGGTACCCTCATCGTTCAAAAATAAACCCTCTGCACAACGTTCCTCCTCGGAACCGCAACCTTAATTTTTAAAAAAGACGTCATTATTCTTGACAGCTGATCATAGTCAAAACAACCTAGGAACAAAAGCTGTCTAACGTTCAAAAAACGAAATGTCCCTATGCCTCCCACGGCTTACATAGGTGTCCCACTTTCCTTTCTAAATCTTAAAATAAGAGATTGTCTTTTGCTAGGTAGCACAAACTGTGCACTTAACTGTCTACATTCACCCCATTCGTTGTGTAATTATCAATCAACAATTACCTGTAGGATTTTTTTTGCCTCGACGATTTTGCTTTCTATAGCACCTGATGCGTACGGTGGTTTTTAAGGATTCGTTTTTTTTGATACAAGTATTGCTAATTTTATCTGCGGGTCTTATGTCAATCGATTGGGTTTAGTGAGAACTAAAGGTTTTCAATCTATTGAAGGTTTAAATGGAATGTCATCTGCCACTGGTAAAGTAAGCCTGTTAACAATAATACTCCGACATTTTGCTTTGATGCCATAATCTTGCCTAACCTCTACTCCAGCCATCCTAAACGGAAAATTTAACTTGCTGAGAGGAAGCATATTAAAGGTTTATCCTTAGCTAATCAAAACCTTAAAATTCCAAGTCCTATCGATATTTTACTTGGAGCTGAATATTTACCTTACATTTTAGGTCCAAGTCGTGCTTTTGGCATTCCAGGGCAGCTCGTTTTTTTGGTATGATATGACACTTCTATTGATTTTTCTTTAGATACCAAGCTACAAAATTTGGGAATTTAAACCCTCTGCACAACGTTCCTCCTCGGAACCGCAACCTTAATTTTTAAAAAAGACGTCATTATTCTTGACAGCTGATCATAGTCAAAACAACCTAGGAACAAAAGCTGTCTAACGTTCAAAAAACGAAATGTCCCTATGCCTCCCACGGCTTACATAGGTGTCCCACTTTCCTTTCTAAATCTTAAAATAAGAGATTGTCTTTTGCTAGGTAGCACAAACTGTGCACTTAACTGTCTACATTCACCCCATTCGTTGTGTAATTATCAGTCAACAATTACCTGTAGGATTTTTTTTTGCCTCGACGATTTTGCTTTCTATAGCACCTGATGCGTACGGTGGTTTTTAGGGATTCGTTCTTTTTGATACAACAAGTATTGCTAATTTTATCTGCGGGTCTTGTGTCAATCGATTGGGTTTAGTGAGAACTAAAGGTTCTCAATCTATTGAAAGTTTAAATGGAATGTCCTCTGCCACTGGTAAAGTAAGCCTGTTAACAATAATACTCCGACATTTTGCTTTGATGCCATAATCTTGCCTAACCTCCACTCCAGCCATCCTAAACGGAAAATTTAACTTGCTTAGAGGAAGCATATTAAAGGTTTATCCTTAGCTAATACCTTAAAATTCCAAGTCCTATCGATATTTTACTTGCAGCTGAATATTTACCTTACATTTTAGGGCCAAGTCGTGCTTTTGGCATTCCAGGGCAGCTCGTTTTTTGGTATGATATCACACTTCTATTGATTTTTCTTTAGATACCACGCTACAAAATTTGGGAATTAGAAAGTGTTTCTATAGAATTCCATTTTCAGAGGATGACTTCAAGTGCGATGAATATTTTGAAACTTCCATAATAACTAGGACAGATCCTGATAGATTTGTAGTAAGCCTGCCATTCCGACACTCTGCTCCATTGCTAGGTGATCCGTACAACTAAGCCCTACGTCGTATCACGCTTTTAGAGAATAAACCAGAAAAAATTGAGCATCTTCTTAAGCGGTTTTCAACTTTGTCCAAGAATATACTAATATAAATTATCTATCACAACTGTCCATCTCTTATCACAGAGATCATTTTGCCTATTATATTTCCCATCACTGCGTCACCACCTCAAAATTTCGGATGGTTTGGGATGCCAAAACTTCAAACGACTTGTCCCTAAATGACAATCTTATACGGATACTCAAATTCATCCCGAAGTTTCAGAGATTCTGTTTAAATTTCGTTCATATCCAGTGGCATTAGTTTGCGATATAAAATAAATATATTTCCTAATTTTAATCAGATTGGCAGATAGACAGTATCAGTGCATTTTTTGGTATTTTCTTCGCTCAGAAAAATTAAAAGAGTATCTGATGAATTGAGTTGCATTTGGGATGAAATCGGCCCCCTATATAGCCTTGCGTACCCTACCATAATTTACAAGTCAGTAACGATAATCCTTTCCTTTCGCTTTAGAAGATCTATATGTAAAAATATGTACGTGTAGATTATTGCTCACCGGCAGCTGAGTTACCTACTGCTATAAAAATTCAATGGGAATTTATTAGCCTCCTCAAAAAAGGAGGTTTCAAACTAGGCAAGTGGGCTATCAGCCATCCTGAACTTCTTGTAGCTGTCCCTTATATTGATACCCAGATGTCTTTGGATTTTCAATCTGGAAATCTAGCTATCATTAAATTTTTCGTCTTTAATAGGAACCGACAAATGACGTGTTCTCTTAGGATTTTACTTCTGTCGAGTCTCAATGGACAAAATGTAGCATACTTCCCAGATTGGTCGTATTTTCAATCCTTTGGTTTTTCTTGCCCCGGTAAGTCTTTCGGCCAAACACATGCTTCAATAGATTTGGATTTCGATTGCCGGTTGGAATGTGATTCCAAGTGCTTTAATAGTGGAAGAATGAAACCTATTTAAGTCAGAACTCCCTAACTTGCCAAGGATTGAGTTAAAATGGCAGTTCTCTGGAAATACTTCTCGTTTAGAATTACATGGATTTTGCGATGCTTCTAGCATTGGTTATGACTGCATAAACTACGTTCATGAAATTGCCTCTTCAAGTAAAATTTCACTGCGGTGTCAGCAAAATCTAAAATGGTCCCGTTAAAAATTTTATCTCGTCTCGAGTCTTGTGCAGCGGTATTTCTCACTCAAATTATGCACTTTGTATACGAGATCTGCACAAGAACCTGTGTGTTTGACCGTGTTTATTCTTGACCAGACTCACAGATAGCTCTTGCGGGGATTCCAGCTTCCACTCACTACCGGAAGACGTTTATCGCGAATAGAATCGGTCTTATACAAAGTATTATTCCATCAAAGTCATAGAGATATATTCTCACACGACTCAATCCTGGGGTTTGTGCTTCACGGTGTCTCAGTTCTAACCAACTTCTTTATCATACGCTGTGGTAGCAAAGGCATTTCTATCTGGATTCGTGGCCTCCCCATTTTATAGAGAAAATCAACAGAAATTTTAAAAGAAGAACAAAAAACTTCTACACACATTTCCGTTGCCAAACATCTCATTTCTGAATTGTTTTATCGATTTTCATTTTTAACCAAAATATTACGGATTCTTGCCTTTGTTTTTTATTTTAGTTGAAATTCAAAATCTAGAAACAGTCATGAGGGGGATTTGAGTTCCTTTGAAATATCTCGGAGTTCGTCGAGCTGTTATTTTGTAAGTTCAAAAGGATCATTTGGCTGATATTATAGGTAATATCGAAAGCAACAGCTTATTGCCTAAGCATTTGAGGAAGCTCGCCCTTTTTACTGACGAGGCTGGTATTCTTACAGTGGATGGCAGACTTCGAAAATCTATCTTACATTTTAAAGTTTTGCATTCCATGTTACTACCGAAAAATGGTTGATTTATTGATTTGATCATAGAATTCAGGCATCGTGAATATTTGCATCAGAGTCTAAAGGCACTTTATATTATACTTGCTCAAAATTTTTGAATTCCCTCCCCGTGTGCAACTATTTATAATTGTTTATCCAAATATATAAAGTGTTTCAAGCTTAAAAGAAAATCGTATGCTCCGATCATGGCTAATTTCTCTCTAGTTTTCGTGTGTCTCAGCTGAAAGCATTTTCTAATATATCCTTAGATTATGCAGGACTTTTTTTAAACAGCCTAGTTAAACATGTTTGTGTGTTGTGCTACTAAAGCTCTACTTTTGAGACTGTGTTCAGATTTGTCATCCGATTGTTATTTGGTTGCCTTTCGCAGATTTATTTCCCGGCTTGGAAGGGTTAGCAATCTTTATAGCGATCAAGGTATCAATTTTATAGGTGATTTTTCTCAGTTTCACTCCTTTGTTAAAGCAACCGTGGAAAGACTTTCTGTAAATTGGTATTTTAGCCCCCCGGATACTCCACATTATAATGCCCTAGTGAGTCTGGTATCAAATCTATAAAAAACCATCTCTATTGTGTAAGGGATTTACATATCTTATCATACGAAGAATTCTGTACTTTTATCTGTCATCTCATTTTTTAATGCTGGAATTTGCATTTCTTTTATTTGGAACCAGACCAGAAATAACATAACATCAATCGCCTTGATCGGTGGCAACTAATTGAAAGGATCCAAGTAGGTTTTTGGATTCGATGAAATATTTGCATACTCAACAACCAAGGCCAAAGCCAAGAAAATATTAAAATGGATAGTCCGGCCTCCATAAACTCAATAAACTCCACAACTTAAGCCCCCTTTAAAATGAGCACTAGATCGTATGATTTAATTTCATCCTGGCAAAGATGGTGTGGTATGAGTGGTGACTGCTAAAATACGACAAGAATTTTTTCAGAGGCCACTTGATAAGCTGAGCCCTTTGCCAGCTTCATAAGTTTAATTTTTATTTTATTTTCATACATTATCTGCTTTGCAGCTGTGGGGTAGAAAACGTTCTTTATTCATTTATTTATCTTTTCTTATATAACGTAAACTTCATTTATTGTAGTTTTCTAAGTAAAAGAAAATTTTATATCTTTTGGTGGATGGAATAACTCAAAAACAAATCAATTTTGACATATATTAAAGTTCTTAAAAAATATGGTAAATTTATAGTAATATATATATATATATATATATATATATATATATATATATATATATATATATATGTGGCCCAACGAAAAGGTCCCACCCTTATTTATGACTTTCCTGGTATATTTTGGGAAAAACGCTTGGACACGTCAATTTTGATTTTTAGGGGGACGTCTTTTCATGTATGATTGTATAATACAGGGTGTTCCAAAAATAAGATATCGCATTACACTTGACATTTTTAAATGGAAACCCCCAATTTTTTTTCTATTTTTGGATTCTCCAGGAAGGTTTTAGTAACTTTTGTATAATAGAGTTTATACCTATCTTCAACCATTTTGAAGTTTTTTTAATTTTTTTTATAAAATTCGCCTCATTTAATTTAGTACTGATAATACGGAAAAAAATAATAATCACCGATACCAGCAAGAAATTTAGCATCCGTCAATGTCATCGTAAATCATAGAACAACTTTATCTTTGATTTGAAATCGTTAAGTTGCCTAGTTCTATTATAATATTTTGCAATGATTTATTCAATTCAAGAAAGGGTCGAAATAACGAAACTGTATTATCAAAACGGAAGCATTGCAAGAGCTACCGCCCGGTTGTTTAATGCGTTACATCCAGACAAAAATATTAACCATAAGTATGTGGCTAAATTAATAAGAAAATTTGAAGCAACTGGATCTGTATCTAATATTCGCCGGAATTTCCAAGTAGAAATGAAGCCAGAGAAATAGCAGTTTTGGGACACGTGGCTCTTGACAACACCCAAAGTACTGTGGTCTGGCTACTTCTTCAGGATTTACACGCTCAACAGTGCAAAGAATTTTGAAATCCTATAAATTTCACCCGTACAAAACTAAACTTGTCCATGAGCTTAATGAAGACGATTATGATAGAAGGTTGGAGTTTTGCGAATTAATGACACAACGTTTGAACAATAACCCAAATTTGTTATTTAACATTTGTTTTTCGGATGAATGTACCTTCTATTTACATGGTGCTGTAAATAGACATAATTGTCGATATTGGAGCGACTCAATACATTTGTTTCGAGAGGTACATTCGCAATACCCACAAAAAATTAATGTCTGGGCCGGCATTTTCGGAAATCATATTGTAGGACCTTTCTTTATTCCTGGAAACTTGACGGGGGAGTTGTACTGTTGGAAAATACAATAGAGCCACGAATAACCGAAATAATAGAAAATGAGGTTAATTATAATGAAAATTTTCTTCATTTCCAACAAGATGGTGCACCACCGCACTATGTAGCTCCAGTACGACAGTTTTTGGACACCCATTTCCCAAATCAGTGGATCGGACGGCGCGGCCCCATTGAGTGGCCACCAAGGTCTCCGGACTTGAGTCCTTTAGATTACTTTCTTTGGGGACATATAAAAAGTAAGGTTTTTAGTTTTTCGGGAGCGGATCACGGCGGAATGCAGATAACTCCAGAAATGTGTGAAAATGTTAGGAATATTTATTATTTATTATTGCATGGAGTTTTCAACATTTATTACCACATTGACTTTTTGACACATTGTAGATAAGTAACTAATTTTTGTTTAAATTTTAATGTGAATGTAAAACTGTAAATGGTTTAGTGTTCCTGATTCCGGCGAATATTAGATACAGATCTAGTTGCTTCAAATTTTCTTATTAATTTAGCCACATACTTATGGTTAATATTTTTGACTGAATGTAACGTATTAAACAACCGGGCAGTAGCCCTTGCAATGTTTCCGTTTTGATAAAAAGTTTCGTTATTTTGACCCTTTCTTGAATTTAATTTATCAATACTTGATATTATTCAATTATTCAAATAACTTCAAAATGGTTGAATATATATATATATATATATATATATATATAAAAATATGTAATATATCTTATATATATATATATATATATATATATATATATATATATATATATATATATATATATATATATATATACAGGGAGTCCGGATAAGGGTACGGAGCGACTGTATCTCGACTATGTTAGGGCCTAGAGGTTTGAGGAAAAAATCCTTATGAGTAAAATGGGCAAGAGAAATAGCTGGAAATTATTTTGAAGTTCGTAATTTGACCTCTAGAGGACGTAACTACTATGAAGAAATATAAAATGCACGCTATCTTGGAAAGTTAGACGATGACCTAAGTTAGATTTGACAGCTTGGACAATACCGCACCATTTTGCTTTATGACATTTTTTCGTACCTATCCTAATAAAGGAGGGGTGAGCCAAAGGATCTGTCAATATTTGCATTTTAATATCCCCGGTACGGTTCAACCGATTTGAATAATTTTATTAATTTTTAAACATTTTTTGGTAAACTGTTTAATTTAAAGTAAATAAACTAGGGGGCGTTATCTGCAGCGTTTACATATTTTTGTGATTTTCGGAAAAAGTTAAATGGAAAGGTACTACTTTCTTGAAAACTCAAAACCAACATAAAATTAGTTAGATTTTAGTGAAAGCCGCATCCCGATATCTCCAACCGATCTTGATTTATACGAGAGAATGTCAAAAATTCGAGTGCTTTAATCAGATCAAGTTACCTTAGCGAGAAAAACAAATGCCGTAACCATAGTAACTGCTAAATTGAAAAACACTGATTTCACAACTGTCAAAAGTTAGTCTTCATAGTTTTTGTGTCCCAGATTTACTTTTTTAATTCGATTATCATAAAACGTCATTTACTAACGCGGAAACATATGATATTTTACGCATTTATTTTCAATGTTACGAAAATGCTGCAATTGCGTCGCGTCAATATGCAATGCAATACCCACAAAGACAACATTTTTCTCGAGAAATGTTTTCAAGATTGGCTAAGCGATTACGGGAGACGTTGCCTGTTTATCTCATGCAAGCACCTCGAGAAATTCGAAGAACACATATTGAAGCAAATATGATTAATGTTTTGGCCTACGTGCAATATGATCCTACCTTAAGCACTAGAAATTTTTCGGACGACCTGTGGGTCCCAAAAACAATTTTCCACGAGATTCTTCAAGACAATAAAATGCGTCCCTACCACATTGTTTTACATCAGGCATTACAAGATACAGATTATGATAAAAGACTGAACAACTGTTACTGGCTGTTAAATATGATTCGGGAAAATCCAAATTTTTTGTCACTAATATTATGGACGGATGAAGTAACTTCTAATAGCGCAGTAGGTGTAGATGTGCATAACATGCATTACTGGTCTCAGGAACATATGCGGCAAGTAAAATGGTACGGAATCGTGAAAGGAAAAATTATAGGCCCATATTTTTTCGACCAAATCCTTGGAAACAAGAAGAAATATGTGGTTACAGCTTGATGGTTGTCCGGCATATTATACCCAAATCTTACGTCAGCATTTAGAGGAACAATATCCGAATCGTGTTATTGGGAGAGGAAGTCTGTTATCCTGGCCGGCGCGTTCGCCGGACTTAACTTGTTTAGATTTTTAACTATGGGGTAGTCTTAGACTTCCTGTTTTTTCGAGAGAAACCAATAACCAGATGGAACGAATTCGAAATGCTATTAGAAGCTTGTCCTGAGCAGAAATTGAAGCAGAGGTTTTATCTACCGAAAATAGTTTAAATAGATGGATCGATAATGACAGAAAACCTTTTGAACACTTGTGAACTTTTGTAAGGGTTTGTACTTTTCTCATTTGTTCTGTTGTTACGTTGGCCCGTTGGCCTTTAAACACGCTTTAAAACTAATTTTGAACCAGTCCTAAGCCTGTGCCTTGTGCTAAATGGGAAAAAAGTTTAATCAAAATTTAAATTACGTCGGTTACCATGGCTACGGTATTTGTGTTTCTCGTTATGGTAACTTGATCTGATTAAAGCACTCGAATGTTTGACATTTTCTCATACGAATCAAGATGTTTTATATTGGTTTAGAGTATTTTAAGAAAGTAGTATCTTTCCATTTAAGTTTTTTTCGAAAATCACAAAAATGTGTACATGCGGCATATAACGTCCTGTAGTTTATTTACTTTAAACTAAACAGTTTACCAAAAAATTCTTTAAAATAGCATAAATAGCTCTTTCGAACGAGTCCAAAATTATTCAAATCGGTTGAACGGTTCGGGCGATAATAAAATGTAAATATTGACAGATCCTTTGGCTCCCCCCTCCCTTATTATGATAGGTACGAAAAAATCTCGTAAAGCAAAATGGTGCAGTATTACCCAAGATGTCAAATGATGTTCCAAAAGTGATAGCTCACCGTCTAACTTTCCAATATAGCGTGAATTTTACGTTTTTTCATAGTAGTATGAACCCTAGCGGTCAAATTATGAACTTCAAAATAATTTCCAGTTATTTCTCTTGCCCATTTTACTTATAAAGATTTTTTTCCAAACTTCTATATATATATATATATGACTTTTGGAACCATTGTCTTGAGATATATAATAATATAATTTTATATATATATATATATATATATATATATATATATATATATATATATATATATATATATATATATATATATATATATATATATATATATATATATATATATATATATATATATATATAGGGTGTTTGATTTAAAGTAGGAGATTTGATAGTAGATATAAAAATATCTTTTCTACTAAAGAAGTTTTGTGAAATCCTGGTTCTTGGGTTTAGAAATTCAGTGTTTTGAACTTATGCGGTGAAGATCCCTGAAGATGCCTCGTGCAATCGCAGGCAAAACGTCGGAATTTGACCTATTAAAACTACGATTTTTTAATCGACTCCAGCTGGGAATGCTTAAGTTAAAGAACTTTTGTCACTAACACTATAGCTACTAAGATAATGTAGTGTCATCTAACATCCAGTTAGGTGCGAAAAATTTATCAATTGGTAAACGCGCGCATTTCGCTGAAATCTATCCGGAATATGGGTACCTATCCATGGCTAAAATGTCACCTTCAGTGGACATACATATTTATTTAACTTTTGTCCAAATATGTGGCATAATATACTATAAGTCGACATACGATTTTTCAAGAGGAGACGAGAGATGAGAGACCCTGATCTCGTCTTGTTTTCGAGGTCGAGATGAAGCTTTAATCTCATCTAGTCACACCCCGTGGCATCACTAATTTTTAATCGATAAACAGCCATTTTTTAATGCAACAAACTGTATATTATAAATCCATTAAAAAAGACTCTACAGGGTATAGGGTTTTTGGTTATAACAGACCCCATTAACGTTCGTATGAAGTCTCTTCAAATTGTAAAATGTATTTAGTGTTGTTTACAGATATACAGGGTGTTTTCATTTTCTCAAATTAGCTTTGGTTTCTTAAATGTAATAGCCCATCCATAAAATGGATCGCGTTTTGCTGATTACAAATATACCAAGTTTTTTACAGATAGGTGTCTGCATGTTTGCCCATGAGTCATTAATCGATGAAAATATCAAGGACGAGCTTTTTGAACATCGTATTTCTCTTATCGATTAGTATTCCATAAATCATAAACAAAATAAAATGATGAGACGTTTTCCCAATGTGATTACTTTCAAGAAATGTCTTAAAAGATTAAATTACCAAAACGAACCTGGTAGACATACACATCAAAGGCAAGCTTTTCACGTCGAAGCTTCAAACGTTAAGGATTTTTTTGGATGTTATTATTATTGTCATTTTGCGTATTTGTGTTTTTACAAAGTCTTGTAGCGTTTAATATTCGAACCAGTTTTAGGAAGCTACTTTTGTTGTATTTTTTTTGCTGGTAAGTGCTGATCGTAGTTAATAGTAATTTAGTTTATAAATATTATTTATATGCATATCTACGCCTATAATCAAGGTGAATGTTTTTGTACTGTTGTATACACGCATTTTTGGTTTGATTCGTATGAATATGAATGATGACGCACGGGTAAACATCACACGGATCAACTGTAGTGTTACCTTCAAAAACAATCCAGAAGAAGAAAGAACCAAAATCCTGCCATAAGAGGCAATGTGTTAGAGAAAGAAACGGGGAATATTCAACTACATAGTAGAGAAGTATGTTTCTCAAATTGCTCGTTAATTTATAAATATAACGATATCAAACCTGACATATCTATAATCAGCAAAAATATACACATTAATAAACGTATAATTTAATGGGTGTAATATTTAAAAAGCCAAATTTAAAGTTAATTTTAGGAAAAATATGTACATTGAAAACATGCAAACTATATTAAAATACTTGATAAAGTCGCTAATTAACATACATACATACATACATATACACACGTACATACAAACTTTCAGTCCCTTATAGAACCTATTTAATAAAAAAAAAGTTTATTTACATACCTATTCTATAAAAAAATCAATTATATCATATTTTATTTTCGTCCATAAAAAGGAGGTTTTTATTCTATGAAATGGATAAGTATTGATTAAGTATTTTATTTTTACATATAGGTGTGACAAAATTTTATCAGTTTATCTCTGTTTCACACTTAATAACTTAATCGAATAAATAGTTTTGTTTCAAGTAGTTTTTTAATGCTTATATTTAAACATTTTTTCCATTTTATTTCACCATTCATTTTACTTATATTTATGTCACACCTGTGTTTTGGGATTAATACATTGATTAAGTATTTTTTCAGATCGATTTTATGAGTATTTAATTGGTCCGGCATTTTTACTTCATCTGGGATTCGTACTAAAATTTTCACCAGTTAAGTCATATAACAGTTGATTTTTGTGCAAATTTTTTTCCCTTGATTTTTTTAACAATTTATTAAGCCGCTATTTTGTTCTAGCATCTTGGATCTGTACCAAAATTTTATCAAATGATCCCCATATCACATATTTTTATGCATAATTTTGGTTAAGTCATTTTTTAGTAATATGTTTTTTGCCTCCACATTTTATTCCGTCATATTGAATATTTACCAAAATGTCATCCTCATATGACCCTTAATTTTTGACCAAAATTTGAAGTCAATCGGATATATAGTTTTTTTTTATTTTGTAAATTGATTTAATAGGGCGGTTTTTTAATATTTCAATAAATATTTATTTCCGCGCCACAGAATCCGGCAACATAGTGCTTGTGACGATAGAAGTTCTCATGCTTTGGCAACGGAGAAAATGGAAAACGGCATTCTCCCAACATTAAAAATTATTTGACAACGTAACCGTTAAGTATTAGTGTTAACCTCGATTTGAAGTTATCCAGGTTTTTCTTGAGAAGAGAATTATGAGTTTTTTTTTTGAGAATATTGCAAAAATACCACGGCAAACTCGTCACAAAAAAAAAATGATATCTTCGTTCCTAAGGAAGGTGATGCAAGGAAATGGTTTAAAGCAATTAAAAGAGACTTTCCATATAACAAAACTCGATTTTACTTTTGTGAGGATCATTTTAACGTGAACTCCAGAACTTTATATTTTTATGTAGCAATAAATTAGTTTTATTTGTTCTAAATTGTTTAATTTTCCTATTTCAAGTATTTTTTTGTAAAATATTTAATATGCAGGGATACAAGTTGTTTTATAGCTCTATTTAAAGCGTTCGCAGTTTTTGCAATGTATACTTCCTCAACGTAATATTAAATATCTTAGTAAGGTTTCATAAAAATGTTATATTAATATATTAGTCGAGGCATGTTATGGAAAAACCTCGAACTCCTGTTACGACGCTTATCCGCGAAATATCTCAGGGACCGCTCACCTGAATTTAATGAAAATATGTACACATAGGTACGAATTTATGCCGGATCCAATAGCGAGTACCGCATTGGTGCCAAGTTTACCATTTTTCTGCCATAAAAAGAAAATTATTTTTTTAATGAAACAGCCTATATTATATTATTTTTTAAAATCTGCGTAAAATCTTCAATACTTTTTATTAAGAGCCCTTTTTATGAATGTCAACAGTTTTTGCGAAAATAGGGTCTAATATCCATAATTTAGTGTATTAACTTTTAATTAAATACCTGCATACAAAATGTGATTGATATGTTTGACAATAACAGTTTTGGTTATTTAAAAAATGGATCGTTTAACTGATACCTAAAGAATTTAAATTTTAATTATACTGGGTTATGGGGATGGAATGCGAAATTTGCAAGATGTTTGTAACATTTTTTAATAACAAATATCCTAACAGAAATCCAATAACTAAATCTACCGTAAGTAAAATTAACAAAAATTTTCGTGAAACTGGAAAGGTAAAAGATGCTGTACGCTTTGGCAGACCGAAAAGCACAATAATTTCTCATCTTGCTATCAAACATTAACAAGTGGAAACAGCGTCTCAACTTTTAACAAAAACAACGGACACAATACATTACAAAAAAAAAGAAATAACTAATACAACAAACAATAAATTAATGAAACTAAGTAAGGTGTTCAAAATGTTTTCCATTTATTTCCTGACAGTAGGCCAGATACTGTCGGAAAATATTTATTACGTTAAAAAGAATGCCAGTCTCTTCGATTCATCTTCATTCAATTTCTATTCGCTCATTTACATTTCAATGTGATTAGGATTAGCTTTATACACATCTTACAAAAAAAAACATTGTCTAAAAGTTCCCGAACATTGCGAGCAAAATGCGGTGGAGCACCATCCTGCTGAAATCATACTTCATCGTTTGGTGGACCATTACCTAAAAAAAACTTAAGTTTACATACTTAATACAACAGTAAGTAAGCAATTTACGGTTATTCGGAAATAGTTTTTTTTAATAGCTGGGACAATTTTGGTGCTTAAATGATTCAAATTTCGTTCTCCAATTAATGTATCTTTCATGAAGAAGGGATCGATTATTTTTGGACCCTTTAGACCTCACCAAACATTTATCTTTTGGGGACATTGGGTATGTTTTTCCCGTATTCAGTGTGGAGTTTTCCTGGCCCAATTTTTTTAGAAGTCGGTCTACGGACATGTGTGAGACGTCATTTTCTCATTCTAATGTTCAGGTAGAAAGGTGCGGATTTTATTCTAAACTGATTAAAATATGCAGAGCGTTATCCCCACCTGTTGCTCTTTTAGGTCTGGTAAAACGTACAGCACCTTTTCAGTTTTTTGTTAATTTTACTTACGTTAGTTAATGGATTTCTGTTAGGATATTTGTCACTAAAAATGTTACAAACATCTTGCAAGTTTCGCATTCTATCCCTATAACTTGTGTAATTAAAATTTCAATTCTTTGGGTTTCAGTTAAACAATCCGTTTTCGTAAATCAACAAAACTGAGATTGTCAAACATATCAGGTAACCTTTTGTGTGCAGGTATTTTAATAAAAGGTAATACATTAAATTATGGATATTAGACCTTTATTTTCGCAAAAACTGTTGACTTTTACAAAAAGTGCTCATAATAAAAAGTATTGAGAATTTTACGCAGATTTTAAAATAGTAATATGTTATAAGGTGTTCCATTAAAAGAAATCCTTTTATAACAGTAAACTTTATAACAATGCGCAACAAGATCCGGGATAATTTCATACCTAAGTGTACATATTTTATATGTCGCCTTTTCTTTACTTTTGTTACACGCTGTATTTAAATGCTGTAAACGTGTATATATTCTAATGGACAATATTACAAAGTCTACCACATTTTTTGGCGCTCTTTTTTAATTATTAACAAATAACTGATAAAAAGTAGATTAAAAATCTTGAGGCTAAAAATAGTTAGGTTCTTCAGGTCTTAAATTCTCTTAGATTTGCATTAAAAGAATAAACATGTATAAAAACTAGTTATATTTGAATTTATGATAATCTTGTAACAAATGAACAACTCACCTACTTTTTTTAAGTATGAATTTCTTATATCTGAATTTGTGACAACTTTATAAAAAGCTAAGGTTAAACCTAGCAATAGATCAGAAATAAACACACAAAAAATCACAATAATTAAAAAAATAAAAGATATAACTTATTATAAATATAGGTATTATCTCCGCAAATTTCCAAAACTAAAAAAAAATTATTTATAAAGGACTGCTATATAGAAAAACATTTCTTATTTGTTAAATTATGAAAAAACTAAATCTTATATAAATTAATTGTCACTACTGTAAATTATCTCAACATTGTGATTGAGGTAAGCATTTTTTATTTTTATTGCGATTTATACGCGGTCATATTTTCACTCCTGAGACTTCTTCATTAATAAAGCGCTTTTATAAAACCACTACTGGTTTGACTAGATGAAGCCATTTTACTCAAAATATTCTATACTGCGGGTACAAAAATTTGAAATTTTGAAGTGTTTTAAACAGTTATTTTTGACATAGATCGTCATCTATTGCCCTTGTTCGAAACTATACAACATCGAATTAACTAAAACACGAATTACCTCTGCCGTCACACGAATTGAAAGATAAGATGCAGAGTTTAAAATCAATTTGCCTTGGTAAAATAACATTATCTGACGTACGTTTTGGCTAGATATGATTTTTATTCCGTAAACTCGACAGTATAAGTAATAAAATCATTTTATTGAACTAAGGTTGAACCCAATTGAGAAAACATGTTTCCCTTTATGATGAAAATAGAAAGTATAATTTGAAGGAAATTTTGTTTTTAACTTTTCCTTATATCTATAAAAAACTACCCTTAATGACAGATTCATTTATAGCCGAAAACTCTCTAATATGATCGAATATTTCAATATTTACTACACCCAAGAGTTTTACGTTTAAAGGTGAACTTTTGCAAACTTAAATAATCTGTTAAAAATAATTAAATAGACCTGATTAAACCCATCCAATTATTTCTTAATTTTTAATCATTTTATAGCATTAGAATAACCCTTTTGAACAATTTTCTTAACAAAAAAACAGTTTTGTAACGTGAAGACGCCACATAAAATTTTGACACTCCTTAGAGGCTTTATAAAAAGATAGAAATAGAACCGCTAGCGTTTGTTTATCGGATTAACCACAGATGTATCCCACAATTAAAAAGAAATTTACATACATTTGTTCCGTTGGATCTTTCCCATGTGTCATCATTCATACCCATAGGAGTCAAATCAGATTTCGTGGATTAAATAGTCAAAAAAACTCCACATTGACTATAGGTGTAGATATAAATGTAAATAATATTTATAAACTAACTTACTATGATACTAATAAGAGTACTTATGGGCAACAAAAGTAGCTTCTTAAAAGGACTAACCTGAAGATTAAACGGCACAAATTAAACTTTATAAATACACGAATACGAATAATATAATAATAATAACTTCCAAATAAATCCTGGACTTTTGAGGCTTTGACGTGAAAAGCCTGCATATGATGACGTCCTTGTCTATCAAGTTCGTTTTGGTAATTTAATCTTTTACATATTTCGCGTACTCGAAAGACAATATTTCATGTTCCATCCTTTCCTTTCATTATTAATTTAGGAAATTCTAATCGACAAGAGAAATTCGATTTTTATAAAGAACGTTTTCGATATTTCGTTGAAGATGACGCATGAGTGAAGATTCTTAAATCCGAATGTATACAAATTTTATATTTATCTTTTAACAACTCTATCAGTTAGCGGGAAATGTAAACATTTGACTATTTTTCTCAAACGAGAAGTGAGGAATTTTGAGCGAAAGTTAATGTCATCTAACCGATTTTAAAAGGTAAGACAAAAAAATACAAATCATTTTGCTCTGGTTTTAGCCGTTGAAACGACAATATGTTTGGTTTTAATGCTCATTTTCCTCAGGGGCGATCGATGTCAAAACCAGTAAATAAGCAAATATTAAAGTCAATATTGTGCCGCAAAGTGCAACTTAAGGCTGGCTCAAACGACTGGTGTATTGAACAAATAATCTTCACTTATGAGTGCTTGTCATGTCGTGTGGACGGCCTACTTGTACACATATTCGTCTATTTGTCATCGGTTGTCGGTAAATGTGACACAAGTCAAAGGGTCCTGTGTAAATGCGTTCAAATGTTTGTCCAAAATAGTGTGTTCGAGCATCATTGTTCATACTTGGATAATTGAGTATATTTGACAAACCTCGACAATATTTGCGTATTCGTCAGTGTTTGTCAAATACGCCATTTGTTTTAGTTCGCTTTTAAAGGAAGAAGACAGCTAATGGCGCCATTTGCCTTGTTTTCTTGAAGGTACTAAATACACTGAATAGCTTTAGTTACGTTTTACATACCACGAGACACAAATTTGTGCAAATAATTAGATAAATTTCAAACACATTTTTGTAAAATGCTTGGTCTTTAAAGTTATATGGTACAATGTTTATAATATAACGGTCAATAAGTCGAAAATTTCAAATGACCCACTTTTTACATGTATTACTTTTTTTAAACAATACTATTTATTAGGAATTCTCTTTATTTTCAGGAACGTTCATGCAGCTCTTTATTACAATAGGAATCCTGTGGTCCAATCTTTTTGGATGGATTACTCCAATAGTACTATTCTGCATTCTGTGTGCAGCAGTACCCGTCGCTTTTGCCATTCTATTCGTGTTCCAACCAGAATCACCAGTATTCCTAATCAAAAAAGGTAAAAAGGAAAAAGCTTTGGCTGCCTACAAGAGGCTAAGAGGAAGTGAGTATGATCCTTCAGCCGAAATAGCTGAGGTTGAAAAGCATACTGCGAAGGAGGAAGAACTAAAGGGTCAATTTACAGAGCAATTAAAGTCAAAGCAAGGATGGAAATCGTCTGTAATTTGTTTTATGCTTATGTTTTATCAGCAGCTATCTGGAATCAATGCAGTCATGTTTTATTCCGGAGCTATTTTCAAAGATGCTGCTTCAAGTATAAAGCCCGAGCTTTGTGCTATCGTAATAGGCGTTGTCCAAGTGATTGCAACGATTTTCTCAACTTGGTCAGTCGAAGCCCTAGGAAGAAAAGTATTGCTAATGCTTTCTACTGGAATAATGTCCTTTTCTACTTTGCTGATGGGTATTTACTTCCTACTAAAGGAGAGGGAACTTGTTGCAAAAGATACAGTGCACAATTTAGGGTGGCTTCCGTTAGCCGCTCTTACATTGTTTATTATTGCTTTCTCCATTGGCATGGGGCCTATCCCATGGCTAGCTTCATCAGAAATATTTCCACCGGCAATCATGGCAAAAATGAGCTCTTACGCTGGGATGTTTAATTGGTTTTTGGCATTTGTAGTAACTATAGGTTATGAACCAGTTAGTGAAGCACTGGGATCATACACAACATTCTTTATATTTACCATTGTATCCGCAACAGCGGTCTTTTTCGTGTTCTTCGTAATTCCTGAAACTAAAGGCAAAAGTTTTCAAGAGATACAAGATGAACTTGGCAAATAAAAATAACACAATACTGAAAATAGGAAATATATCGAATTAATAAATAAAAATTGTAACTTCAATTAATAATCGACGGGCTTTTATTTACTAATATACATTGTTATAAATTATCATTTTCTCTGAAAATCCTCTTGCAAATTCATATATTTTTTGTTGTCTTTTAAGTCATGTCATTAAATTAAATTAAAAATTACCCTCAAAATCTTAAGTAGAATGGGATGTAAAGAAATATCTTCGAAGTTTTCACCATACTCGGGTTCGGTCGACCACTTCGAACCGCAAAAATTCACTATTCAAGTAGTGACGTCACCAACTTAATGGTTTGATAACTGGTCTGTCAAATTGCTAACCATGTCGCGGATATGGTCCCGATCGCGGTTCCAGAAACAAACAAAATATGGTCGCATGTTTACAAATTAGAAACAGTAAAATTGTTTATTTTTATCATTAAATATATGATTTTTATAGTCTTCTAGTGTTGTCTCTGGTTCGGTGTTTGATAATATTTATATTATTTGAGTTTTTTATATTTTAAGGTTGGTGTTAAAAGTTTCATGAAAAATAACAAATTGCTTATAACAGGCACAATATTGCTATTAAAAAATAAACTTTTGCACATAAATTGCTAATTATTTTTTCTTATTTGTTAGTATATTTTTGCATTTTTATTGCAAAAATAATTATTTTTTTTAGTTGACACTTGAAATCGGTAACCAAACGTTTTCACCATTCATGTTCTACACATGACGCAATCAAGACGTCATTATCTGACAGACCAGCGGTTAGTGGAACCGGAGCATGATGAAAACACTTCTTGTTTTAAAGAGCTCTAAATTATCTTTTCAATGGCCTACCCTTATAGTTGTACTGGTATGGTCCGAAAAAGTAAACTTAATATTTATGTTTTGGAATTTATCAAAAATACAATATAAACGTAACCAAAAAAGTCACTAGAAAACAATTAGCAAGTAAAATAGCAGTCACTTTTATTAATAGTTAGTTAAAATATTCAGTTTACTGTTTGATGGTAAATAAATTAGAATAGTTTCGTGCATTTTGCAGTACACAATGACTTATTCTGTCAAAAAAAGTGTAAATATTTTTTTTTCTCTCAAATTTTAGTTAAGCAATTTTTGAAAGAAATTTTTTTAGAGAGGTGGATCCGCAGACGTAATCCTATTGAGTGTCTTGCTCGCCATCTTGATTTAGCTCCACTTCACTTTTTATTTTATGGGGACATTTGAAGCCAAAAATTTAGCACACAGCCAAATTTCTTAAAGGATTTGCGTCAGCGGAATATAAACAAATGGAAACAAGTACTTCAAAATTTCCGACAATACTTTGAATATATGTTTTATTGTTGTATGAATGTTGGTGGAGATTTTTAACATTTACTGGATTTAAAATGGTAGGATATTTAAACTTGTATGACGTAATTGCTCGAAAAGTCTCAATCTAATGTTAAAAAAATTGGAGTCGTTGAAAAGAGAATTTAACGCCATTTATAACAAGTTATTAAAATTAAAATTAATATAATTACTTAACTCCCCTTTCCATTTAGGACTTTGAGAGCAAATAACACGCCTGCTAAACGTGTGAAAAACAGAAACAAAGAAATATGTCCCCCTAAAATCCAAAAATTATGGGACTGAGTGATTTTCGATTTTTTTAGCAATCGCAATGGAACTAGATGGTTTTCGATTGAAACATATTATATACGCATTTTTTGTAAAAATAGAGCATTTTGACATCAATAAAATTTAGTGCCATTATTAACTTTAAATTTAAATGAATTAGATTTAACCTAATACTAATCCCAAAATTGAGGGAAAGATAATATACTTTGGCAAATACTTAAAAATTTCCAAATCGATGCAATTTGCAACCATTAGCAGGCAAAAAAATGACTAGAAACATTTTTGGTTATATACGTGTATGTCCTTTGTAAGATATAAAAACAAAAATATCTTACAGTTCTCCCAAATCTCATGCAATCTCATTTTATAATTATTACTTTTTATTTAACTAGAGTAAGTTCGGGTAATATGGAATACAATTTATTTTTTTTCACATAACTGAAAAAAAAAAGTTTTTATTCTCAAACTATGAAAATAAAATCTTTGGGGTATTTCTTATAAGTACTTTATAACCATTTTTGAATAGAAAAAAAACATTCTGATTAAGGAAGGAAAATTAAGAATTAGTCATTTCTATCGGTCAAATAAAAGTGGAGGGTAATATGGGATTAGCATATGAGGTAATATGGGATAGGGTAAATATTAAAGAAAACTAAACGAACATGATTTTAATTCTTAAACGTATACATTTTTATAAAAAAACAACTAATCATATAATTAATTATTTGCAAAAGTCGCATACAAACACATCAGCTTCCATAAGTGAGCACGCTTCATGCGCCCAGCCGTTGCAAATTGCACATTGCACCCATATCTCTCTGCTCTTGCTAGTTGCGAAATGTTCTTGACAAAAAATACACTCTGTGTCATCACCGGCCGACTTTTTTCTGACAAAAGATGATAGTGGTATATCATCATCAGAGGAGGTTTCCAAATTCTTTCTGGCTAACTAGGGATGATAAGAGTAAATCATCATCAGATGATGCGGGTGATAAAGTTGATGGTAAATCCTGCTTCTTTCTGACAGAACGGGAACTTGGACCAGTTTTCTTGATTATTTTTCGCTTTTCCTTGATAGAACAGGAACTAGGACCAGCTTTATCAACAATATTTCTTTTAACTCTATCACGCGATGTGCTCATAGATTCCTCTAATTCGTCCTTATTGGGTGTTGAGGTAATCACCTTTGCCCGAGCAGGTTTTCTTCCCCTAGTGCCAATTTTCTTTTTAAGTTCTGGTATGGGCTCGATATCCTTGGGAAGAATACTTGGTTGTAAATCGAAGTCTGGTCCCTCGTTTACAGACGAATCTCCTGTTACATGATGTGCGCCATGGTGTTTTTGGGCTTCGTGAAGAAATTCTTCGTCAGAAAAAATATCCCGGCGAATCGGATATATCCCAGTTGTGCTAAATCCTTTTATTGATCTTTCTGCAGTCTGGATTTTTAAAAAGGCCCTTCCAAATAGCTCGCTCATATCATAATGTGTCACGGCTCTATTATGGTCACGCATAAAGATTCTGATTTCCTCATTGTAAAACGTTTTTAGGGCACCCATAACGGTTTTATCGAGTGGCTGCATTTTGTGGGAAGTATGCGGTGGCAAGCATAAAATCGTTATAAAACTCTCTCGAGCTTTTATAACCACATCCAAATTTCTCGTATGAGTGTGATGGCCATCTAATATAAGAAGAACTGGATTACCTTCGCTGGGTTTTACTTTTTCCAAGAAATGTTGGAACCACTTAGTAAATAAGTCGGTTTGTATCCATCCTGAAGGGTGAAAGGCAAATAGCGTTCCTGGAGGAGCTCCCTTCTTCAGCTGCTCACTTGCATTTTTACGAGGGAAAATAATCATGGGTGGCACGAACCCACCTGCAGCATTCATACATAAAACTGCTGTCACTAAAGAGCCTCGCTCAGCCGATGTTAGTGCACCCACTTGTCGTTTGCCCTTCTTTGAAATAACCACGGGACATTTTGATTGTACAATGCATAGTCCCGTTTCATCAACGTTGTAAATTCTATCAGCGGGAAAATTATTTTCTTCCATAACTTGCTCAAGAAGGTCAAAAAACTCGTTGACACTTTCCTTGTTGAAACCAAGAGCTCTATTCAAAGAAGTTCCAGTTGGTTTTCGAAAACTTAATTTATTTTTATGTCTTTTCATAAAAGAGTATAGCCAATCTTTTCCGGCGGACTCGCGTAATAATGAAAACGGATGTGCCAGATTGTTACGGCGAGCCAGCTGAAAAGCCATAGTTCTTAAATCGTTTCGAGTTAAACCAAAATACTTCTGATCCATAAGCAACAAATATTCTACAAGTTCTCTTTCCAATTCCGGTGGCAACACTGGTTTCCTGCCCAAAGTAGTTTTACAAACTGTGTCAGGAGAACCCTCCTTCTTACACAAACGGTGAAGTGTAGCACGAGGGACATTATAACGTTTTGCAGCAGACAAATAGCCTAAACTGTTGCTCTTAACCGCTTCTATGGCTTTTTGCATATTGTCAGAATCCCATTGTTTTCTTTTTTTTGCAGACATAGTGCTTACAAAAAAAAATTACACTTTAGAACTTTAACTAAAACCATCGGGTAATATGGGATACCCCAATATGAGGATAATATGGAATATTCCATATTACCCGAAACACCTGTTACAAAAAAAAATACACGCTAACCATTTGTTTTGAAAAATCATTTTCTCACAACCCTATCAAAAATTAGCTTTAACATTAGGATAGACTTACCTGACAGAATAAACAATAATTTTGAAAAATTAACAGCACTGCAGAAACTTGAAGATCTATTCTACAAAATTTTGCATAAACGATTAATAAAGTATGGCGTTTTGCATGCACCAGAACGGCAACTGTTGAAACCTGTAGACGTTATTTTTCGTTTAGGGTTATATTGAAATTAATGTGGCCTTAAAAATGTAGATGTAGCCACCTACAAGAAATTAAAGAGCTATTCCATATTAGCCATACTATTCCATATTACCCGAAATTACTCTAATATATGCACAGGGTGGGGATTTTAAATAGAACGCTACTTACTAAACAAAAACTGGGGCCCCAAGGGGGGGTCGAGGCCCTAAGCAACTTTTTTTCAAATTGGAAGACACCTTTTGTGACAACTTTTTTAAAAGCTTATTAAAAAAGGAATTTACCATTAATATTTTTTTTGATATCTGTCAAACCATGTGTCAGAAATTTATTAAAAACTAATTTGTAAATATAATAACATTAATAATAACAATAAAACTGAAATCTTACCTTTCTAGTGCAAAAATTGTTGAAAATATGCCCCATTAACTTGTTAGCATAGACCCACACGATGGCAGAATTCTTCCCTTACCAGTTTCAAAACTTCTGGCGCGCGACTAAACGTATCTCTGTCCGAATCTTGACCTTCAAATGTCCTAAATTTTCCCAACAAAAACTAATTTTTTCTATGACCATACCTGAATGACTATTTCACACATTGCTCGCAGTAGCTAAAGTTTGTTTTTAAACGCCAATGCATTTTTCAAGGATTTACATACTTTATACGTCGGCTCCATAAGAAATGCATTACTCTTCAATAATTCTAGACACCAGCATTGCTTCAGTCGACGGCAGCAGAATAGACTAGTTCCTTAAATTCTTTTGCCGCGGAATTGATGTTATTGCCGATGCGTATGGCTGCTGGCCACAGCCTACTGGGATGTGTTGATGTACAGTAGTTTATGAGTGCAATGCGGAAACGTAGTAAGTATTATTTTGAGGTACAGCTCGATGGTGCAAGGTAAAAAACAAAACCAGGATCGATCATAGTTGGCCGAGGGATATGCAATGAAGTAACAGAAATAGACAATGTATGTTAAATGGTAATAGTTCATCCTTTGAACGGCACCAGTAAAAGTTTTAAGTAGGCAGCCATGCCTAGCAATTTGTATTGTCATAGTAACGAATTGTCAAAATGCCGATACAAACACTGTACAAACAGTACTTAGTAAATAAATAAATAGATGAACTTTAATTTGTATTTGCATTTTTTATGGAAGAAAAATAAATATTTTATACAGTTCTTTCCGCCCCGAACAAAGGTACGTTTTACATCATACGCTTTTAATATCGTTAATTGCGTAGTGTGTAAAGTAATTTAAGATCTTTGATTATTTTTTGAAGATGTATTTAACTGAAACGTTGAAAATCGAAATACTGATGATGAGGTATGAGGGTATAGAGAAAGAAAACGAAGTCATGAAAAAGTTTCTGCTTTGTTTCATGAATGTCATTCAGATTTACTTCCTTTGTCGCGAAGTACCCTTAGCAAAATTGAAAAGCAATTTAAAGATTTGGGTCTTGTAAGACATGTTCCTCGAAAAAGAACCCCAAAAATATCAGATGAGACTAAATTAGATATCTTTTTGAGTTATCAAGAAAACCCATTACACCAGCAAGGCAATTATCTCATGACCACAATATTGATCATAAAACAGTGTTAGAGATCACACAATCTGCTGCCATAAGACCATTTAAAATGCAGCCAGTACAAGAGTTATTGGAGGATGATTTAGATAGAAGGGTAGAATTTTGCGAAGTCATGATGGCCGTATTGGACAACCGACAAATTGAAATAGATTGGATAGTTTTTTTCTGACAAAGCAACGTTTACTTTAGAGGGTCAAGTAAGTTGAAGTTAAACATAAATGTATTTATCTTTTAAAGGAATTTAACCCATATTCCAGGCAATCATTGGGCAAAATCTTGAACCTTTAAATCAGAGCTTCGCAAACTTTTTGTCCTGTAAACCATTTGACCATTTTTGTTTGCGGTAGAGCCCTCCCTTACTTAATATTAAATTGTACTAAACTGTGTAAAGTCAAATGTGTTTTCTTCACAGCCGATAGTATTAGCACTTCTTCTCACATTAAAAGGTTTGTTTCTTGTAGAACGGTTTCTTGCAAAGATGTAATTACAACTTTATTTATACCTTTAGTAAAACGACTGATTTTATTTTTTTTGTTTATTACAAAACTAGGGTAATATTAAATCACACATTGTGAATATTTTGATAAACGAAAACAATTTTCGCTTCTTAAAATTCATACCCAAATCAAAAGAATATTTTTTTTGACATAATAAATAAGAGAAAAAATATCAACTTTCGAAATTTAAAATATGAGACGTAAATAATGTTGTTATTGAGAGGGATTAACCTGATGTTCTGATAACAATTGATCGATTGTTTTGATTAACATTTGGCTTCAACTGGGTAAGGTACAATGTCAAATATTCATGAATTATTGTAAGTGTAATCCTATTTACATCTCACGAACCCCCAAATGTTTTTTTCGTTGACAAGGACCCTATGCAAGACGAAATCAACCATTCGCTTCGGTTTCGACCAATGTGGGCATCATAGCTCCAAACCTATTAAGTCCTATTAACTAAACTCCATTTTAGGTTAATCGTCAAAATTGCCGGTATTGTGCAGACGAAAATCCTCATTGGATTGTTGAATCTCACATTTCAAATTTTCACAGCGTAAAGGGAAAGTGAATTTTTGCGCTGGAATAATAGGAGACAGAATAATAAGTCCATTCTTTTTTGGGGACAACTTAAATGGAGACCTCTATTTAAATTTTCTCCAAACATTTTTAATACCACAACTGCAAACAAATCTAGATCCATGGATATTTTTTCAACAGGATGGAGCCCCTCCCCACTTTGCAAGAAATGTAAGAGAGTTAAGGTTGCATTTCCACATTTGAAGGCAAGAATTAGAACAGAGATGCGTTTAATTGCGCCAGAAGTTTGGAACGGGTAAGAGATCGTTTAGGTCTGTGCCAACAAGTTAATGGGGCACATTTTCAACAATTTTTACACTAGCTATTGTCAATGTTATTATATTTAAAAATTGGTTTTTAATAAATTTCTGACACATGGTTTGACAGATGTCAAAAAAATTCTAAGGGTAAATTCCTTTTTCAATAAGCTTGCAAAACAGTTGCCACAAAAGATGTCTTCCAAATTGAGAAAAAAAAGTTGCTTAGGGGTGCGCCTCCCTTTGGGGCTCCAGTTTTTGTTTACATGACAAAAATGAAGCCCATAAAAAATCTCTGGGTACCTATTTCAGGATTTTAGAGAAATCTTATTCCCGTATCCGCTATAAGCAGCGTTCCATTTAAAATCCCCACCCTGTATACTCTCAAGTAGCACATTTAATCATGAGTGAGTCATTGTTACCGCAAGTATTTTCGTTGAAGTAACCGGAACTTGGTGTCGCCACGTTCTGTTTAAGCTGAGACTACGTAATCATCACCAAAATGGGAAACAATTTTAGGGTAACTATTTCGTGAATAACATGTAACTGTGACTTTGACTATTACGTAGATAGTATAGTATCTATCTATCTAATCAGTTTGTTACTGCCTTATCTCTCTCTTTATTTAATCCATTTTAAAGATATGTATGATTCTTTTTAATACAAATAAAATAGTCATGGCGACTACAAATACTCAAATTGGGAATATGGCGAAAAGCGTATAGGATACGTTATTTGTTCCTTAGGTAGAATACATGCGTTTTACTTAGTTTTCTAGTTATGCTAAGGACCTAAAATTAAAACGCAGGTAATTTCTCTGGTGAATATGCTGATGATAGTCGTAACAAAATTACGCGCCTTTAAAATTCGTTAATTTTCAATAGATTTTGGTCAAATATATTATAAAAAATGTAATTTTGGACTTTAGTTTAAATAGTAATTATCATTATATATCTTATTATAAAGAGTGATTCTTTCTTTAACGTGATATTTAGTTTTATGCATTTTTAATTTTTATACTCACAAAAATAAACGCCATAGCTAAATATTTATAGGGGAGATGAAAATAAACAATGGCGTTCTATTGGCCTTTTACTTTTAAGTTAGCTGCACTTCTTTATTGAGAATATTACTTAACATCAAGTGTCTACGACTGTCCCCATACGTTTTTATAGTTTTGGATTCTTTAAATACGCTGTCACTGTCTGTCACTTATACCCATTTACTTTGAAGTCGACTAGTTATCTACAAAGTTCCCATTAATCCAATACTATATATTATTACCAAGCGGTTACGATTTGCGAACATTCCGCTTTAGATTTTGTTTAGATACCAGGTTATGATATTTTTAATTTTCTATAGAATGTGAATGAATGTTAAAAGCTACTGTTTTTTTTCTAGGGCTTTAAATAGGTGCACACATATTATCATTAGTTTTTCTCAAATATAATTAAATTAATCTACTTTAGCACATTAATATAAGAAAACTGGATCAGCTGAAAGGTTAATTAATGAAAGTATTATTAATTTCAGTTTACAAGGAGTAATATGCCCCAGAAAAAAATTCGAAATTTAAATTTCACGCCTTTACATTGACAACCTCTGTCAGCGTCTATTGTAAATGAAGGGTTATGTTAATGTTTTACTTTAATAATCTATTCGAACTATCTAGCGCAAAAATACATTTTCATTAAATTTTTAACAAATAACAATATTTGTACAGGCGATGAATGAGAGTTGTCTGCCAAGTGAATTTAGTAATGAATATGTACCGAAGAAAGCCTACAAAATAAAGTTTCTTTTATGCTAATCTTTGAGAGCTTCTATCTCAAATTTAGGTGCCGAATGAAGTACACATACACTAAGACATAAAACAATATTGCCTTTTACAGGAAAATAAAACCAAAATATAATAATGTGCAATATTTAATAACTTTTCTTGGATTAAACTTGAGACATTTACGGTCATAGTCATTTAAAAATTCATCACAAACACTTTATAATTACAACACATTTCTCCATATGGCCAATGGTTCAGAACTTATTGTTTGAATCAATAGTCACTCCAATAATCACAAAAACTAATAAAAAATACACCCAAACAACAAACCTCAGAAAACCCACGTAGGCAAAAAGTAAACGAAACGATTTTAGCAGCAATATGCCTGAACATTGTCGCCACTGTCCTTATAAAGTGAGTGTAGACCAAATCTCGCACCAGCGCCCCCTATCTCCGAAACCTCAAGTACAAGAGGTAATAGTTTACTTGTAGTAAATAATTGCTGTAATTCTTACTTCAAAGTTGCAAAGAATAACGACTGGTAATAGCCAGTTTAAAGTAACATTAGACGATAACCTTTTTTACTCTGCAACGACTGGTTTTACTCGATAGTAATACGTCACAGGAGTACACTTGAACGTAATGGAGTAGTCTCTGCAAGATTCAGGAAGGTACTGATACTTAAAAGTTGTAATTTAGTAAACAGATAAGAAACAGTAACTTTAAATAATTACTATTATGTCACGGAAAAAAAATGACGACCTTGGAGTCAATTCCTTAAGTAGTTGCTTGGCAGTAGTTATTATATAATTACTTTAAATGGAAAATTACTATAAGTATTACTCGCAGTAACAAATACATATATAATATTTAAAAACGTAACCCAAAATATTTATTGATATATAGTAAGATTATTAGTAATAAATACGTAAAAACTCTTAAAGAGTAGTAGTGGAAACAGTTGCAGCTACTTTAGTGCTGGCTGGGACTATACCACTACATTTCATAATTTGTTTGTATTTTATACCATATTACATATTTAAATTAAATTTATATACCTCACCGTACCACTAAGGTTATTAAATATTGCTGCTAAAAAATCGTTTAATTTTGTGGTAACTAATGCTATTCCAGATCCCATTTTCTAGTGACTATTTCTCCTATGATTGGGCACCAGGATGATGTGTTATTATTTTATATACACTTGGTTTTTTATATACATTCGATCACAACCTCGTGGATGTTTTTTGATTCGTCTGCTGATTATTAGGACAGTTCTCGGGTATCAAGAATCTAGTTTGGAAGCTTGAATATTATTTGTCGATCATTCTATTATATCATGTTAAAAAAAAGCCTTGCAGCCTAGTAATTCGCTTGACTGATTGTTAAGTGCTCGCCTATGTTTTGTGGACCACCCCGTAGTTGTAATTTTAAAAACTGCATCTTTTCGGAGTTGCTGATTGACGTCTTTTCATCGTATCTGCTCCTAAACACGTGAGTTTTTACGATCTGTTGGATATATTTCTAACGGCCATATAGTTTTCCTGGTTTTCTTATGCCGCTGTTAGAACCTCGTATAGTATTTTTCTTTAGACATTTTGCAATATTTTTTGTAATCTTCTTTCATTGTCATGGCGTGTACTAGGATTTCGATATGCACTTTCTAATTCTAATTTTTTTTCCAGGATCTTGTAACGACTTTTGGTTTTGTTTTCTAATATATTGCTTGCTTTTTTTTGTTTGGCTTCTTCGTATTTTTTTTACCTGCTTAAAATGAATAAATTTAAATTAGTTATATTGCAATATTTCTAGTTTTTTAATTTCATCATTGTAGCTTTTGACATCTTCCCATAAGCGTTCATAATTTAACTGTTCTAGTGTTAATATTCGCCAATTTATGTATTCGAGTGACTTCCTGATACTGAGTTTTCCTTACCCTTGATCAGAACTTGAATCACATCTTTTCTCAATCGTTATATTTCACTTGCAAGTTTATTCATGCGATCATGTTCATCACCAATACTGATGGCTGTAAGGATCGGTTTTTCTAGGAGCTGTTTAGGCGCTTGCTAGTATAGTCTCTCTAAGACCGATTAGACGGTTTACTAGGGACTGTGGACGTATGGTCTGGTTCCTCTAGAAGCTGGCAAGGTTCTTTTCTTAGAGTTGAATAAGCGCTCGTCTAGTGGCTCGTATGGCGGGAGCTGGTAGCCGTAAGGTTTGGTTTCCCTAAGGGCTAGTTAGGCTTTTATCTAAGGGATGGTATGGCGGCGACCTGTCGTGGAGTGGTTTGGTCTCCAGACAAATTTTTGTCACTTTACTTTATATAGTTGAGATTGTAAGATTAGTTGTTTATTAATAATATTACGAACTAGAAACTTGAAACACAATTTATTTAAACAAATATAAATTAAACTTTCTAAAACACATTCATTTATTTTAGCAACGGTTTTTTCCTGACGTTGTTACTAATACAAATTTAACATAAACTTTTTCATAAGTGTAATATAAGGTTTTGCCTATAATTTAAATATAATAATGATTCTATTGCTTTTTTAAGATAAGAATGTACTATTTATGAGCAGCATGTCACATACTGAACATCTAATATAATGAAACTCTTCTGGAAAAGGTATTTAGTTTTTTGATAATATTAGTATTTAACTACGCGTAGGTTAATTGAAATCGCATTCACACATAAAAAGCAATATTTGCAATTAACCAGATAAGAAATATCTGACAGCCCCAAGATAATGCATAAGAACGTCGCCTAGTTTGTTAATTATATATGTTTATTGCGAGTTTTGCCAATTTTATCAGCTAGGTATTCAGATACACACTTATTATTCTGTGATTTTAGAGGCTAAAACCATTTTAAAAGAATACATCATTAAAAAAAAATAGACAAATTATACCACGTCAAATTGTTAAAAGATATTCGCTTCTAACTAATGTGAGCATATTTTATTAGAACTATGTCGTAGCAAACGCGAAAAGGAAATAAAAGAAAGGGTTGTTTGAAAACTTTGCACAGGAGACATTTTTCCTTTGCGGTGGTAACATATTTTAGTCTTTTACAGACGTGAAAATTAATTGCTCGCTGTTCGAAAATGTGTTTCCTTTTTGGCGCATTCACGATATCGACTATTACGAAATGCACCGTTGCGCTAGAGAACATAAAAAGCGGACTTTGATTTGTAAAACTGCCTTTTGCGCCATGTCGCTATATATTACGTTTTCTTTCTTCACAGAATTTATTCTTTGACCTTAGAAGAATTTTAATAATTTTCAAATAAGTACAGTTATACATTTTTTTAACTTCAACATATTTTAGCACTATTCTTCTACTTTCAGTAGAAGTCTTGCTTGAAATATTTAGAGTAGATCAATTTTGAAATAGTAGTAACTAGGAAATTTGAGCAAACAATGATCCATATGTAGTATACATCTACCCAAACTCCTGGTTTTCAATAATGAAAATATATAAAAAGCAGCAGTTTGAAATTGCCATATAGCTCTAAAATATTCTAAGAGAAAATCCAGGCAGCTACCTTTATAACTACAACAATTATTTGTCTAGATGCTATTGAAATATTTAATAATTCTGGTTTATTTAATGAAGAACAGAAGAATATCAACATAAGTAAGAAGTTTCTTTCGAAGTTGTCCAAGGAAGATTTTGATAAATTTCCTATGAAAATAAAAACTCAAGCTGAAATTTATGAAGTTGATGATTTAAAAGATAAAAGAGCTTTTGTTGTCAAATCAAACAAAGTGTGGAAGAAAACAATACTTACTGAGGATTATTTAGATTTTAATAAAGCGGTTTTAATATGTAGAGCAAGTGAGCTACAAAGAAAAATTAAAGTGGAGACAAACCTTGAACTTAATGCTTTAAAAAATAATAAAACGAGAAATATGGAGTGTGAAGAATTCAGTTACCAAATATGTGATAAAAGATATAAAAAAAGAAATTGTCCTGCATTAAAAAAAAATGTGAATATTTCAAAAATGGGACATTTTTGCAACAGTGTTATCTATGAAAGTCAAAAAGAACAATGCATAAATGCATGCAGTTTTATTTCTTCCTACTCTTATTAAAATTTAAAATTAAAGAATTCAAATCAAGTTAAACAATCGAGCACAATGCATACTGTTAGCTACGAAAATATTTAATAATATTAAACAAAGCTGAAATGAGTTGTACAGTCTATATTTGGCAGAAAATCCTGTCATAAATTAAGCTTAATAGCTCGTATAAAAACTTTTAAAAAATCCTCTACAGGACGAAGATAATTTTCAAGAATTGGGTTGTCTCAAAAACTATGAACTCGAAGTTGACCAAACTAAAGTGGAAGATATTAAACTTAAAAAAGCCTCAAAACCTCACTGAATGACAGATATTAATAGACATGGAAACATACCTTAATAAATTCATAACATGTCAGAGTTGACAAATCCATTGAGAAAATTACTGCAAAATATTACAGAATTTTTCTAAGGCAAAGATCAAAACGGCGATTGATACATTTTATTATGTAAATGACCTATTTATTTCTTGTCTATAAATGCAAGTTCAAAGACTCTATGAGCTGCTTTAATGCAAGATTATCAACCCACTGCTTATGCTACAAAATTATTGACAAAATCGCAACAAAACTGGCCTCAAATTGAAAAAGAAGCATATGCGATAAGATTTAGATACGACAAATTCAATCATCTCCACGTAGACTACAACGAATATTATTTGATGTTTTACAATATTCCACCTACTATTCTATGAAAAAATAAAATATACCCCATTGGCTGATGGTCTACCTGTGCACCAAGCTAAGAAGAAACAAATATCGAGAAAGAAGAACTAGAAGTACAGATCATTCTTTTTATGACACAGTATGCTAAAGAATAAAAAAGGACTCCGAACTCAATAAAAATTTATATTAAATGGCTTCACAAAAATACAAATACTACAAATGTATTGTCAAAAAATATTCAGCATAATGTTACATTTAGAGAAGATTTAGCCCTATATGACAAATATATATTTAAATGTGAGAAAATAATAGTTTTCAAAGCACAGATACCAAAAATGTTGAAAAATATACATGAAGGGCAAAACTTTTTAAAACGAGGAAGAATGATTTTGTATTGATTTTGTACAAAGATGCAAAGTTTGTGAAAATATCAAACAAGCTAATCAGAAAGAAACAATAATGCTTAAATCAGTTCGGAAATTTCCATGGCAGATAGTATGCTCAGACCTTTTTTCATGGCAAGAAAAAACTTATGCATCAATTTGTGACAGTTAGTCAAGATTTCTAGACTTTAGACTTTCCAACTTCCAAATATCATTAAAAGTTTTAACTGTCTAAAAGAATAATTTGATGTGCATGAGTTTCCTGAAAAACTAGGTTGGTTGCCTCGCCTGCGCAAAAGGATAATAATTCTGGTTTTTTGAGGTTGTAACTATGAGAATGCGTTAGCGTTTTAAGAGAGCTTGAATGGTATTACATGAATAATCGGTTGCCTCATTTAAAGTCCAATAATTCTAGGTAAAAATCAGATTGCATGGGTAAGTGACCAGCCGAACACTGTGTAATATGATAAGAGTACCCGGTATAATAGGACCAACGAACGATCTGTAATAATTGATGATGGTGATAATAGGTTTTTACCAGTTTTACACCCAATGGAATAATTGACACTTTTTTTTCTATATCATAAAAAATATTTTTTTTTAATAGCTGGGAGGTGTAATATGGTAGGAGTACCCTGTTTGATAAGACCAACGAACCATGTGTCATATTGTTAAAACTGTTTTAACAAACTTATAAACATATAATATACTGATGTAGTACTTGACACACTTTCTACACAATGTAACAACTAAACACAAAAAGGAGAATGTACGTAACCATGATACAGAAAACTGGTCTTAATTATTCGATAGGCCGTAAAACTGGTAAGAGCCCGTTATCACCACCATTAATTATTTACAACTGTGAATACATGGTTTTAAAATAAAACAATATCACTAGAAAGCTAGAAAAGGCGAGGTGATATTGATTAGCTGAACAGGGTAACGCAAATGTAACATTTGGAAATCTCGATTATGTTTCTATGAAAGCTGACTGAGCGGCTTTGTTATCAAAATAGTTCTATAATGACCTTGAAAAATAAAATCAGTTACAAACTAGTATATTAAAACACTAATTTCATAAGACATGATTTTATAGCACGTTTTCCAACCCAATGTTGGAAAACGACCTACAGACGAGTGGGATTAAGTATCTTAGGAAACGAGTATTTTATACCATTTTTTCTATTATGTGCACCATTTTACAAAAAGCTTTACCCTTTAAAAAATTATTTGAAATTGAAATATTTGTAAGTTGCTAATAAAGTCTGCCAAAAGTGCCAGTTATATCCATATCATTTTGTTGTCGGAAAGAGGGCCATTACGACATACTTTGCATATCGAAAATATGTCTGTATAATTGCAAAATAGAATTTTTAAACATTTTTGATATCCTTTCAAAGAGGGACTCTAAAATAAAAAGTGTATGTATTATTAAAATAATATAGCCGATCGGAGTAAATATTAAAGGTTGTGTCAAGGCTTTTTCTAGTAAATTGTGACTCTAAAAATTGTGTTGATGATAGCGACAGAATTAAAGAAAATATCAAAATTTCCTAACACGTTCGCGGACAAAGCGGCATATGCCGCTCTATGTCTCTGGCCAAAGCGGGATATGCCGCTTATGTTTATAGTAGTGACCAACACGACGTGGCTTCATTGTGCATGTAAGTTAAGGGGCATACAAGTATACTGTCACAGCAGAAATAAAAACATTTTGAGAATTGTCCGTCATGACTAACTTTAAATTTAAATTTTCGCTAAAACTGTTCAAATACATGTAATACATTTTTACGATTGCTTAAGAGCTTTGAGACATTTTAATTCACAGTTTTAATTCAAGACAAAACAAAATCTTTTAATATTGCAGGTTAGCTTAATAATAAATTATTTCTTAATCCCGCTTCACGATTCAAATTTTCAAAATTAAGAAAATTGTCAAATGTCTCCAGACAAATCTGCTTTATGTAGGGAAATTATAACCGTGTTCCGAAGAATGCCAATTTTTAAGTAACCCGAGCGGCCATTTATTTGATTTATAAACATCGTAGGAAGACATTATTGATTTTGTACATCCCCACCATATGCCGAGAATATTTTGAATATATGAGCAATTCCCCTAAATTTTGTTTCTAATGTGTTATCATTTATAGTTATGTAGATGAAATACGACAGATAAAAAAACAAATGTCAAAGGATTTATCTGGTTACAATTTTTACGAGTATTCTTATTTCTGACTGTTAACTTAACACATATTCAAAAAATAAACCTCAAAACCTCCAACAACAACAAAGTCCAAATTAACTATATTAATTAAAACAGGCTTTGTAGGTCTAATTTCGAAATCCCAAATAATCCCCTTGTGGAATGCATCCCTTTATTTTGCTTCGAAAATTTGATAAGATATTTAACTTTATTGACAATGTAAATATCAAAAAAGTTAAGTGCTTGATATATTATTTCATTTTTATCAGAGACTTTAAAATGGCCGGTAGACTCATGTCATAATACATTATTGGCGTTATGGGGTTATTTTCAGCATTTTGCGTAGCGCATTCAATACAGCAGGATTTGCCTACTTTTGTTTTATTTTTCTCTGTTCTTTTGCGTAACCATTTTTGCGACTTCCACTCACATCGGAACCTGTCTTTGAATTGTTTAATCCGTAAACGATTCTTTCTGAAATTTTATTTAGCTTGATGACTGCGTGCCTTGTTTTAGGTTTTAAAATATGAGAGCATTCAAAATTATGTTTTTCGTTTGATCGTTGGTGCAACTGAGAGAATTTGAATATTTTAAACTATTTGACGCTTTAGAATAAACAGCTTATTAAAGAAAAAACAGACTATTTCTCGACCAAACTTCCTTACGTATAAAGATACTAACGTAAGGAAAAAATTGCATTTTTTTAGATTTGCGAACCCTGTACTTGTACTACTTTTTTAATTCGAAAGTGCTGTAACCTTCTCACAACTTTAAACTAAATTATGTAGTTCGGAATTTCTTGCCTTAAAAATTCTACATGCTGCATAGCAGAACGTACCTAAGCAAAATAGTTTTGCTAAATTCATCTACGTATTGCCTCGAATTCTTCTCTGGGTCGTTGATTTTGGGGCGGATTGGTGTTTTTGGAAGATATGGAGAAGACTGTACCTAAGTGTTTTGAATTACAAATTGATCAGAACCGGTTTTGAAAATACTGGTTCAATGCAGATGCAGTAACTTCGCAGACCAATCAAATCTGCATAGGTCGCAGTTCTCACTAGCCTCTCGAAGGTCCGATGAATCGGGTTCCAAAAGAAGCCCTTTCCACTTAGCGGCAATGGCTTTCCTAGAGTGTAATCATTTCTTAATATCTTCGCTTTAGGAGAGCGTACATATTTATACCTTTTTACCTGACTCCCATTTCCCACAGGAACATGGAGAGCATTTACCCAGGCATCGATCTCTAATGTCCGATGAATCTATGTGATTTACATTATGCTCCTGCATGCTCCCTTGGTTTTCCTTATTATAAGCTCCATTTAAGAGGATACCCGGATTCTTCTGTTCCATCATGGAGGGGAAAGCTCAAGCCAGTGCTTCTATCTCTGTCGCATCTCCTTTGGTTGGGTGCGTGGGCGGGAGTGGTGTAGCAGGGTTTTCGAGCGGTTGATTATTATATATAAAATTATTTATTTATTTTCTTTATTTATTTGAGACGTAGCGGGCAACCCTGTCACAATACTGAAATTAACTAATATATGATAAGTAAAATTAAAGGTATTCTGTAGTCTTCTTCGTAATTGATAGTTTACAATTTTATTAAATATATTTGTTAGTAAAAATTATTTAAAAATTTTATCTCACCAATTCTGCGGCCATATAAACTCGAACAACAGCAAACTGCAACAACGGTGGTATCTTCTTCTTGAATATATATTTATTTAACTATCAGGTGGTTTATTTAAATAAAAGATTTGGTTTTTAAAAACAACTTAAAAATCTATTAACAAAAATAAAGAAAATGAAATGCTGTACAAAAATAATACTTAAACCTAATAACAAGAAAAAAGTATTTAAATCTAGAAAATGAGGGAATTATCTTAAAATCCCCAACCTTAGTACAAAAGAAAAGAAAATAAGAATCTTTAAATAACCCGTAAATTTAACTCTTGTAAACAAGTTACTCCCCAGATAAATCATAGAATGAAAATAAAATATCTTTGAAAATCCTGTAACTTTAATACCCCACTATATACGTAAAGCCCCATAAACCACCACAAAAGAAGAATTTAGAATCAACTATAAGAATCAAAACTCTGACACAGACTAACTTTTAAACTTCCCGTAAAATACAAAGTTAGCTCAGCTATTACTAGATCCACCCCTTAGACCAATCCCCTCTTTGATTTTATTAGTCAGGACGAAACGAGTAAAGCTGTGAATGGTGAAGCTTAAGTCCCTACTCTAAACTTTAAGTTCGGAACTTCGTCCTAGAAACACGAGGTGTCACCCATGATAATTAAAAGTGAATAAATAGATTAAAAAAAAGATATTCCCTTCAATTCTGCGTCTTAAGATTATGTATATAATTTAATATATAAGCCTATACTAACTTATCCACATTATGGGTCCGAAAAGTCATGGCGAAAAAAAGGCACGAAAAACCCTTTCAGTTTATCTTTTCTGCAGGGAAAATTATGCCCCAAAAACATGGCTTTTCGGTAATGTTCCTAATACAAAATACTCTATTTTATTTTCAACATAGCAAATTGATCATCTATTATCATTGCATCGAACCAAATAAAATGTTTCAATTAATATTTGTAACAAGAAACAGGGAACATAAGGGATCATAAACCCTCGAAAAGGAGAACATAAATTGTAACCTTTTAAGAAAGCTCATACATAAATCTGTCTATACTCTAGATTGTAGCATTTGAGTTATATGATACTTATCTAGGATTTTAAATTCTCGAAACTAATATTAGATAAATTTACTTATAATTCTTGTGAAATAATCAAGCCTGATTAAGTGTGGACGTGAGAACCAACAGTTTTAGTAACATATTGCTGGATTTATATTTAGAATATATAAAAAATTATACTCTATATTGTGATTATAGTCTATTCTGTTACAGTGGCCTAAAAATTGTATTCTGAATTTTTTTAATATTTATTTTTGGGTTAGTTTTGGTTATGTTCGGGTTAGACTCTATTTCCGAAGCTAAGATAGGAGAGTTAGTACCCCACCTTCTCCCAGGTATGGATCTACATTGTTTTTTAATAAAAACACTAAACTTTCAAAAACACCTAGCTTTATTCTTATAAAACTCTAGACTCGAGATCGCCTCGGAACACATGTCAACAGTAAAAATAATATTTAAAAACTAACAATTCTGACTGAGCAAATAGTAACTCTAAACAATTGAGTAAAGAACGGTGTTTGGTTAAAATCCTACATATGTTTGAAAACGGTCTGCTTTTAACACATCTGCCTCTTGTAACTTCATATGTAATAAACAGACATTTTTTAGTTTTAGACATATACATCTAAAAATTGACACACTTAACTAATTTTTTTTGCTGAAAAATCAAATAACAATAATCCCCTGTTTTATCTAAAGTGACTTCTACCTTCGGATTTTAAATACTGCCCTGTATATTCTAATCGACTATCGTATTCAGCCTAAAAAAACCATTTATCGAAATTTAACTTTTGTTTCCAAAATGGCGGTTAAACAGTCAATATTTATAAAATACATGTTTTAAACAGTCCAAAATAAACTTATTTTTCATTTTTTTAAAACACTCTATTTAAAACTCGTTTTGGAAAATAATACAATTTTTGATTATATTTTTAACGACACATTGTATTTTTTCACAGTAATTATCGGCATACAAAATGCATTTTTGAAAGCTAAGAAATGAAGCTTTTGTTTGCTAGTTGGTATACTAAAAAAAGACAAAAAATACCTTTTATGGTTTTTCTATCATTTAGGCTTAGTTGAAATGAGAGATGAATATAATTTTCATTTCATCATTGTCACTTTTCTCCTCTACAAATTGGTGAGGTTTGTTTTTCAATTCGACCTTTTGGATTCGGGCACCATCATCAACTATTTTAATTTGAATACGGATTTGCATTTTTTATTTAACTATTCGGTACCTTTGATAACCTTAAATTAAACTATGACAAAAAAATCATATCATACCATTTGATTTCTTTTAGAAAAATCGTATTATTTAATGAAACGCCATCTAGGGATTACTAATAGAGTTATTACGGTACAGTTAATAGCTCTGCGTCAAAAGTGCTTTTTCTGATACCACGTTCGATGTAATCCGTTTATCCAACAAACAGATATAAACTTTTGAAAGAAAAAAAGTTTGACCTTTCCTCACCACTTTATTATTGAAAATAAAAAAAATAAATAGCAAAAAGTTGCATAATTGCCTGAAGAATACAATGCTTATATTTTCGATAAACCTTAATTAGGAAAAATCGTGAGAACATCGGCATTTCCATTTTTCAGTTGCTGTTACGCCCCCTAGCGGCCATTTTTCGAACTTGAAAATAATTTTCAGCGATTTTTCTTTGCCAATTTACCTAGAAATATTTTTTCCGATAATTGTGTGATCAACGGTTACCGAGTTATGGCCGGAGACCATTCTTAATTGGACACATTAAGATAAACGTATAAAAAAACAGTTCCCGTTATCGAAATTAACTGAGATTTGTTATACACACACATAGAGCCGATGGCAATTCAATATATATATACAAAGGGTCTTATCTTCTTATACATGGTGCGTAAAAAACAATGCTAAAAAGTTCAAAATAAAATAAATGTAAAAAAATCAGAAAAAAAACTTTTATTTATAAACGATTGAAATGAATAGTAAAAAATAATTAAATTTCCATAAACATAGAACTTTTAAAAATTTGAATATTTTGAAATAAAGCCTCGAGTAAGAAAATACTAAAATTTTTAAAAGTTCTGTATTTAAGTTATTTTATTTATTTTTTACTTTTCAGTTCAATAGTTTATGAGTAAAAGCCTTTTTTTATTTTTTTTATATTTATTTTATTACAGATGTATTGCATGTTAAGTTTATTTAACGATAAAATGACCATTTATAGAAACGATCCTGAATAGGTAAAAATTGCCTTCTAAAAATGTTAATATGCGATATATCTTTAAAGAGGTAATTTTACGGCAAAAATGGTGGAATACAAGTACAAGGTGCTATTAAAAATATTGGGTCAAATTGATATTTCGCTAAGACAAGAAACTAAAAAAAAATATTTTATTGCATGAAACGATTTTTAGATCAAAGTGTTTTAAGAAACACAGAAATAAGTTTACTTCAGGTCATTTAAAATAAGTATTTTATAAATAGTGACTGTATTTCTTAATAAAGCAGCAATGTTTAATTTTTAAAAAATTGATGTTCAGAGAAGTAATTTTGTGATCGAACATTCAAATGTTAGTTTTAGGCCATATAAGATATTCTATATTAATAAAATGAGAAGCAACTTCTAATTTCTTTTTCATAAAATAAATTGCTTCATATCGAGTAACATAAGTGTGTCGAATTTTAAATTGCCTCCTGCGTCATCCGGTTACAGGCTTAAATAGCTTTATTTACTGAAAATATAATAATTCTTTAAATTTTTAATATTATCTACAAAATTAACAAAGTAAAATTTGCTAACAGAGTAATGAAAGTTTCTAATAGTTTAATGAGAAAAATTGTACTCTGAAAGCGTGACTTTTTCAGGCATGCTTACCCAAATGATAAATCCCCGCTTTGTGTTATAGATACTAGGACGTGATCAAATTATAGTTTAGGGGAACATCTAAAAGTTCGGAATACGATAAATATATTGCTTTGAATTTTGCAACTTTCAGATTGATTTTATCTGAATAGAGTTGCAAAATGGTCAAACAAAAAGAGAGCAAATCTAGTGATTTGATCTAAATATATATATATATATATATATATATATATATATATATATATATATATATATATATATATATATATACAAAGAGGTTTTATTTCGGGACTAGCGGTCCGTGGGAAAAAAAGAAGAAAGAAGAAGAAAATAGGTCCAATTAGAATTATAACATTATAATGACAATCAAAAGAATCAAATTTTGCCTAGATATACATAGTCAATATATACTTAAAAATTACTTATAAGATGGTAGTCAATTATTTTTAAATTTTAACACTTCTATGTTACAACAGCTCAAATGATGTGGCGCTTTTAATGATAATATTCATGTCCCAGCAGTTGAATTGCAAAAAAGGAGAACAAAACATATTAGCTATATTAATAGTTGCTCCTGATGAAGCTAATAAACATTGGCGAAATATTGAGCACTTAAGATAAAAAGAGTTTCTTCTTTTCTTTTTCCACGGACCGCTAGACTATATATATAAATATATACTATATATACATGTATATATTCATATATATATATATATATATATATATACTATATATATATATATATATATATATATATATATATATATATATATATATATATATATATATATATATATACATGTATATATATATATATATATATATATATATATATATATATATATATATATATATATATATATATATATATATATATATATATATATATATATATATATATATATATATATTTATATATATACAGGGTGTCTATTTAGTAGGGTATACCACTATTGCTGTCTCATAAACGGCAAGAGATATGATGTTGATTAAAATAGAGAAAAAGTGTCTTTTATGGAGGACATTAATAATCCGTTTACAGATTTTTAATTTTTTTCTTTGATCCTGAAATACCGAGGATTTTGCAAAAATTGCCCAAGATTATTTTATTAAATATCTCAAAAAGTCATTTGTTAAAAAATTCAAGTACATATCACAAGTTAAATGATCCTCAAAAAAGTAGGGACCCACAATTTTAGATTCTAAAATTCCCAACCAAACGTTAATCCCGAACCTTTCTTAAAACGCCGTCTCTCTAAAAAAATGTTGATTTTCTTGTGTTCAGCGATCACCCATTATTACAAAATCGGCTCTCGTCTCACCACAATATTTTCTTGCAAATATCAGAATCAAGCCTATGTTTGTGCTTTAAAAAAAAGTTTTGTACAACACTTATTTGCTTTAATGTTCTCTACAAAATGACTCCCTCAGATTTCCAATCCGACGTTTCCTCTACTGGCCGCTACTATCAATTTTTTTTTAAATAAGGACCTGCGAGATCCATGCGTAACGCAGATAATGCAGCTCAACTGTACCATCTTGGTTGCAACACTAGTTCATTATGTTTTCTTATACAAATTTACTTTTGCCGGCCGGCACACGGGAAAAAGCAGAAAAATATTTAACTTTTAGTTTTCAGGTACCATGCTTGAGAGCGAAGAGAATTGGACGACCGTACCCTCGCACTTGACCCTATCGACTCCCCCTAGCCATATGCAATATATGAAATTATCACCAATAGAAACACGAGACATTGCGCGCGATTATTATTTTAAAATAAAATCAATTTGCATAAAATTAAATAATAACCGCACATAATAATTATTTAAGAAAAAGAATAAATAACTCTTCAATATATATAAGGACGAAACATACCGCCCACCTAAAATGTTCCATTTTACCAAAAAAAAATCAAAATATATGATAATAAAAACCAAAAACAAAATATGTAGGGTACTTCCCTATGTTCCCAATTAACTACAATTAATAAAAGAAAACTTATTTGTCCGGCAATGGACAAAGCTTAGAGACAGGCCGTTTAAAATCGCCTTTAATGGTTTTGACCGTCACTACGCCTGTAGTACCATCCGCACCTGGATGCAAATATATAATGCGACCCAAGATCCAACGTAAGGGAGGTGAAAGTTCATCTTTTAACAGAACTAAAGTATTTAAATTTATAGGAGTAGCAATATCATACCACTTACTTCTTTGTGTAAAAGTGTAAAGGTACTCTTTATGCCAGCGCTTCCAAATCCTGATGAATTCGCTGGATAAGTTACCAACGCGAAAGCCGCCCAACTTTAATTTCGGTTAAGTCGGTTTCTTCAAATGAATTTAGTTGAGAAATAGTCAAAAAATGACTTGGCGTTAAAGAGTTTAAATCATTTGGATCCGAACTTAATGAGCATAACGGACGTTGGGGCAGAAGGAGGATTAAAATGCCAAGTTATTCCTTCTTTTTCAGAGGCATATCGCGTAGTATTAGACAAATATTTCGCAGCGCTAAATAGATCAGTGACTAAACCTCGTCGGAAAACAAATCGCCTTAAGGCAGCTAAACCGGCATCAGTTGATAACTCGGTAGCGAGTTCTAAATGTATAGCCTTTGTTGCAAGGCAAACAAAAAGGCAAATATAAGCCTTGAATGTTTTTGCACCTCTAGTTTTACCCAGAGTAATTGTAAAAGGGCCTCCAAAATCTACACCGGATTTACTAAAACATTTAACTTGATTAACCCCTGCTAATGGTAAGTCTCCCATATAAGGTTGAGATGCACGAGGCTCACATTTAAAACAACGTATACAAGAAGTTACTGTGTTTCTTATAAGGCGTTTTGCAGACAATATCCAATATTTCTGAGTTACAAAATATTGCGTAGTCTGAAGACCAGGGTGTAGGTACCTTTTGTGAGTATATTCAATAATTAAACGGGACAATTTATGTTCACTAGGTAATAAGGCTGGATGTTAAAGAACAATTTATAAAACTTCCGCCCACCCTAAGAACACCATCTCTATCAATAAAGGGGTTTAATTTTCGAATATATTTTGGAATTATGTTATAATTAATATTCTCCTTCGGCTTTGAAAGTTCCGACATTTCTTTGGGGAATGAAATAGACTGGACATATTTAACAAGTAAAGTTATTGCCTTGTTGAGTTCAGAAAAACTAATGAAGCCACTAAGTTTATTGTGGGGGTGTTTGATATTGTGAATAAATCGACTAAGATAAACCACAACATGACAGATTGTTATAAAAGAAGAAAACTTATCTAATAATCGATCAAATATATTATTAGACACTATATTTAAGAAGGTAGATTCCTTTTCCTCTCTAAAAATTTGCTCTGAATGATCATTCGTGACTTCAGAACAAGGTAAGGGATTAGCTTTGGTTAAAAGACAAGATGGCCCCGCCCACCATTTTGTTTCCTTCATTAGATCAGAAGCTAGAATTCCACGAGTTGCATAATCAGCGGGATTTTCTCCAGAAGGTACATGAGCCCAGCAAGTAGAAGATACCTTCTCTTGAATTTGAGCAACTCGATTGCTAACAAAAGTGGACCACCTATGAGGGGAAGACTGTATCCACGACAGAGCCACCGTTGAATCTGTCTATGCATGAATTGAGGAAAAATCTATTACACCCTCATAACCAACTCGTACTGCATTTATAAGATTAGCTAATAAGAGGGCAAAACAAAGTTCTAATCGAGGGATAGAGATAGTTTTTAAAGGAGCTACTCTAGTTTTAGAGCAAATAAAGAATACTTTATTTTTTTATCATTGATAGTTACGCCAAAATATATAACAGCTGCATAAGCACTTTCTGAGCTATCGCAGAGACCATGAATTTCACATGAATACATATCATTTACTATAACTCTAGGAGGTAAAAAGAAATCTGAAATTGCTTCTAAATCTTTTCTATGAGTGTACCATTTAGAGGCTAACTCTTCTGAAGCAACCTGGTCCCAGTCCAAACCAAGAGATCATAGGCTTTGAATTATAAGCTTAAGAACAATAGTAACTGGCGTCAGAAGACCTAGGGGATCAAATATCTTTCCCAAATCTGACAACAATGAACGCTCAGTGCACTTCTTTACTGCAGAGTCCACGTGAAAGAAGAATACATCGGTAGAAGGATTCCATTGCAAACCTAATATTTTTACAGTGGATTCAGTTTCTTTATCAAATGAAAAAAGGATCGACTTGTAATGAAGAATTATCTAGATGTGTTAAGAAAACAGGATTATTGCAAGCCCATTTTCTGAGCTGGAAACCTCCCAGTGACAAAAGTTCAGCTCAAATCAGCTGCTTTTGCAACTGAACAGCAGAATCAACAGTATCAGAGTCAGAAAAAATGTCATCCACGTAGCTTTGATCTTTAATGATTTGAGCAGCTAGTGGATAGCTCAATTCGTAATCGTTAGCCAACTGTATAAGTGTCCTGATAGCCAAAAAGGGGGATGAAGAAATACCGTAAGTCACAGTTATTTAATCTATAGTCCTGAATAGGATCAGACTTAGAAAATCTCCAGACAATTCTCTTTAAATTTCTGTGATCTTCAGCAATCAAAATCTGCCGGTACATATGTACTGCTGACATTAAGCAAATGCTTAATGTCAGCAGTAAAAACTACGGCATGGACATGAAAACATAACAGAAGAGAAAAAATATCCTTTTGCAATTTTGGAGCAATTAATAGAGAATCATTAAGAGAGATAATATTTGAAGCTTTAGCAGACCTATCAATGACCACACGTAATTTCGTAGCAGAACTTTCGGGTCGTAAAACATAATGATGGGGAATATAGTAGTGATTAACATCACTACCGGGGCAAGGTTTGACGATTTCCATGTGACCACAATCCGGATAGTCACGCATAAAATTTGTATACTCATTATAGAGATTAGGGTTATTCACAAGACGGCGTTCGAGAGAGTAAATCGTCGAAGAATTTTCAAAGATAGGGGTAGCAGAATCTCGGAATGGGAGATAAACAATATATCGGCCATTTTCATTTCTTTTATGAGACTCCGCAAATAAATTTTCTGCTTCCATTTCGGCAGAAGAGTAAGGGATTACGGAGGGAACTTGTTTCAATGCCCAGAAACGTTTAACGTAATCTTCCAATGAAAAATTAAGAAATGTACAAAATGAATTTCTTAAAATTGGGGGTGTATTCTGGGTAGTTAAAGGCACTTTGTCCATTATAACCCACCCAAAAATAGTATTTATAGCAACAGGCTCACCAGGAGAATTATTTATATGATCTTCTTGAATCAAAAAACCAAATATGTCACAACCAAGAAGCATATCAACAGAGGAAGAGACATTGAGCTTTTCATCAGCCAAGTTTAAACACGAAAATTTATTAAAATAAATCTTTGAAATATCATTAGAGGGCATATTATCACAAATTTGAGGTAGGACAGCAAAATCTAAAGTGACTAATGAAACTAATTTATGCCTAGGTTTAAAACTACAAGATACTTCTTGAACAACCTTGGAAGTCATTTTTCCCAATCCTCTTATAGACAGTGTAATGGTACGACGGGAAAGGCCCAGTTTAATACAACACTTACTAGTGATAAAATTAGCTTGACTAGCACTGTCTAATAAGACTCGTACGAGCTGATAATTACCATGAGAATCAAGCACATGAATTTGAGTAGTAGCTAGTAAAACCAAATTCTCACTACTAGGGACTGGGTTAGTTATCGCAGTCATTGATGTAGAAGATTGTACTTCAACATTTTGTAATTGGGAACCACTATCCTTTTTATTATTGACTTCCGGGGTATTATTTTTAATACTATTAAAATGTAATAAGGAATGATGTAGTTTAGAACACTTATTGCAACGCAGTTTAGAACGACATTTTGAAGAGGTATGTTTTGAGCCCAAACAATTATTACACCACCTCTTTTCTTTTACCAACATATACCTATTATGAACAGATTTATTTAGAAAATCTGGGCAAATATAAATTAAGTGATTTGATTTTTGACACATAATACAACTCAATTTTCCCGTATTAGAAAATAAAGAAGGCTTATTTTTGCCCTTTTGCCTTAAAAATGAGAATTTTGAACACATGCAGTGTAAGAAACAGTATCAAGGGCGACGCATTGCTTTTTTAAAAATTCCAATAAAATGGTAAAGTGATTTTCTTTATTACCAGCATCTTCTAAAGATTTGCCACAATCAAGCCCAAACCTTGTAGCGGTCTCAGAAACCAATCTGTCTAAAAGCATGTAAAACAAAATAAAATCCCACTGTTTTATGGGATAACCCAAATTTTCCAATGCACATAAATGTTCCGTGAAAGTGTCCAGCAAATTGCGTAATTCCTCAAAATTATATTTATTAGACAATTTTTTAGTTTTTCTATCTCCCGCCAATGAGTGACAGAAATTAAACGAGGATTTTCATATCTATTTATTAAAGCATCATAAGCTATAATATAATTTGCATCTGTTAAGGGATTACATTGTACGATATGAAGAGGCGGACCTTCAAGAGAAAGAAATCAAGCAGATACGTAAATTTTTCAACGTTTGACAATGAAGAATTTCCATGAATTAAAGAATTATAAAGATCAATAAAAGTTTTCCAAGATTTAAGGTTACCGTTAAATTTTGGAATTTCTACTTTAGGCAATTTAATATTTGTAGAAGACAAAACCGGAGCTGAAGCGGTAATATTCGATTTTGAATCGAATAAATCTAAATAAACAGCTTGACTCTTATAGTAATTTTTATCAAACGTTTGCCGAATTATCTTTTGATCATTCGTATCCACGTCTTCGAGCGAATACACAATATTAAGAATATTTGCATGAAGGTTTTCGAATTCTTTGCTAATGCTATTTATAGATTTATATCGTACTTTAAATTCACTATGCAATGTATTGTCTAACAGAGCCCGATTGGCTATCTCTGCAATTTGAGCAAAAAAAACCTTAAGTTTTTTATCCATATTACGGTTAAAAAACTTATATTATTAATAAAATTGTAATTAACTTAATCAAAAATATGGAATATCGCCAAAATATTTAGAAAAATAAGAATAAAGTTACTGTAAAAAATATGAGTCCCTCGATGAGTCCTAAAAAATATTAATAAGGAACAATTAACAGGAGTATAAATTTTTGATAAACTGATAAGATATCAGTTGAATTATTTTAAGTAAATATAATTATCTCAAAAGAAAACTAATTTTATTTTACCTAAAAATGTTATAATTATTATTAATATTATTGCTGTAAGTTGTTTTGTATTTGCTATTTAGTAAAATTGAATAACTATATGAGCGAGTATTATCAAATTTTATATTTACAAAAAATAGAACTGAATGAGTCAGGTAAATAAATAAAATATAACTAAATAAAGTGCCTGTTTTGTATTATTAAATAATGAGTACCAAATATTACAGGCAAAAAAATATTATTTTGTCTTGAGTATCAGAAAAATAACGAAAAAATAATGATTATAAACCCAAAACAGCAATAGTAAAGGGCAGAGTGTACTATCTTAGTAAATTCTTAAATTACCAAGTGAGATTATTCATAAATTATTTCATATGTGGGTATAGTTTAATATTATATAGAGATATAGGGATGCGTCAATATAATTTAGACGGAGATACGTTATAACATGTGCGAGTTGATATTGTTAAAAAACAAAATTACTTTTTTAACAATTAAGCCTTTTATTTATTCAGTTATAAATAAAAACGTGATATTATATAGGGATATAGAGAGGCGTCAATATAATTTAGATGGAGATACGTTATAACCTGTGCGAGTTATTATTGTTAAAAAACAAAATTACTTTTTTAACAATTAAGCCTTTTATTTATTCAATTATAAATAAAGACGTAGTATTATATAGGGATATAGAAAGGCGTCAATATAATTTAGAAGGAGATACGTTATAACCTGTGCGAGTTAATATTGTGAAAAAACAAAATTACTTTTTTAACAATTAAGCCTTTTATTTATTCAATTATAAATAAAGACGTGGTATTATATAGGGATATATAAAGGCGTCAATATAATTTAGACGACGATAAGTTATAATTTTTGCGAGTTTATGTTGTCAAAAAAACAAATTACCTTTTCAACAAATAAGTATTATATTTACTCAACTGTAAATAAATACGTAAAATTATACAGAGATATTTGAAAGCGTCAATATAATTTAGACGGCGATATAGAGTAAATAATAACTTTTACAAGTTAATTTTGTTAAAAAAAACAAAAATTACTTTTTTAACAACTTGTATTTAATAAAATATAAGCAAACATGGTACGGGAAATATTATGAGAAATTATTAATTATCGTTATATATATTTTGAGTATTAAATTATGTTATTTAAACAAAGGTACACCCGGCAAACCTTCCAGCAAATTCATCGGTTTATGCGAAACGACAGGGAAATTTCTAACACTAGTTTAATATTTGAATAATTTTAATAATCTTTCAAATTATCGATCGGAGTAAAGGGGAAGCGCGAACAGATACGCGTACAGTACTACAACCCAGTTGAACCAAGGCCAAGGACTTGTCCAATAATTAAAATGGTTTCGTTAGATTTTCAATATAATAAATTATACAAATTGAATTTTATGTTTTAAAATTATTATAAATATCCGTGATCGAAATGACCAAAAAATATACGTGGAAGAGCTAAATTATCAAATATATAATTTTCAATGGACTGTAATCAAGTTAGGATACAGTTTGCAGATAATTAATTGATTCGAGGAAGGTGACAAAATCAAAGAAATATGGCTTACCTGGTCGCCAAACTGGGGTTTGAGATGGGAGTTCAAACCATTACATAGCAATTCGACATCTTGGTTGCAACACTAGTTCATTATGTTTTCTTATACAAATTTACTTTTGCCGGCCGGCACACGGGAAAAAGCAGAAAAATATTTAACTTTTAGTTTTTAGGTACCATGCTTGAGAGCGAAGAGAACTGGATAACCATACCCTCGCACTTGTCCCTGTCGACTCCCTGCACATCTTCTCGTTTTTAGCCATATGCAATATATGAAATTGTCACCAATAGAAATACGAGACATTGCGCGCGATTATTATTTTAAAATAAAATCAATTTGCATTATTTATGTTTAGCATAAAATTAAATAATAACTACACATAATAATTATTTAAGAACAAGAAAAAATAACTCTTCAATATATATAAGGACGAAGCATTTATAAACGGTTAGTCGTGACTGACTAGTTGGAACAAATCACTCTAAACTAGTAGGACAAAGGGTTAAAAATAATTTTAACTTCTTAGTTCTAGGTTTGCTAGGGATGCAGTCAAAAAAGAGGTGGCCTAGTGTACGAAACTCTTCATTATATGTTTTAGCTTTCCAGAAGGGAAAAAATTCCGTACAATTTATAATATTAGTCTTTCCAATGAGAGTTAAATGTAATCAGATCCATTGCACAACACAGGTGTGGTATTGTAGAACATAAACTGCTTAAACTATGAACGTTATAATGATAAACTAAGGCACATAATGTATGTATGGTTAGATTATAGATAACATTGTTTAAATTTGAATTAACTGTGCAGAAAAACAACTATCAGTACTAGTACGGAGTAATTGCTGTAAGAAAAACTAAGTTAAGCTAAAGCTAATTAAGTTCCTAAGAATAACTTTTTTTTTAATTAAAATAAAATATTTCCCGGGGAAATTTAAGTAAGTTTGATAAACAAATCAATGTTCTATATTACATATATAATCAACATCTCTGAACAATTATTGGTATACAAAAATTTGCGTCTGATATAAAACAAGAATTTGAATAAGATCACACAAATGTAAAATTTAAATAATGAACTAATCTCTACGGAAGGAGATAATGAAAATGAAGTATGTCTGAGTACAATCCCAACAACTTTGTAATATATTCCTCAGACACAGACAAAGTTACTAAATAATTGTCAGGAACAAAACACCACCCGAAATAGTGGTCTTTGTACGTACAGCTGTCTTAAATAATAAAATGTCAAGTTAGTTTCGTTGTAATCAACGTTACACCTTTGACGCTTCCGCCACAGCCGCTTTGTTACTTAATATACCTGAGTCCCGACAAACTAGCCGAACTTATGTTCCATGAAGGACATGCATACAAGTTTAATTTAATTTGCTTTGACTTTTCTGTTGGAGTATCAGCCATGTGCATGAACAAAGCCAGTGACAGCTACCACCGTTTTAAAGACAGCTAGATACATGGAATGTTGTCGAGTGTTTTTGTGATTTACGAAACAATGTTAATGCCGTACTATGATCAGTGCTGGAAATTAAATTTTTTACCAACCGGAACGCCAAACTTGTATTCTGATTTTAGCGTTCCTAAAAATAGCATGGAGAACGCAAAATTAAAAGTAATGAACCGGATCGAATAAATTTAATTTTTTGACAAACCAGAACGTTGTTTCGGCCCTGACTATGATTATGTTAAAAGCGTGAAGTGACCAGATTTCCTAGAAGTCAATTGCCGAGGATGATAACTATAAAGTTTATGAACAGAAAGTTCAAAAAATCTGTAAATTAGCTTTATCCGGAACTTTCCTCGTAATGAATGAATGATTGTATTAAGGAAATGATATAATTTCTATACATTGCGTATATAACAAAAGTCTGGCAACCTCAAAATATCTCAAGAATCGCTTCTCCAGTTTTAATTAAATTTGTATGGATATTAAGTATTTAGTATTTTTATTGGGTATTTAACAAATAATACTTTACATAAAAACGATTGAATTTAGGGATTATATAATAAATGTAGGGAAGATAGCGAAACAAAATGGCGGTTTAATAAAACATTTAAAAAATCAGCTTTAAAAACTACTTATTAGATTATTATTAAACATAAATTCGCCAAAAAAAAAGCTAAAATTGCTAGTGTCTGCAGCGCTCCTAACTTCTTAGGTCTTCGACGCCACTGCCCTATACGAAAAATAAAAACACAACTTGCCGTACTAAACGCATTAAATAGAGTTAATATTTATTAACTCTAAAAATGAATATAATTTATTGGGAACGAAACAGTTGTTTAAAAAAAAAGATATTTAGAAATAAAGATTTTATTAATTCCAGAGGGCAAGTTTCTGATGAAGATATTAAAATTCAAGATATATACGGTTATAAAATTAACACGAGCCCTACATTAAACAATTACTTTACTTTTAAACCGACGGTTTCTTCTCTAAAATGAATTCCATGCCACGCTTTCCTAAAACTGCTCACGTACCGAAGTCAAGACGAAGTCGACATTTGCAAAGTAAATAAGGGTGTCAAGGAAAAGTTCATCCGCCATGTATCTGATGATGTATTCTTTTACGCTTTTGCAAAATTCACGATCCTTTCAACAGATATTTGACTCGGTTTCTGGGGACACATGGAGATTTCATAATACGTTCGGAATGCGAAATCGGAAAGAGTCTGAGCTCGACACGTATGGTAATTTTTAAAAGAGGAGCTGTCCGGTATTTTGTGAGAGTTTGATTTTATATCGGGTTCGGGCCATCGATCTTGAGTTTTCTAGATAAATATAAAGGATATTGGACTGCTTATTTACTATTTGTAAGTTTTTTTCATATAATATACAGAGAATAATACATAAGAAATTAAAAACAAAAGATAAGAAAACCTATATTCAGCAAAAAAAAATAAAAATGAATTTAAGATAGAAACCGTTTTTTATTGTCTTCATAGAAAACAATTTCCTTTCATTTATAACAATATTTCTTTAGTCTATAAATAAGTTTCTGAAACAAAACCCTGTTTCGGAGTGCCTCTGATATTTTCTTTAAAAAAATTCAAAGTAAAGAAACACGTCTAATCTTTTCAATCAGAAAAACCCTAATTTAGGATAAAGCCAAGAACCGAACAATGGCAATAATAACTAAAAATTTAATTGATATTATATATTTTCGGCTTAAGAGACCAACGAAAATTGCAAAACATAATATTTATAGCAACTTAAATATTGTGAATTGTGAAAGGCTTGGTTTCCAAAAATAGACCAACTTTAGGTTTCTTTTTCTAAGTTTCAGCAAATGTCTCCTACTATCATCAGGCTAAAATGACACAATTTTTAATTATACGAATAAATTAAGGAATGTAAAACATATAAAAAGAGAAAAATTACTAATAGGAGTTTTTTTTTGTTTTTTTTTTAGAATTTCGAAAATTGAGGAGGTGCATATACATGTAATATCCACAAAAAAAACATTTTTATATATAATAATATTATAATTAGGTTGGTAACAAGAGAAAAGAATTTGTGTTTCTTATATATTAAAAAAAAAAACATTTGTTATTTTTTTATAAAGTTCATAAAAACATTCTCATCAAATAGATAAGAAATTATTAGTATAAACGTACCTTCTAAGAGGTGTGCATCATTTTAAAACATACTTTTTTTTAATTTGTTTAAGCACGATTATATCCTCAGTTTTTATCTACATCAGAACACTGCCTGCCATGTTCGAGTTTAAGACTAGCTATGAACAGCATATTGGAGGAATGTGTAATTGGGTTATTTATTTAAATATTTGAACAGGTGAGACATCTGTGGTGTTTTTTAGGTAATAACAATAGTTAGTTGATTACAAACTGTTTTTTGATCAAATATATAAAACTTATTTTGTAACAACAATTCAACACCAGATGCCAGATCAAGGTTTTGTTTTCAGCAGTCATTTTTAATTTATTTGATGTTTGATGAGGAATTGAAACTTATTAGTTGTTATTGTTGCCCTTCCTAATATTAATGTTTCTGTCAAGGTCATCGAATTTTGGTCCTCGACAGAATAATCATTCTATAAAATTAATTTTAACCTACATGGAGGGCGATGTTGTTGTCTGTTTGTGTCAAAGCAATGCATTTCGTTTTATATTTTTTTACTCAAAATTTGTAATTCGACGCGAAATGATTTCTGCCTTAGGTAAGTAATAAAACATTTTTTATATGTTTCCTCTTTGTAGTTAATAATATCATATTTCAAATAATGTTAGTCCATGACCCTTACCACTTGTTCATATTTTTATTCATTTTTTAGTGTACATAAGATCATTGATAAAGGCTAAAAAATAGCCGAAACGTTCAAATTAAAAAAAAAACACAAAAAAAAAACAAGGTTATGAAATAATTTTGTTTTTTTCCTTATATGAACCTCATCCCAAGAAATTTGTTTTTCAAAAAAATATATATAAAAAAAGGTTCAAGAAACATTCTATACAAATTTTTATTCTTTATAAACCACGTTTTTTGTTGCATTATCTGGCTGTAAAATAGCCAAGCTACTTCGCCAACTTACTCTAGAGCATGCGACATAGAGTTGACTACCCCAGCTCTACATAAGGATTGCCCTTGAACTTTGTTAAATGTCATGGCAAAACAAAGCTTTAAATGAAACTGTACACGTTTAAACTGAAAAGGATTGTCTGATGGAATTAAAGGGATACGTGATATAAAAACTGTTTCTCCCAGACTAGGGCTAGAAATAATAGTAGACTGTGGTTTGGTAATGTTTTAACCTGTACATCTATTGAGTAGTATGTTAATTGCGGAATAGTAATCTTTGGAGTTAATATAGCTCGTTCTTTAAACCAAGAAGTGGTTTTATTTTGTCAACTTTCGAGTCCACTGTAAATATTTAACGGATAGTTTCACCCCCTTGGAAACCGAGTTTCGAAGAATACCTTCTTATCGAACCTCTGCACTCTAAAATTAAGCACAAGCTTTCGACGGCAAACGGTTTGAGAAAAAAAAAAGAAAAATAAAATAAAAAGCACAAAATATATTAAGAAACACGTGTTCAAGCGTTTTTTGAAAAACTAACCGGTTTTTAAATAAAAAAATATTGTATTATTTAAGAGGTGGCTTCACCCCTCTGAACCTCCTGTATAAATTTTTAAAAAATCCTTAAATAGGTATGTAAAAAAATAAATTAAAAAACAGAGAAAATCTGAGCGTTTTTTAAATAAAAAATATTGTAATTTTTTAGGGGTGGTTTCACCTCCATGGAATTTGAGCTTTGAAAAATCCCTTCTTATCGAACCTCTTCACTTTAAAATCACCATGTGATGGGTGAGTCAGTCAACTAATTCTTTTATATATTATTATATATATTTATACATATATATATATATATATATATATATATATATATATATATATATATACGCTAAAAAAAGTTTTCTGTTTCGCATCTGATTGAAGACTGTCTTCATACTGGCCGTTTTTAAGAGCCATTAGCATTGTCAAAACAAATCTTAGTGACGAAAAAGACTAGAGGAACGGACCTCACCGCCTCTGAGGGATTATTGGATCAATTGAAGTCTATATAGAGCTCATATCAAAGTAGAAGATTAAGATCTGTATTCAGGAGGATGGCACACCAATAAGTCCCTTTCCCTAGAGTAGTACCCAATATACTAGTGCAAAGGTAGAAATTTGCGCAATGCAAACAACCCATGAAACATTTGAAAAGTTGGTTATTTAGATAGTAAACGCTCAAATATAAAGTTCACTATGGATATAAAGCAAGATTTGTGTTTACCTTTTGTTGATGTCCTCGTTAAAATAAGTAATAATGCTATTAAGACTTCTGTTTAAAGAAAACCTACTATAACCTAGAACCAGAAGTCTAATCATTCTACAGCGATGAAGCAAAAAATTGTAAATATTCTGAATATTTGAGCCAAAACGATATGCATCGGTTTGCGCTCCTAAAACGAAAAAATTAACGATATTAAAACAGAACTGGTGGGGAGGGAGTGATTATACCGAAAAACTGATTCTTAACACATATTCGAAATGTCAAGAGCAGATTGTTGGATGCCCATTTAAAGAATAGTCAACCAGCTCCTTTATAACAATTTCGTATTTAAGAGAAATTTCACAGATGATAAAAACATTTGGCAGGGGAAAACAGAACAGCGTTGAAATCCGGGAATACACTAAGCTTGTTAAATAATATAGAACCAAACAAAATTAATTAATGATCAAAAGAACCGTATTTATTATATAGGTGAAACAAGGCAACCTCTTGATATAAGATTTTCGGAACGACAAAAACATACGGAAAGAAAAGATACATGAAGATCGGATATTGCCGAGCATGCTTAGCATAAACACTATAGTATTCTGAGGAAAAAATTATATACAAAGAGCAGCACTCACATTTAAGTAGGTCATTTTAAGATTTACTCTTTACGCCTAGACATACTAGACTATATATATATATATATATATATATATATATATATATATATATATATATATATATATATAAGTGGTACACAATGTATGATTATAGAAAGAATTTAATTGTCGGACGTACATTATCTTTATTGTTAGTTAATTCACAACGTTTTGACTAGTCTAGTATGTCTAGTCGTAAAGGGTAAATCTTAAAATGACCTGCTTAAATGTGAGTGCTGCTCTTTGTATATAATTTTTGTCTCAGAACATTATAGTGTTTATGCTAAGCATGCTCGGCAATATCCGATCTTCATGTATCTTCTCTTTCCGTAAGTTTTCGTCGTTCCGAAATTCTTATATCAAGAGGTTGCCTTGTTCCACCTATATAGGAGTTCCCTCCTTACAAGGAATTTAATAAATACGGTTCTTTTGATCATTAATTAATTGTGTTTGGTTCTACATTAATCAACAAGCTTAGTGTATTTCTGAATTTCAACGCTGTTTTGTTTTCCCCTGCCAAATGTTTTTATCACCTGTGAAGTTTCTCTTAAATACGAAATTGTTATAAAGGAGCTTGATGACTATTCTTTAAATGGGCATCCAACATTCTGCTGTTGACATTTCGAATATGTGTTAAGAATCAGTTTTTCGGTATAATCACTCCCATGAGTTCTGTTTTAATATCGTTAATTTTTCCGTTTTAGGAGTGCAGATCGATGCATATAGTTGTTGCTCAAATATTCAGAGTATTTACAATTTCTTGCTTCATCGCTGTAGAGTGGTTAGACTTCTGGTAACGAGGACATCAACAAAAGGTAAACATAAATATTGCTTTCTATCCATAGTGAACTTTATAGTTGAGCGTATACTATCTAAATAACCAACTATTCAAATGTTTCATGGGTTGTTTGCGTTGCGCAAGTTTCTACCTTTGCACTAGTATATTGGGTACTACTCTAGGGAAGTGGACTTATCGGTGTGCCATCCTCCTGAAAACAGATCTTATTCTTCTACTTTGATATAAGCTCTATATAGACAACACTTCAACTGATCCAATAATCCCTCAGAGGCGGTGAGGTCCGTTCCTCTAGTTTTTTTCGTCAGTAAGATTTGTTTTGATAATTGCTAATGACTCTTAAAAACGGCCAGTATGAAGACAGTCTTCAACCAGATGCGAAACAGAAAACTTTTTTTAGGGAATATATATATATATATATATATATATATATATATATATATATATATATATATATATATATATATATATATATATGTATATATATATATATATATATATATATATATATATATATATATATATATATATATAAAAGACTTAGTTGACTGACTCACTCATCAAGCTCCAACTCTAACCGCTTGAGGTAAAAGGCTGAATTTTGGCATACATGTTAATTTTAGGGTGTAGAGGTTTGGTAAGAACGGATTTATCAAAACTCAAATTCCATGGGGTGAAACCACCCCTAAATTATTACAATATTTTTTATTTAAAATACGCTCAGATTTTCGAAAAAACGCTTGAACACCTGTTTTTGATTTATTTTTTTACATACCTATTTAAGGATATTTAAAAATTTATACAGGAGGTTCAAAGGGGTGAAACTACCACTTAAATAATAAAATATTTTTTAATTTACAAACCGGTTAGTTTTTCAAAAAACGTTTGAACACGTTTTTTTAATTCATTTTTTTACATATTTTAGGATTTTTAAAAAATTCATACAATGTGTCCAAATGAGTAAAAACATCCCTTAAATATTATAATATATTTTATTTACAAAACCGTTAGTTATTCGGAAAACGCTTGAACATAATATCCCTTATATTTTATTTTTTTACATGTTTTAAAATTTTTTAAAAACCAAGACAGGGTGTCCAACGGGCTGAAACCACTTTTTTAACCCGCGATTGGTATCGTCTCTTAAATCGAAGACATTGGTATCGTGTTAGATTTTGCCTAACATAGATGTTTTTAACAATTTTCGCTATGATATTTACATTTTTTCTTAAATATGGATTACTATATATTTTTATTTACTATAGTGTTGTTTGTCACCATATTTTACAATTGTTAATATCTATTATTATAACTATTATTATTATTATTATAGTAATATTTTTATTTATTTTAACAAAATATTAAATCTTTTGAATGTAAATAATATAACAGGATGACATTTTAAAATCTTTATTACATTTTTTACAGTTTTTGAAAAGAATCAACATCAATACAGGATAAAAACTACAAACGATATTTATAACAACAAAATTTAAGAATCTTCATCTCTGCTGAAGCACACTGTACAGGTCAGAACAGGCTGTATGGTCACTGCAGATCGGTTTCGAACATTCTTCACATAGGTGTTTTGTATGTCTATTTTTTCTTTTCGGATAAAAGGAACATCGTGGTTTTTCGCCTATCTGTTGTTGTTTAGTTGGGGGAAGCACAGGTTCTTGATCTCCTAAGACATTCTTTATTTTTTGACGAAGAGGAATTTTTGTTAGGCTGGATCGACGTAAAATGTGGGGTTTTGAAGCTGCTTAGCTAATTTTGTTAGATAATGCCTATATAAGATCTTTGAATTAGTGTTAAACAAAAATGATCTGCGAATTAATTGCGGCAATATTCAGCAAGGTGCAAAATATAGTGAGCGGCCATCTGTTGCTCACTCTTGTAACAGAGTATTCGGCTTTCATTCTGTCCACATCAACTGCTCCTTTAGTAAGATTATAAAAAGTGATAACAGAAGGTTTCATATGTTCACCACTTGCTGGATCGATGTCATCATCTGCATAGAACGTTGAGAGCATCAACACGTTTTTATTCTTTTTAGGAACATATGAAGTTAGCATCGATTTATTAGAATTTATCCCCCAAGCAAACATACTGCTACATTCACGTCGTATTTTCGTATCTAAAAAAATTGGGGTTTGATTTTGCGCAATGTTCTTACCAAAGTTAGGCGGTGGTTGTGAAGTAAATCACTGGCCAATGGCAAAGAAGTAAAATAATTGTCAGTAGTTATATTCCTGCCAGTACCACTGCAATGTTTTATAAGGCGTTTTACTACACTATGGGCATCATTGCTTACTTGATAAAAACCCGGAGGTTGTTTGCAGGTGTAAACTCCGATATTATGTGTATAAAACATCCTGGCATCCACAGCAGCGTAAATTTTTATGCCATATTTGGCAGGCTTATTAGCTATATACTGTCGAAACTTAGATCGTCCCCTGAATGCTTCAAGCATCTCATCTATCGTTACATATGCACCGATACTGTAGTGTTGCACACATTTTTGAGTAAAAAGATCCAGTATGAATCGCACAGAAGCAAGATTATCTGTCTTAATTCTTTCCGCTCGCGTGTCTTTGTGATCAAATCTAATAGCTTGCACTAAAGTATGGAAACGATGCTGTGACATTGTGGCTGCGAAATATTCTGGAGCCGTTCCGTCCGTGTTCCACAGTTCTGATGTATTAAGATGTTGAGCCCTTTTTATGCCTGCTAAATATAGAAGACTTAAAAATGCATTAATTTCGACATAATCAGTGGACAGACAAAGCTTCTTATTGACATACGATAGTCTCATTATATCAAGTTGTTTGTACAATCTGTAATATGTTCAATTATTTCGTCAGAAAAAAAAAGTTTCCAACAGTCTAATATTGTTCTAGCCTGTTTAGCATTACCTTTTACACCAGGCAGTTGGGTGACTATATTCTGGCGAGAAGTTTTACCCACATTTTCTCTGATTTTGTGTACTACCCAAAATCTTTTCCAGAATACAAAGGATAGTTTGCCGCACTACGCCCTAAGCTCTCGGAGGGTCCATCGTCATCCGAACTTGACTGTTCTGTGTCCGTGTTATGTAAGCTGTGCTCAGATGGAGCATCTTTATCTTCTGAAAGGCTTTTTGGCTCATTTGAGGTACACAGCTGGTCGATTTCGCCTGCTTCCTGTTTTTCTGCTTCTTCTTTCCAAACTTGATCCCAGAGGCTTTGCAGATGTTGATCACTTTCGTATGTCATCGCAACAATATACCAATAAATAACTTATACAAATACAGTTTTAATCAATTATTTATCAAAAAAACTATTTCAAATAATGCACAATTTAGAACTACGCATTTGGTATCGTGTTAGATTTAATCTCCGACCTTGACACGCGGCAATTCAAAGACCTACTTTAGAAAAGCGATACACTAGTGATGGGGCGGGAACGAATAAACGTTGCCAGAAGCATTGCTAGACGCGTGCAGATACACAGCTCACAGATTGAATGGGACAGCCCTAATTGTAAAAATGTTAGAAAAAATCTAACGGCGATACTAATCGCGGGTTAATATTATATTTTTTATCTAAAAACCAATTAGTTATTTGGAAAAAACACTTGAACAAGTGCTTTTTATTTTATTTTTCTTTTTTTTTGCAAACAGCTTAATTTTAGAGTGCCCTCTGCACGATTCGATAAGAAGGTATTCTTCGAAACTCGGTTTCCAAGGGGGTGAAACTACCCGTTAAATATTTACAGTGGACTCGAAAGTTGTTAAAATAACACCACTTCTTGGTTAAAGAACGAGCTATATTAACTCCAAAGATTACTATTCCGCAATTAACATACTACTCAATCTATGTACAGGGTGTCCGGATTTGGTTGCAAATGCAGGGTATCTCACTTATTTTTAAAGATAGAACCTTGCAGTTTTCACGTACCTGAGTTAATTTTTTGTGAAACTCATGAAGCCGTAAACAAAATTTTCATAGCCTTCTTCGTTTATGAGATACAGGGCGAAATAAAAAATTTTGCATTTTGGGACTCCCCTCGTCTCTGTGTTATCCTTTAACGTAACGCAAAGGGAAAAATTGCTGTTTATGCAGTTTTTTACGCTGGATCCAGTGGCGTAGTCATAATTTTCATTTGAGTTGTTATTTTTTAGATATGGTCCAAAGTTGTGTTTTTTTAAATGGGACACCCTGTATATTTGTCCAGAAATTGATTTGTCCTTTTAAAAGCTTCTCAAAAATATATAATAGTATGGGTCTATTTTAATAAACAACAAAAATCTTAATTTTTATAATTATCATCCCAAATTATGCAGTAGGCCATGCAAAACGATGCCGTTTTCTTTTGTTTTCTTGGAAGCAAATGACATTTCCCAATTTTGTACGCGTATATAAAATATAGCGCTAGTTTTTTGTATTTATTTATTGTGTAAAAATATATTCGTATTATTATGGAAGAAAACCAAACTTTCGAACATTATGAAAAGTACGATATGTTAGCTTGTTTTATATTAAGTAATGAAAATGTTGAAGCGGCTTCTGAGATGTATTTTAACAGGTAAATAGTTAATTTTTAAGTATGTTGAAATACTATTACTTAATTTTTATTTAGATATCCAGAGAGGAGGCAACCTAATATATCCACTTTTTATCGGATAAAAAAGAATTTACTTAATCACGGATCATTTATCAAACCTCGTACGAAAACATATAATAAAAAAACTCGGGAGGCTGAGGAAATTACGGTTTTGGCTAATGCAGAAGCTCACCCTACAAACTCTTGTAGGGCCAGTGAAAAGAGCATAGGGATTCCAAAAACTAGAGTTCAAGAAATTCTAAAAAAGCACAAATACCACCCATACAAATTTAGGCTCGTGTAGCACTTACAGGCAGGGGATGCAGAGCGTCGGGTAGTCTTCTGCAATTGGTTTCGAGAAAGATGCCATATGGTTAGAGATTTTGAAAGGAAGGTTATATGGTCAGACGAAGCACATTTCAGTAATTCTGGTATACTCAATAGGCACAATAGATCACACCAAATATTTCCCAGAAGACAGCACGACAGGTTTGGTCTAAATGTGTCCTGCTTCATATTAGGAACACATATAAAATTTTATATATTTGAGGGAAATCTAACAGCCAATCGCTATATAGAAATTTTAGAGGCAGCTATACCTGAATTACTTGACGATGTTCCTCTAGCGCAAATTAACGAAATTTATTTTCAACAGGACGGTGCTCCTGCACACAATTCTGGAATGACGAGATTATTTCTGGACAATAATTTTACCAATCAATGGATCGGAACAAATGGACCTATAAGATGGCCCCCTAGGTCCCCAGATTTGTCGATTTTAGATTTCTTTCTATGGGGATATCTGGAAAACAGAATTTACAAAGACCACTATGATAATGTCCAAGATTTAGGAACTGCAATAAGAGAAAATTTTCGCTATTTAAAAAATCATCCCGTTATTTTGCTTAATTCCCTAAAACGAATACGAAAATTGTGCGAAGCATGCATAAAACAAAATGGAAATCAGTTTGAACAGTTCTTTTGATTTTCTTGGTTACTGTAGTTCTTATACGACAGTTGATTTTTGCTGAAAGGCTTGTTACATAATAATTTATTACTGTTTTGTTCTTGTGGTACATAAATCTAGGCTAGGTAGGTGGTACTTTTTTGGTGCGAAATTATCAATACATATTTTGATAAATAGATTTAATTACATATTTATTTTGATTTATTGTTAGGATGTATATATTGTTAACGACTTAAAATAAAAGGCAGCATTGTTTTGCATGGCCTACTGCACAATTTGGGATGATAATTATAAAAATTAGGATTTTTGTTGTTTTTTATTAAAATAGACCCATACTATTATATATTTTTGAGAAGCTTTTAAAAGGACAAATCAATTTCTGGACAAATATACAGGATGTCTCATTTAAAAAACAGAACTTTGGGTCATATCTAAAGAATAACAACTCAAATGAAAAATATGACTACGCCACTGGATCCAGCGTAAAAAACTGCATAAGCAGCAATTTTTCCCTTTGCGTTAAGTTAAAGGATAACCAAGATACGAGGGGGTCCCAAAATGCAAAATTTTCTATTTCGCCCTGTATCTCATTAACGAAGAAGGCTATGAAAATTTTGTTTACGGCTTCATGAGTTTTACAAAAAATTAGCTCAGGTTCGTGAAAACCGCAAGGTTCTATCTTTAAAAATAAGCGGGATACCCTGATTTTGCAACCAAATCCGGACACCCTGTACAGGTTAAAACATTACCAAACCACAGTCTACTATAAGATAATATACGTCCGACAATTAAATTCTTTGTATAATCATACATTGTACCACTTTATATATATATATATATATATTGTATATATATATATATATATATATATATATATATATATATATATATATATATATATATATATATATATATATATAATTTCGTTGTAAAATCTATATACCTACTTATTTAAAATTCAATTCGATCTATTTAGGTTTCGCCAGTAGCTCTCACATGGTCGATTCTGATATGTATTTTTTAAAGTTAAAACTATACCAACAGACGTAGTAAACCTAGATTCAGTTGAATAAAGATTTTGACCAATGGAAAAACATAATCCGCCTCTTTTTTGCCCCTTTAAAGAAGGTGTTTTCAAAAGCCTAATAACAAACGAATGGTTTTGGTTTTGGATTCGGATTTGGTTAAAAATATATGGTAAAGAAACGCATTTGTAATAATTTTTATTATAGTATAATGCAGTATCTTCTTCGTACAGGCCCACAAATACCGTAACAATCTTGTTGTTATAAGATTATTGTAATTGATTTATTATAGGTTATTGCAGTATTACCTTCTTCCAAATCACTTGAAATAATATTTAAGCTGTTTTTTTTTAAATCAAATGTTAAGACGATATATATTCTATAGTATAATAGACTTTATAAAATATTGCAACTTTATTTCCATTTAACCAAAAAGATAGAAACAGACAGACAGAGCGCCCACCAGACCGTGAGCTGCACAAAAATATATATGTCCTACATCTGTACATCGACGGGGTCGTTCCAGCTACGTACTATAGGGTTGATTGCAAAAGACAACAAAAACCACATGGCATAAAGAATTTTCGAATTTTCCTAATAATTTTGAGTTTATAAAGAACTTTAATAAGAACTTGTGAATATATACTTCTTTGTGCTCAGTAATGCGGATACCAAATTTTATAGAATCTAATAGAACGGTTAAAAAGTGCAATTCAATTTAAAAATTTAATCTTGGGTAGTTTTTGGGTAAACAGTCAAATTAAAAGTTTTGTTTTATTAAATTAAGATGTTTTAGTTGCCTAAAAATGTATTTTTTAAATAATCAATTTCATTTACTTTCTTAATAAAATGAAACAGAAATTTTGGCAAAAGTATGTTTTTTATATTTTAAGTATTTATTTTTATATTATTTAAATGTAGAGAAAAAAGGTATAATACTCAGAAGAAAAAAACAAATATTACCAAAAACTTTAATTCATTTTGAAATAATATTTCTTCAATAATGATTATTAGGTATTATAAGTGATTCAAATATGAAATAAGAAAAGTATTTCATTTAAAAATAGATTATAATGTTAATAACCATTCTTTTTGTCTAAACCTAAGAATTTTTACTATTTAGCTTTAATTCTTAATTATTATCTATTTTTACTATCCATTTGATCATATAATTAAATAATTAAAACATAAAAATAAACAAACTTATCAATTAAAAAAATGTAATTAAGAAATAAGGTATATTAAACACCCGTAAAATTATATTGGTTTGGAGATTCCGTATTTGAAAGACATTTGAAACAACCATAATTTGGTGGGAAATTTAATAAAGAAAAAACAATTTTTTTGGTTCCAATCGGACTAATAAAAGCTGCAATATATATATGTCTTTGTTTAAAAATTCAGAATTCATTTCCATTGTGATCCCTCTAGCAAGTTTCTACAAAAAAAAACTCGAAAGAGCAGTTGCGCGGCAACTTGTTTTTAGCTGAAATGTGATATTTTCACAAAATATTTTTTTTGGCTCCTATAAAGCCTTCTGAATGTAGAAAAAATCCTGCGAATATTCTTATTTTTTATTTTAGTTATTTATTTCGCTCTTCAGCTGAAAAGTGATATATTCCACAATATATATATATATATATATATATATATATATATATATATATATATATATATATATATATATATATATATATATATATATATATATATATATATATATATATATATATATATATATATATATATATATATATATATATTATCTGTTTGAGTTATCATTCTTAATTTGGCCCTTAGTGGCACAGTCATATCTTATCTTATTCTGATGACACAGGAATTTTATTCTTAACAGATAACTGGAATAGTGTATAAAATGAGGTTGAGGGAGGGTAGAATTACAAAAAAATAGTGAAAAGTACAGCAAGGACTGAGTTCTTCTTTTAACACAGGACATATCTGTAATTTTAGAAGTAAATATTCTGGAGAAAACAACGCTGTAAACAGTAGAACGGACACACCTTAAATATCCAGTACAGCCATAGTCTCAATACTCTCTAAAAACCAAATTCATCACATTGAGAGCTACATTAGCAGATCAGCCAGTCAGAGATAATGTCATTATTCATAACCATACGAGCTGTATTGCAAATGGTGATTGTCAATGTCCATTAATTCAAAAAACAATAATATCTAGAAATTATCTTGGACCAACATCCTCGCTGGTCTGAACACATAATCGAAACCTCATAAAAAAAGCTTTATTATAAATTTTATCAATTACGAAATATCTTGTCACTTAATTTGTTAAAAACTGTTTATCTTTCGCTAGTATGATCAATACTACAGTACTGTATTATTATTTGGGGCGGTTCTTACGACACTGCCATAAATGTTCGTAAAACTTTTTAGAATAAAATATTAATAATTATTCTGAAAAAGTCACCAGGCTTTCAACTGAATTAACTTATATAAAGTCTGGCGCTCTTAACTTGCGCGGCCTTTATGTCTACTCTTGTCTTATATACATTTTAAAAGTCAAAGATTTATTTCCATACACGGACCATCGACATCAAACTAGATCAATTTGTAATGAATATCTCAAAATACCTTTGTTCCAGAAATCTCATTTACAAAGAAATATTTTATTCTTTGCACCTAATTTTTTAATATATTGCCCTTATCGATAAAAAATTTAATCCACCACATATAAGTATAAACAACTAACGAAAATATTGGTATTTCAACAACTTCATATGTTTAGCGGTGTAATGAAATAACAAGCCGATTATTGTATCGCTCATGTCTCCATCCTCTCGCGTGTCACATATTCCACCTCTTTGAGTGTCGCTTTTTCGGTACAGTGCTTCCTCCTCCACTTGAAGTTTAGTTTATTTCTTTAGTTTAGTATGTTTTCAATTTATACACAAAGCTTATTTAATAATTGGTATTATTTTTTTGTTGGCTGCCATGTATGCAATGGGATGAGCATTTTCAAACACGGACACATTTCGCTGAGTCTAAATGAAAATGCCATCCACAGACGGGTAATACTTAGAATGAAAAACATTTTTGTGAGTATTTATAGTTTTTAATTTATTCTATGTATGTATTATCCAATGAATTTTATTATGTATTTGGAACTTTCAAATAAAATCTTTGAATCTTTGAATATATGGACGCGGAAAAAGATTTCTCTGCGAAAAGTACCATGTTATATTTATTGTTTACCTTTTTCTTAACTTAATTATTTAGTTACAATTAATATCGCCGATTTTGATAATTTTTTGTACACCGGTTGATTTTCGATCGCTGACCACAAATCCTAAATCAGATGTTTTCGTCGACGTTTCGTTTCAGAGTTATATATCGTAAAAGTGTTCAATATTATGTTTTACCATTTTTATCTTTTCTTTTTCCTAAAACTCACTGGTTACTACATCCACTCAATAGCTATAACTATAACATTGACTAAATAACCTTAATTATTTCATTTACTTGGTATATTATATTAAATTTCTCTTTCAAATTTTAAGTAACATTTGAAAATTGAATATTAATTTTACATTAGCATCTTTTTTAATCTTCCAGACAAAAGAGGTTTTAAGACCTTATGTCTTTTAGTTAATAATTAAGGCTGACGTTTTAATTTTAAAACATGAATCATTTTTTACGAGCGTTTTATAATGTATCTGAAAATAAAACTTAATATTTTAGCTTTAAAATAAGCATTTTATCTGGACGCAAATGAAAACGTATATGAATCACTTTTTGCGACTCTATAGTATCAGTTTGTGATGTTTTATTCACATCTTTGCATTGATATCTAACAGCTGCTGCCATACTTCTATTTTTGCTTTAAGCTGATTCTAGCCCGATGCGGATCCATCTAGCTGTACTAATTGCTAACTTGAGTGGCAGCCGTAAAACTACCGTTAGGTCTCTATTATTGCTTTATTGACAAAATTGGCGGCAGATCCATTCAATGATAATATCAACTATTATATATAGGGAGGTCCTAATTTTTTTATTCAAAGATTCACTTATTTTAATTTTTACTTAACAATGTTCTAGACACATTATTATTTAAATTTTTTTGACTTTTTAAATATGAATATTTGGTGAGGATTTAATTATTTTAGGATACATTACGAACAAAAAATAAAAAACCCTGCATTTTCTGGTCAAAAACCTCGCGTTTTTCTTAGTTATTTAAATTTGCGGGAATGGACTATTCAGACCATGTTGAAATATTTACTACTGAGTCATTAGAGAAACTAACCTTGTTTATAAATAAATATTTCCACAGGAAATTTTTTTAAGTTCTACATTTAAAAGGCTTTATAAAACTAAAAAAAAATATTGTGAATGTATCACACTTCAGTTGAGAAAACGGTAAAAAATAAACAGATAAAAATTGGAAGTTACCGCAGAGTCAAAAAAAAAACATTGTGCGAATATATAACATTTCTGCTAAAAGAAAGTTGGACAGCAGTTTCTTTTTTCGACTCTATTCAAAAAAAGTTACACGTGACTAAAAAATAGAATATTTCATACAAATTAATATTGTTGTAATGTAAAAATTATAAAGAAAACAAATACAAAGGACCATATCTTTTTCAATTTGTTCATTAATTCTTAAGTAAATAAGAATACAAGGCTCTGAACAATCACGATTTGCTAAAAAAAATAAACAAATGACAAACGGATAGTAAAAAATGAGCATCGATGATTTAAACAGTATAAAAGTTATAAACACACTATGTATGTCCCCTTTATCTTTAAAAACAACCGAGAAGTTTGACCAAAAACCCTGCCATAATAGGTAATGCATTCGTAAGAGAGAGAATATTCAGATAAGCAAAGTCATTAGAAATGAAACTTTTATGGCCGGGTTCTTGTCAATTTTCTGAGATATCTTTGAAGATAAAGATATTAAACCTGGTATTTTTTATAATTAGCGAGAAGATGACTATTCTCCGGAAAAATATTATACAAGGTGTTCCATTTAAAGTAACAAAGATATTATTTTGTATAACCTTCTGTATATTAGCAGGGTGCCAACATCTTCTATATACTTTAATGAGTAAACATTGTTAAAAACTTATTTACTTTCTTAATTTATCATTTTTTGGCTAAGGGCTATAAACTATCTAATGTCCATATGCAATCTTATATTCAAAATTAATTAGTTCCTACTATAATAATCTAAGATATCAACATGCTAAGTGGATCATATAGTAAGAAAATAGTAATATAATATATAACTACATTAGTAATGAATAACAAATTTTGAAAATAGCAGCTTTATTGGAATTTGATAGTTTGATAAGTAACCTAAGTTACGAATAGTTCTCTTTTTGGCCCTGTTTTTGATTGCCAAAATTAGTTCACTATAGTGATAAGACGAATCAACACATCTTCTTTCGAAAAAGAGGCCAAACCTTTTAATATTCAAATCTCATTTAAATCACAAAATACCAGGCTAACCAATGTGAATGTAAACATATAAATTGGAGCACACATTAAGGAAATATGTCAAAATCAGGCCGAGCGAAGCACATCCGGTCAGATAGGTACCAAATGCTAGGCTAAAAGCTGAAGGCTGCCGAAAACAGCAGTCCTTAAAAACTTTTTCTTAGAAATGGACCTGATAATTTTCAGTCAGCCTAGCGAAGATATTCCAAATATTTATAAGCTTAAAATGCACCTTTTCGATACGATTCAGGAAACCAGGAGCCGGGAACTCTACAAATCAGCGCACGTGATCGGTATATATTATACTAATTATTGAAAACAACATAAGATAGTAGTCATTCGAACAGGTTTGAGTTTAAGCAAATAAAGACATACAACAAATAAACTTCGACAGTAATAAGTAAATAAATAACGAGCATAGATAAGTTTTTACAAAGAGAAAGCTTATTATTAAATTTCACTGTGAGGTCCTTAAAAAATCATTAGGTGACCGCTGCAATTGTTATTTAGGACGAGCACGAGAATCTTGACAGCTCTTTGATTCTCTTCTTTTACTGTGTTGACAAAGCGGTCTTTTTCCTTTTTCCTTCTTCCATCCTCGGAAATTTTTCAAGGAAAACGTAAAGTGAAATCTATTAAATCCTATTTCTTATTGCCTAGATCAAAGAGTGTCTTTCTTTCAACCGGATGTCTGGTTTATAAGTCGTTTGGGTGATTTTAACTGGCTTTTTCGTGCAATTATTAGTGCAACGAGACTTGGTATATAACGTAAAAAAAAATTGAATCTCGACGTCTAGTAAAGCTAAAAAATTAAATTGTTTCTTTTTGATTGTCTGTATTTAATCATTATAGTTTCCCGAAATTATTTAATCGCCATTTCTGACAAATTAAAATTGAAAAAATTTACCCGTCTTCGCCGGTACTCGAACCCAGCACATCTCACATTCTAGGCAACACTCTGGCCACTTAGGCGCGAAAACCATGAGCTTAATACCAATTACCACAATTCAATTTATATTAGTGTTTTTTACGATTTTGCAGCACTTTAAAACTGAAACAAAAAATTTAAGTTAAAGCTCGTGATAGAGTAGACGTGTGTTTATTCGCTCTTCAAAACCCTTAAATTTTGTAAAAACAACTCAAATATAAAAGGTGAAAAGTATATCTTGTGTTTAATATTGTATATTTAATAGTTGCTTATTGATATTTGTATTAAAATGCTACCAAAACGAAGTAATCAAGGGGATGTTAAGCCTGGGAGGAACGAAAAAAAAAATGACGCATTTGCAGCAATTCGCGAAATATGGGATTTGCTAATGGATGTCTGCAGAAATTCCTGCACTTCTTTTTATCTAACCATAGATTAATTTTATTAAAAGATAGCTTCCAGAATTTAGAGGAAAGTGGCCGTTTAGGATGTACATCCCGAACAAGCCCTCAAAGTATAGCACAAAAATAGTTATACTATGTGATTCGTCATTACATATATGACTGATGCCAGTCCGTATTTAGAAAAGAGTACTGCTGGGGTCTACCGCTAGCAAACTATTAGGTCAAAGAATTGAGAAGGTCTGTCCATGGTAATAACCGAAATATAACCATGGACAACTGGTTAAACTTGCGAATGAATTGTTGGAATAACCATATACACTCACTATTATAGGAAAATTAAGAAAGAACAAACGACAGATACCTCCAGAACTACTGAACTGTAAAAATAAACCTCGTGATACTTCTATGTTTTGCTATGATAAGAAAAAGACGTTGATGTCTTATATGCCAAAACCAAATAAAATTATCTTGTTACTTTCTACAATGCACGATGGATCAACAGTTTGCGAAAACGGCAAATCTAATAGAGTTATGAATTATAATGAAACCAAATCGGGAGTAGACATTTTTGACCAGTTATGTAGTAATATGAGCTGCTCCAGAAAAACCCGCAGATGGCCATTATGTTTTTTCTACGATCAGTTCAGGTATCAGTTTATGTTCGAATTAAATAAAAGCCTTGCGGAGCCATGGATGCGTAAAAGGTAACTATCATTATTTTACGCCGAAATATTCGATTGGATATACGTGACATCTTGAACATCCGATCTGCTGCTGAACCTTCTGTACCTACTGAGAAGAAACGTACAGTTTGCTTTTTCTGTTCTACTCATCTGAGGAGAATGACGACCAATTTTTGTGTTCAGTGTAAATGAGCCATTTGCGGGGAAACAATAAAAATTGTTGGATTGAATAAAATTTAAGTATATAATGTTATATATGTAAATATTTGATGTAAAATTCACGTCACATTATTATTAGCGTGTCTTCAAAATATATTAGTATTCTAGGGTTAACCTAATGCGTCCTTTACCGATCTTTTACTTTCTCGATCTGTTACTTCGATCCATTTTTCGGCGTATGAGACGGGCAGATATCAAGCCAATATTTTGATTTCAGCTAACTGAACTACGATTATTGCAATGTATTTCACGTTAGACAAGACTTCTGTTCCTACTTTGAATCTTATTTATATTTCATATTTGTTAAATGATAATTGGTAATTGACAAGTTGTCTGACATGACAATTGTCCTATGCTTCTTTCTTGTTGTTCTTTCGTCTTTAAACTACAAATTGATTTTTATTATTCATAAATCAAATTTGTAGAGGGCACCCCAAAATTACCCCTTTGTTACTCCTTAGCTTCAAAAACTGCGATATAGATCAAACGGTGTCTTTCGTTTCTTGCAAAAGAAGGTTAAGAGAACCATAGTTTATCACATACATAAAATCTGAAAGTTTATGAGAAATCGTTTTTCAATCTAATTAGTGCCCGATTCTTTTAATTCGTTAAAAACATATGACCTTATCGATTACATTAAAATTTTTGACCTATCCTAGATGTTCCAAATTTTTCATAAATGAAAATTGCGACTCACTGATATCTTATATGTCACAAAATTTCAACTCAAATCTCAACATAAATGTGTTGAAAATTAACCAGATTTACTTAAGCAGAAATAATAACCACTTGTATAAGAACCGCACTGCTTCCTATTTAAGTTTGACTAGAGCAAAATGCGTCGTAAAATAAGCCGTGATACAACACGTTGAAACTGAACACCTATTTGCCCTTTGTGAAACATAAATCAGACAAGTTCGCTCGGTTGCCGTACATATTAAATAACAAGGCCGTGGTGTGGGCGATGTTCGGTGTTGCCAGTAAAACTTTACTTTAATTTGAATAGTAAGAAGTGTTGCAAATCTGAAACTTAACACACGCCTTGAATACTAATCAATTGTTAAATTCACTGATAATATAATATTTATTAAATTTATTATTGTTATTAAATTCATCAACTCATCATTTATTCATCAGTTTTAAAGAAAATAGTAAAAATGTCTTGACCAAATGGCAGGTTTACTTTCTGGAAGTCTAAATGGCTGTTTCTATAGAGTCCTATTTTTTCAAGGTTTTAGATATTACTCGTTGATGCGATGACGGGATCACTTCGACCCTGTCAAGTTAAGATATTTGTTGGATTTTTATAGCTAGTTCTGCAAACTTAGCCTTCTTCCCTCGATATTTCTCAACCATGTTGCAATTAGACACAGCAACATCAATTACGTGGGCGAACTTGTCAACGTCACCTGTATATCAGTGATAATTGCCCAATTATAGAAAAGTTTAGAACAGTCGTTCACCAATATCAGAGTATTCTGATATTTGTAATTTGGTACGTAGATGTTTAGAAGCCCATACTTGTTGGTTCATTTTTTATGTATGATGTTGCATGCAAGGTGCCTATGCTTATAATCCGTGTTTGCTAAGTAAGTGTATATTATGTGTTTTCTGACTTTTGGTAACATTTTTTTAAACATATACGACTGGCAAAAACCAAATAGCAGTCCTCGGATTACACCAGCTGCGGGAGTTCAACAGACACATAAAACAATCACATGACCAGAGAGAGTAGTATTTAACAATTCTGAAGTAATCAGTCAAGCTGAAATAGCCAACACATTTAATACTTTTTTCATTGAGTCTGTTCACAAACTTGCAAAGACACAAAATTGGATAATGATGTTACTCTCCTAAATATTTTAAATAATGCAGTCCCCCAGTCAATTTTTCTTACTCTATTCACGGAAATTGAAGTTCAGGATATATTGAATTCATACCAACAAAAAAATTGCAATACCTTGCAAATTAATTGGTGAGTGTTCTCCTAGTATTATAACAGCAATAACATTAATAAACATCTCTCTTAACACAGATATTGCCCTAAAGAACTAAAAAGGGCAGTTGTGGTGCATATCCATAAAAAAGGGAACACTGCGTTAGTTGAAAATTATAGACTCATTGCAGTTAAATCCGTGTTCTCACAAATATTTGAAAAAAACCTTTCGTAAAAGACTAGTGAGTTTTTTGGAGTGCATGAATATCTCGACATGTAGACAATTTGGATTTAGGACTGGCCCTTCAAACGTACATGCCATCCTCTCCTTCTGTTTAAAAATGTTAAATAACTTCAATACCCGTCTAAAATCAGTGGATTTTTTTATAATTTCACAAAGGCCTTTGATTCCATTAATCACAAAAACTACTTAACAACCTATTCTACTATGGTATAAGTTGTAAGTATAAATTGCATTCAGTTGGATAGCACAGCTATGTTACACTTTTTGCAGATGACACTTCCATTGTTATTGATAGTGACAATTATGAAAACCTCTGCATACGAGTACATGAGTACAAGATATTACTGCTTGGTGTTTGGCGAATGGACTTTGTCGAAATAACGCAAAAACCAACTTTGTTGTTTTCACAACACTAAGAGTGCCTCAGGACGGAAACTTATTGGTTAGGGACGGAACATCAAGTCTTTTACAGCAAGAGTCTGTTAAATTTCTGAGTATTATGTTTGACCAACATCTCACATGGTGTTACCAAGTTGAGAACGTATGCAACAAACTCTCCTTCAAAAACTATGCAATTTTACAACTGAGAGATTATGTGGATCGTTATACGCTTAAAACTTTTTATTTTGCCTCTGTACAGTATGTTTTATCTTATGCGTTGCTTGCTTGGGGAAATAGAAATGGCATTGGTTGAGTTCTTGTAAGTCAAAAGAAAATTGTCAGAACTATGTTTCGGCTGCCTTTCAGGGAATCTTGTCGGCAAACTTTCCGAGTAGAAAAAATTCTGACCGTCATAAAGATCTACATTTTATAATGCACTTGTAAGATTTATAACAACTGTAAAGAGCATGTAAGATGTGGGGACATCAGTCACTATAATAAGTCTACATATCACTTCTCTAAAAATATTTAACCACCTGCCTAATGCTTTGAGAACCCTTCCCCAATTTAATATATTTAAATGACGATTAAAATCTATATTAGCTGAAAACCCCTTATATGCAATATCCGAATTCTTCTTGTTCAAATTCTGATACAATTTATATCAGCTAATAACTTAATTATGCATATGTATATGTATATATATATATATATATATATATATATATATATATATATATATATATTTGATAAGATTACTCTTTTTTTTGCAATTTTTGTTGTTACATCTTAGACCTAAATTTTATTTTTATCTTTATTAATAACTATACTTTTCTGACAATTCCAATATGTTTGTAGAATATGTTTGAAAATGTACAATTTGAATTTGAATTTGGATGTTAGGATTCTTAATTATAGATTTCTTGTAGTTGTTAGTATTTTTAACCTGATATTTAATCCCAACCATGAATCTCTCAGTTCCCGGAAAGAGCAGCCCATTACTTAGCCACTTGTTTGATGCTGATCTGTTTAAGTACGTATGGTTTAAATCAATATGATATCATCCACGCAAGGCTTTCTGTCCTAATTATCGTTATTTCCATATGGTCGATTGAAAGGTTGAGTGACGCGTACGACATTTCGCCTAATCTGGTTATCTGTTTACTTAGTGGACGCAAATGTAGGGTTGTTATGGCAACAAAAGCTATTCTATCCTTTTTTGGCAGGGTGGTGCAGAGTATAGAAGTCTTGAGATGATTAGATTTTGTGCTTGTTCATCATGGCTCGGGTGGTTCCAATTTTAGCTTTCCTATTAGTGAAAGTTTGGTTCTTAAAGAAATTTTTCGTACACCTTATTTATAGATATCGTATAAATGGACCATACCTTAAGAAATTGTTTGTTTCAACGATTGCTTTAGATACACATAAAAAAATATTTTTTAAGCAAAAAAATTGTCAAACTATAATTTGCCTTAACTTTTTATAGGTTTTTTAAAACCCTATAGTGTGATTTTTGTTAAAATAAATTAATTTTTTATGCATTCATAATTATAGTATTTCACAGTATTTTAAAATGTCCTGTTCGTTCTGCCAGAACTCGAAAACTATCCTGTTCTTTTGCAAAAGTAAGTTAATTTTTCTGTATAGTAATAAATAATGTGATCCATTAAACAGTATTTTTCTCGAATAATTTCAAATATTTTGGAGTAAGTGACAATTAACAACTTTGAGGTTCCATATTTTTTTCAAGAGAAGTATTTGTAAGGCGTATAACATTCAAAATTATAGAAACTTAATTTCACACTTCTTTATTAGTTTAATTAAGTGCAAAATAATGAAATTAACTTCGTTAACTTAATTTAATATTATATGAAACATATTTTATTTCTGTATCATCAGGTCATTCTTTTACGCACGGGTCTTATTTTGGATGGTGTTGAGAAGAAAGGAAAAAGTAAATTAAATAATAAAATGTATAACTCAATTTACAAGTATATATAAATAAACGCAAATCTAAATACCTTTAAATAATGTAAAATATCAAAACAAAACACAAAGTCTCGGTCTCAATCAATTATTAAATTGTGACACGTGTTTCACTCTCCAAGAGCATGATCAAACCCTAATGACTAATAAGAATGCGCGGATAAGGCAAAACTTGTTCTTAGTAAGATCTGATGATGCTCTCGTAGAGCGAAACACGTGTCATAATTTAACAATTGATTGAGACCGAGACTTTGTGTCTCCTTTTTGATATCTTATGTTATAAGTAAGCTCTCTTGGAGTAAAAATGGACGATTTCTTTCAATTCCCTTAATATAAATTTTCAAAGATACCTATGTTCTCTACCCATGTTTTCTGCAAAAAGCCATGTTTCGTAAATTTTTTAGAGCACTAAATAAGGTGTAAGTATTGCCAAAAGGTTTAGAGGAACCTGGACGCCACTTACGTTGCCACCAATCAGAAACACAATTTTCAAAGGCATGAAGCAACAATGATAAAGAATAAATACCAGATGGTCATACAATTGACTTTAGTTTTCAATATGGGACCGAAGCAGGTCATAGCTAGATGCCCTAAGAGAAAAAAACTGGATTTTATTCACAAATTGAAAATTTCCAGAGTTTATAGAATAGCACAATATTTTTAGCAAATACATCGTTTTATAATTTCAAGTTTTTTTTAATAATCTCTATCCGTCGTAGTTCATATATGAAATGCAATACTGAATAGACAATTCTATATAATATGGCAAGGTAAGGATATTCGTTATAGGACATGGTGACCTGGTTACTGTTTAGGAGCAGCCAGTCCATAGAGAAAATTATCAGAATACTGACTAACTAATTAGTGACAAGAGATAGTCCTCTCTGTTTTAATTGTAAAACAGGGGATGAAACTCCATACCACTTAATAGAGACATGCGATAGGTAAAGAGATTTGAAGGGAAAACATTCAGAACCATTACCATACATACCTACTAGATAAGTATCTAGAGAATACCTACTAGATAAATTGCTCAAATCGAGGATAGAAAATTGTTCAGGGTTTAAAAGGATAAACAGGAAATGGTGACAAGGATATTTAGGCATATTCCCTGTCATCCTTACTACTATTAATACAAAGACAAAACACCCCTTTATACTGACAAAACCAAGAGTCGTCAATATCCAAATGCTGTGGTCGAAGGCTACATTTTGCATATGCAACAGCAATGGTAAAATAAAACAGCTTTTATAGAAAGAGGCCAAGGAATTGTCAGTAAGCTTCGAACATATATTCAAAAAAAAAATTAGACGAAGCTTCTGTAGTAGGAACTTCACACATCACCGCGACTAACTAGCATCAAAAACCGATTATGCTTCGAATAGGCGGCCTATCAGATACAAATAAATTAATCACATCAACTATTCGTGTCTCAGATTATTTAGAACGAACGCAACGAGATGCGGTTCGCTTTTGCCAGAAGCGTCTACTTGTTTAGAAGTATAGTATAGAAATATGCTTATTAATGAATGAACAAGGGAGAAGTGCAAGCAAAAAGTGAAAAACCAGCGACAAGGTCTAGTCGAGTTGAAAGTAAGATGAAAGGTATCTACGCATTAAAAATACTTCCTGCACGTGCGACCTCAAAAAAATGTGTTATGTATAGGTAATTTAAATTACATTTCGGTTAAAAATAGGTTCAAAAGGGTTCACGCGCTGCAGAAATACAAAGACATGAGTACGATTTACCATTTCAAATCTTGCAGTTACGTAGACAAAGGATCAATATAAGGCGGTAAAGAGCAATTTTTGTGGAAAAAAATTACATGCGACGGCAAGTGCGTCAAAAAGTGGTCAAAAAATGATCGAAAATGGACAATTTACTTTTATTTTATAACTCTAGATTTGATTTTTTCATAAAAATTCGCATTTAGCGCCCAACTATACATTTTTCCCTATTAAAATCACATTGAAGCTAATACATATCTTTTATAGTTTTAACATAATATTGCTGCGACGGCAGGCTTGCAAATGATCCATATTACAGCGTGCAGTTCCCCCTTAACAGTAACAGAAGATCGAATGTAGTCGCGGACTGACAACTCTGGGCGTTGTGCGTGGCCATCTACTCGGAAATCTGCCTATGGATACCTACTATATGGAATACAATACAAAGTGGGATCCATTTATGGTTAATTTATCTAACATTCGATGGATCGTCTATTCAAAGGATTATCTGCCTTTGCTAACATATCAAATCATAGCTTAAAATATATTTAGTTAAATTAAACCTAAATTAGTTTACAGTTAAAAAGGAATGAATACCTCTAGTATCAATCGAAATAAATGTAAAATTAAGACGGTCAGTCGCCTGAGCTTAGCCGGGCTTTACCACTTTGTGCCCCGCAAAAAAAATAAAAGCGGCACAAGGTATTAATCCCCTTTCTATTTTCCATATGGTAACGTTTTATTAGGGGGAACTAAATATTTGCTTATTGCTTAATGGTTGTTTCTTCTTTAAATATTGTGACCTTTGTTTAACTCTACACTGCAAGTATTCGTTCATAAACCAATCGGAGCTATACCCAAGCCGATTTCCAATAGTTTTAATTTCCTTCAAACAATCGCATTCATATGGATTTCCTATAAAATTGTGCAAGCTATTATTTTTAATGGTTGTATGTAAATCGCCATATATAAATTTAATGTTGTTAAAGCTAATTTCCAGTTCATTTATATTCATGGATAATTCCTCGCTCCATGTTTCCAACAAGTTATGATCCAAATACAATTTTCGTATTGTTGTATTAGCCATGTCTGCAAAAAACATTATACGTTATAATTTGAATTGGATATTCAGTTTTGAGTTAATGAGAATGTAAATGCAACACGTTGAAATACTAGCAATTTTGTCATTTCTGTAGAAACGCGATTCGCGGTATGAAATTAATAATAAAAACTGACTCATTATTATATCGTATCCTATATTATAATTAGGCAATATTTGGAACTCTTGAACCTTTGTGCTAAAGTTTCTAATTAGAACCAATTTTTACTGTGATTTTAAAATGTGGTACGCCAACGTGATGAGAAGGTTACACGGAAACAAAAACTTTATTCTTTACTCGATTATGCGATATTTACATTATATATACCGGGTGTCTCAATCTCAAATGTGTCCTACCATTAAAAATTATTTTGGTTGTACATTGGAAAATCGAAACTTTGGGTTATTAAATAATGAGCAAAAATGAGTTTTTGACAGCATATAGGTAACATTCTATCACTTCCGGTTTATTCGCAAAAGACCAAGAATTTTAAGGTTATTTAAATAAATGACAACATTCTGAGAGCACACCATCCTCATTAGTCATTTTTTGACATGTGGCAGAAAAAAGTAAATTTAATTTTTAAATCTAGAATGCCATGAACCATCTAAATGCCTTAAATATGTATCTTTAAAAGTTAAGTGAAAAACATTATTTGTCAAATTAAATAGTTTTAAATTTTTATGAGGGTTTCAACACGAAAATATCAATTTTGTTTAAATAAATCAGTTTTTTTTAAATGCAACCATAGTGGACCACTGAGTTCGAAGACCTGCACCATTTTTTCTCTAACAAACGATAATCATTACGCCTACTTTTAACTATTAATTTAGCCAGAATCTAAAAATTAACTTAAACGTTTCGGTAATACTTTAAATTTTATATTTTATTTTGGCCTAGAATGTCATGAATAAATTAATTAGAAAATGCATAGGTTGCTACGGATGGTGGAAACAGTTAATTAAAAATGTGGCCTTACAAACGCAGCACGTATAATAAAAAGTAGATAATTTCAGGTTTTTTGGTGTATATTGTGTTAAGTAGACGTAAAAAAGGTGTATATATGGGATTTATTCAAGCACGGATAGCATCTAGAAGCATATTGCCATCTTTTGAAAAAAAATCCGACTATTTTAATTTATTGTTAATGTACTTTAAGTGAAAAGTAGGTACAGGAATTACTCTTACCTTAAAAAAAATTTCATTACTTTTGTGTTTGTGTTATCATTCGTTTTAGAAAAACTCTAAATATTTTTAATGTTTTAGTCAATTATGTTAAATGTATTTTTTTTTCATATTCGTAAAATTTAGAATTCTTTATAGAACAAGGAATTATAAAAATATATAACTATTTCTTTAACGATTTTTGTGATTATAAAAGGCAACTTTAGGTAACTACGGCATACAATTTAAAAGAAACACAATTTTTTAAAATAGTGACCTAAAAACATATTTTTGCCATAACTTTGGTTCCTTTCATCATGATAAACTGTCTTTTGCATTGACAGGTGTAGTACGCTCCACTAACAGTAAGGAAGCGCAGCTCAGAATTAAAGGGATTTTTGTTTCAATCCCAAAAAGAATAATATATTAGCGTCCTAAATCAATGATTCTTAAATAAATATTTATTTCAAAATATTCTTGCAGTAACTTTAAAGTACGTAAGAACTAAAATAAAATGTCATATACATATATAAAGTCCAAACTTTTATTATTACCTTTTCTCGAACGCAAACGATAATAAGCATTGTTTGCTTATTATTTTATTTATGAAAACATCAGCTTTATCTGAACATTTTCTAAAACTCATAAGTACAGTGCAATGTAATAATGAAAATTTTACTTTTATTACACTTTCATATAGCAACTTTTGTTTTACATTGGGAGTCTGAACTCCACAATAACAGTTTCCATAAAATAACTTATTGCGGATTGTAATCTATGCAATAACTGCTGTCAAAATAAACTAAGCTGCCGGACAAAATAACGTACCAAACAATATTTTTAGTAAAATTTAGTTACATAAATTTGAAAAGCAAAAAATTCGAAATAATTATTTAGTATGGTATTATGTAATTATGCTAGTTTCCTTTTTTTTAAACCACACTCTTTACTTTCTATAACTGCCATACTATACAGAGTGTTATGTGAATGAATTTTTTTCAAAAGTGTGCTCGTTGCGAGAATATGAGCTAATTTTTCTTGAAATTTCCTTTTCATGTCAAAATGAATCAAGGACCAATACAAGAAAACTGATTTCCCCGATTGTGTCTATACCGATTTATTACTGACAGTTAATTACGATATTCAAGCTAATAAAATGTCTTCATTTAGAATGCCTACAAAAACAATAAAACATATTTATTCATTGTACGGCACATGTATTACATATATTAGAACAGACGAGGGACTTACAGAATAAAGACTCGTACAAGTTGGCCTGCCACATGAAGGAATTCTTAGCCCTATCCTGTATCCAATGTATACATTTGATCTAAAGTCTGTATTTGACGATCAAATTAGGATAGTTCAATTTGCTAATGACGTTTGTATTTATTCAATTGACAAATCAATAGAGTTTTGCAACCATAAGATTAAATGAAAATTAACTCAAACCATAGAGTGGTTTAACAGTAATGGCTTGAACATATTAACAGAAAAATCATCTTTTTGTACATTTACAAAAAAAATAAATACTCCCAATGCAATAACAATTTCAGGTTTTCAAATATCATATAAAAACACGGTCAAATACTTTGAAGTATTTCTTGACAAAAAGTTGCTGTGGAAAGACCATATTCACGATCTTCTTAAGAGAGCTGAAAATGGTATAAATATATTAAGAATATTTAGCCATAAAAAATAGGGAGCTGATTCAAATATTGATTTGATGTTTTATAAAATATATTCTAGATTACGCAAGTCAATTTTATGGTTCAGCCGCAGATACCCATCTAAATAAAATCGAAGTGGTTAAAAATAAACGTCTAAGACTCTGTGTAGGTTAGGTTTTTTAAAAAGCATCCCTATCTCAGTATTGGAATCCGAGACAGCAGAACCGCCATTATCTTTAAGAAGTTACCTTAGCGTTAAACTTGTTTTAAAACGAATAGCTAAAGATAGCAAAATAATTAATAGAATACACGCACTAACGATTCTTAATTATACTAACTCTTATTGGAGGTTTAAAAAATGTCCCTTATTGGTAACAGGCTATTCCTGGATAGACCATATTAAGAACAATATTTATACATCAACAGTAGCTCCATATTTTCAACTTCATGAAGATTTTTTCTACGACATGCCAAAAATAATAATAAAAATATACGATAATAACGACCCACTTATCATTATACACCTATTTCTTGAAGATTTGTATACTATACATGTAAATTCTGAACATATTTTTAGTGATGAATCAGTAATTAATAACAAAACGGTATGTTCATTTTATCATAGAAACAAAAACCAATTTAGTCAGTTTTGACTATATAATTATTCTTTTATTTTTTCTGTAGAATTATGGGCTATGTGGGAATCACTTTTGTACTGTATAGAATACCAAGGTAACAATAATTTTGTCATATTTACTGATAGCAAAGGTGGTTTGCAAGCCCTGTCTAATTGTAATATAAAAGTTCCAGCCAATTCATTGTTAAAAAAATAATTAATACTTACGAAGCAATGAAATTATTAAATAAAGAGGTCACTTTTGTTTAGATCAAGGCTCACATTGGAATCTTGGAAAATGAGATTGTAGACAGATTGGCTAAGAAGCTACAGAAATAAATTCTTTTACTTTAGGTTACTATATACCTCATACAGATGTTTTTAGAGCTTCCAAAAACCAAATGTTCAAAAACTGACAAGATTAATTCGATCAATCAACGAAGGGTTATGCATATAAAAACTTGTTTCCAAAGATAAATAAAAAACCTTGGTTTTGTAAAGAAATAAATCGAGATTTTATAAGAACAATTTCACGCATTCGTATTGGGCATGTCCTATGTCCAAAGTATAAAAAGAAAATAGGAATATTAACATATGTTAATATATTGATCAATACTCTACGAAATATTGTAAGGGACCCTAATTGCCTCAGATGACATACATGTTTATAGAACACTATGAATTTGTAATAGATTGAAATATAAAACTCTAAATATGTACGTAATTAAAAAATTTAATAAAAAAACTGGCTACGAAAGAGAAAATAATAGAAACAACAGAAAAAAAACTGTACTAACTGTAAAAAAAATTAAAAATAAGACAAAGTCAAAAATACTGTCAAAAATATATAAAAGTATATATACAATTCGATCAGTCAGCAAAAAAAGAAGGTTTATATTACGCTAGAGTTAAAAAGAATTTATATATTTAATGTACTAAATATCGTTAGTAATTAATATGTAAAAAATAAGTTTAGATAATGCTTATGGGTCAAATCTCAATAAATTTTATGCACTATTCCTCAACACATTTGTACAAAGACATATGCTGGCCACTTGGTACATCCAGATCCATAAAACAAACAAGAAAAATATTTATTTTGCGAATAAAAGAAATAATCGAAAAATCTAAACTTTCCGTGCAAATCAATTACTAGCTCTGATTATTTATTATACCAGGTTCGCTAAAACGTTTATACAGGCTTCTCGCAATCTATAGGTCGACAGAATCAGAATAAAGATCAAAACAGAGTTTACATTCTCTAATACAGCCAGTGTCCTAATATAATCTCTTGAACCTACCAAATATAATCACCAAGAAAACATCTTACATAGACCAATAATGATGAGTTCCAAGAAAAAATGCCATATGTTATTTTTTTGTTAATTTTACTGAAGAACCTGGAATACAGAGACAAAGGTATATAATTCAATGCAACCATCTATTATCTAACCTATATCTCAATCAACGAAATATTTGTGTCCTACCTGATTTAAGCGTAATGCTGAAAAAGCCAAGGTAAACAAAGAATTATCCATGAAATAGAAGAAATCATTAAGAAAAATAAATAAAAATGGCAAAAACTAGACAATCCAACCCAAAAATGTATACATAAACGAATACTAACAAAAAATAACAAATATGTTTATAAATAAACAAAGTTAAATTGATAGATATTATCACGATATCAGTTTTGAATTAAAGCGTTAATGCCATAACATGAAATCACCTTGTCAAAAATATTATTTAATATTGTTTAACAAAATAGAAAACAAAGTGCTATGAGAAAGAACGTTTGCCTACATTTCCTCGAAATTAAATATCGCAAAAAATTACCGATTCGACAAATTGACTTGCGCCAATATGTCGTCAAATAAACGTTATATCTCCAAACATCCTCCATGCTGCTTGCTCCAAATAGTCAGGACTCCCCTACCAACTCTTTCTCTCCTCTCTTTTATCTACATAATTTCATTAAAGAGAGAAATGTCTGATGAAAAAATATATGATATAACTAAAATTTTCAAATTGATATACGCCTCATTTTCAAAAAAAAGAAAGCTTTCGAATCATCGAATGCTCTGAAATCATTTAAAGTTGCGAAGAAGGATGTAGACAATGTAGCGAACAAAATGTTGACGCTGGGTCATTTGGTAGAAACGACTCGTATTCATAATAATAAGCCAATAATCTACATTTACACCTTACAATAACAGTGTACGAAACATAAAACTCTACTCACGTTTTCCTCTAAGCTAAAAAGTTTTTAAGTTCATCGTAGTACTATTACTTTTGGTTACTTTACGTTATTATTGGTCTTCTTTGTTCAGAATTTTAGATTAAGGTAGTTATTAATGGAGTTTATTTTTGTACTAAAAAGTTTCTTATATGTACGATAATGTTCAGTTGGTTCAATAAAAGGATGTTTTAATGAACAGTTTAAAATATTAAATAAACAATAAAATATTGTGGAGAAATAAATCAAGTTGTTTTTCGTATCTAATTCAGCACTGGCAGTCTATTTGTTCGAACTGACTTAATACAGTTCAGTGATTTATTGACTGGGGCTTTACAAAAAAGTAATAAAAATGTTTTCGCATCAGTGCATAAAAAGTACATACAAACAGTATAAAAATGAATCTGCGATTATTTTTTAACTGGCGTGTAATAAGAAAATTCTTTTTACTGATACTTTTTGTAATATCTATTAAAGTTATAAAAGAAGGATTGTTAGTTTCTGCTTTTGAATTCTTATATATAAAACAAATACAAATAAAGAAATAACGGGCAGTCTTAATGAAATAAATATGCCAATATGTATTTTGATTTAAAGAAACATCCTACCAGTTCACGTATAACACCAAGTTTAAATGGCCAAATATCCAACTTACTCTGAAATGCCAGAGGATGAATAAATTTGATTTCATTAAAGCTGAAAAATATATTCAGGCCAGAACGCTTGTCAATCAGATTCCTAAAAGCTCTTTCAGGGATTTCCTTAATGGTGTTGTTTTGGAAATATAAGGACTTCAGAAGAGGCGTTTTATTAAACCAATTCCAATCGTAGGTTGAAATACGGTTGTTTAATAAGCACACTTCCTCAATGTTTCTCATATAACTAAGGGCGTCTGGTTCTATTGTTCTGATTTTATTGTGTCCCAAGTTAAGATGTGTTAAAAGCAGGTCGTTGAAAACCCCTAAAAAAGAAATTTACAATATTTATAATGTTACCGCTTTAAATTTACTTTACTTTTTAAACAAAATATATCAGATGAATAGGCTTGCAAAGCACAAATCCAATAAAAGCTACTAAAGTTTAACAAACTGTTTTGTACATTTTTATAGCAGAGCTGCATATTATATTTACATTTTAAAAAATACCAATTTTGCATTGATATAAAGTTACATAATCGGAACTTTTATCATGATAGATATTATAAGCATAATGTATAAAATAAACCTTAATTTTTACCTCCCTCGTAAAAGGGAAGTATTGTAATCGTGGAAAAATTACATTTAGAGATTCTTGCAGACGTTTACGTTTCACTGTCCCTACGCTATTGCCTTCAAATTTTGGTTAAATATTAAGGGCTATATCGAGATGACCTGGTAATATTTTGGTAAAAATCCAGTATGGAGAAACAAAATGACGACCTAATGAATTGTTAAAAAAAATTACTGCTAAAAAACTAATGATTTAATTTACCTCAAATTTTGTACAAACATCGTGTGTTACCTATGAATTAACTAGTAAAATTTTAGTACTAATACTTAAAAAACTACTCATTTAATTGATTGATTTCAAATTTTGTGCAAGAATTGAATGTGATATGCAGATGAACTATATAGAATTGTGATGCGAATTCAAGATGGCGGAAAAAAATGTTTTTAATCGTGAAAAAAAAACCCTCCCAGGTTTTACATTTATTTACGTTTTAGGATCCCTAGATGCCAAAAAAACATGTTTTTTGAAATCCGTAGGTTTGTCAGTTGGCCTGTCTATTGGTCTGTGTTGGTCTGATCGTTCACGGCAGAGCAAAACCTACTTACCCGATTGACTTCAAATTTTGTTCCAACTTTAAATTTTGTATGAAAACCAAGTGTTACATAGATATGTACCGGTAACATTATGGTACGAATCCAAGACGACAAAACAAAATGGTGGTCTAATAAAATATTTAATATGTCCGCCCGCGCATGCTTCCTGCATTCTGAGCCCCCTGGTGTCCGCTGTATAACTATAACATATTGATATTGTTTTTGCTTGTTTTTGTTCTCACACTTCATTTTTAATATTCACTTTTTAATAATAAGATTAGTTTTAAATCTCATTATGATTTATAAATTATTAACCTCGTTGATATTTTTCAATTTTCTAAGGGCTGCATTACACTGACTCGGAAAGCGTCTGAGTCTGTGCAACGGTTATTAAAATCGCTATGCAGACCCTGTTTGCCTATAAATATGAAATTTAATTTTTTATATTCTAATAATTTGTTAAATTTTTACATTCCAATATTTTGTATTTCAATTTATTTCTAATATTCTGTATTTCAATTATTTGTATGTCTTATAAGGCAAATAAAAAGTTTTGAATTTGAATTTGAATTTGAATTGAAATCAGCCTGAAAAAACTACTGATTAGACTGAGGTCAAATTTTGTGCGAGCATTAAGTTTGATATAGAGAGAAATTGGTATATTTGTAGTATGAATTCAATATGGCCGATTAAATTGGCGGTCCAATAAAGTTTTTAAAAAATCAGCGTAAAAAAATATTCTTATTTAATTTATTTCTGTTTTTGCACAAAAATTGAATGTGATAAAGGGATAAACTGGTACGAATTCATCATGACGGAATAAAATGCCGGTCTTAAAAAAAATCAATTTTAAATTATACCGATAAATCAAATGCGGCGTTGGTGGAAACTGTTTGGATTGATTTAAAAATGGCCTCTATAAAAATATTTTAAAAGACAGTATATATGTCTTACTAACTGACCATGTACGAAACTGGGACACACTTCACACTATTTCAAATAAAAGGAAAGATTTATGTTCCGGGTAAAAGAAATTTGCCGATTTTTTCAATTATATTAATATCAAAATTCATAATTTGATCGATTTGATATAATTTGTTTTTTGTAATATTAGATACCTTAAACAATGTGAGTGAGCACGACAAATATTACAAGAAAATATGTTACGTTGCCGACGGAGTAGGTGGTGTGTTAAAAATAACTGCAGTTCAATTAGTATAAAATAACAAGACGTTTTATCTCTACGAAATAGCTACTTCATGAAGTTCAAAACCTATATAATTAACTATAATTGGAACCTATCAAAAATTACGACTAAAATATTTAAGTTGTCTAAAATATCATAAAAAAAATAATTGTCTTCACTATTCTCTCAAGCAAGACCAACATACATTTTCCCAACTTATGACTCACTTATAGATCATATCACAGAGGAAGAATGCTTACATTAAGATCTTGTTAATAAAATTCAAAATGCCTGTTTAATATAAGCGACTTTATGCTCGTAAAGCAGATTGGAAAGATAATGGTCCAATATTTTCCTGCTCAAATAATTATTGATTACGAAAATAAAGCTGTATGTCAGAGTTTTAAAATGCATAGATGATAGGTTTTTTTTTTGGCCTACAGCAGACAACATATTGGATATCAGAGAATTCCGAAAATAAAACAATGTTACCAAAATTGGAAATCAGTAGACTTTTAACTCTAAATATGGATTTCTCAATATATGTAGTGGGTTTGCTAAAAATTATATCTAGTTAACATTAATTTTTTACGTTTATGATAAATTTATTCATGAATACTTTGCTTAGAATGTCCAAGAACTATAGTCTTTGCAAATTTTTACTTTTTGTTTTCAAAAAATTCTTGCTTTTGTATATTTACGTTCATAATAAAAATGTTTGGTAGTTTGAAACAAACTATTAGTTGCCCCCGAATGATCACTGGTGTCCCTAAAAGTTATTGGCGTCCCCCGGCTTTTTCTCGTGACTTAGATATATTGTAAAAGATACGAGTTTCCCTGTCGTTTGTTTGCTTCTTTCAAAAACTATGCTTCCATATAGCAAAATATAGAGTAAGTTGAAATATACAAATTACTGACTTTGCCGGCGGCACAAGCTTTTAAACTTTGAATTTTTAAACATGCATTTGTTTTAATATTTAATATAGCACATTAATTTTTTTATATTTCAAGACAAATTTTCTCTCATGAATAACAAAAATGGGGCACCAGTGACACGATGAGGCAAAAATTCAAGCAAAAATAGTTTTTGTATGTAACAGGTTTTGCTTTTGTGTTCAATGTTACATTACAGTATACGCGAATTGATAAACATTAGCAGTGTTTTGATATTTAAAACTTTATTTTCTTGTTTTTTAGAAATATTAAAGTTGCCAGAAAGTTTCCCATACCTCTAAGTAATTAAAGAACTGCAATGAATTGCGGCACAACAAGAATAATTAGGAAAATATCAAGAGTAATAAGACGAAGATGTTAGGCTTTGTCTTGAAAAAAACGGCGATAATTTGGACAATAAATATTATAGACTTTTCATTTGGATATGCATAATTAATGTAATTTTAAGGCGCAACGGCTTAAAATGTTAGTAGTAGCAAAATTTGCCGATAATGCCATGTAAGCAGAAAAAATATCTTAGCTGAAATCTAAACTGACATTAAAAGCAAAAATTCAAAATATCGATTTGACCTACTACTTTGGCATTATATCATTTTGGCCTTTTTAGAACTAACCGACAGATATACTTTGTATATAGTAATTGAAATTTCATAATGTCAAATAAACACACATAATTTAAATAGCTAAAGATTATAGTTGGTTTTTTTTAATTTGAAAGCCATTAAAAACCTATTGAGGAAAACACGTATAGTATTTTTTTGCAACTAGCATATTGCTCAAACCATGTCATATTTTCATATTATTAAATTTTGCAAATACCAAGCAAGAATCAAAATTCGTAAAATTTACCTGTTTTGACTATCTCCAGTTCATTTTTTTCGAAATCAAATTTAAGAAATGACAAAGAGGCGTAAAACGCGCCTGGTTCAATTTCATCCAATCCACAGTTCTGTATGACAAGTTCCTTAGTGTATTTTATGCGAGAAAAAGAATATTTATAGACTGATTTTAGCACTTGATCATGAATTTCAACTTTTACATGTGGTGTCGACATAAATTCTCTCACAGCTACGAAGTTTTCGAAAGTTCTGCAACTTTTCGAATATCCAGTTTTGATATAAAAGCACACATCCATCGAATTGTCTGTCGTATTACCATCGAGAACATATTCATATTCTTGCGAAGTTGAATAAGTAATAACTAAGAATAACGCAGTTTGAATCGGAGCAATTTTTACCATTTGTGACTCTAGTGTAGTAACCTTAACACTGTTGATATTTCTTATATTGTGGCTTTGATAGGTCTTATCAATATTGTTTACTGTTTAATGATATCAGCTATATGATACGAGACTTATCAATATTATTATAAAATTGCTGCTGGTATTATTTATTAGGAGCAAACTTGGATGTAATTATTTTAGTATAGCGTGATGTAAGAATATCTTGTAAATGTAAGATTTTTGGTATTACGTCATTTTAGTAGCTTAGTGATTTTTAGAGAGTGTTGTGGGTTATATTTAATATTAAGGAGCTTTTGCAATAAAATAAATTTGAACATAAAGAAATAAATAGACTAGAAAATATTATACATTTGGCGATTTAAAGATCGATCAAACCTGGTGTTTTTGGTCGATTTAAAAGGAGACTGTTTAAATATTGTATAAATACGTTCAAACGGAACTAGAAACAGATCTCTCTTTATCTTTCGGTATCAGTATGATTATAATTTGGATGTTTCAAAAAGACAACTAGAGCTATACAGCAAATTGTAGGGTTTAGTAGAGACATTTTGCAATATCCTTATACAAAATATAAAATAAAAAATCGGTAAATTTCCTTTACCCGGAACTTCTCTCATTATGAATATTTCCTTTTCTTAGAAAGAGTGAAGTGTGACCCAATTTAGTTATTTAGGAACACATATTTATTGTCTTTTCAAACATTTTTATTGGACGCCATTTTGTTCCCACATATTGCCGCAATATTTTGCCAGTTTTTACCTATGCCACACTTCATTTTTGGGCATAATTTAAAATAAGTTCAATAAGTAGTTTTTGCATCGACACACACCACGATTTTGCTACATCATGTTAAATTCGTAGCAGTTTACCCTTATTTCATATTTAATTAGTTTCCAAATTTTAGAGCAACTGAATAAGAAGATTTCTTAAATATTTTATATGGCGGCCATTTTATTCCGCAATCTTAAATTCGTAGCGCTTTACCAGTTTATCTCTATGTCACACTTAAAGTTTGCACAAAATTTGAAATCAATCTAATAAGTAGTTTTTTACAGGCTGATAAATTCAATAGTTCGGTTTTTAGTAATCCTTTTTTACCGCTTCACTAGGCTGCCATCTTATTCCGGAACAATGGATTTTTACCAAAATATTACCAAGGCATCCCCATATGAGCCTTAATTTTGAGTAAAATTCAAGGTCAATCTGATGAGTAGTTTTTAAGCTATGCTGCGAACTCGTAGACAGACACACAAACTGACAGACGATTCGACGGAATTGATAAAAGATATTTTTTTGGCATCTAGGGATGTTAAAACGCGAAGATATATAAAACATGAGAGGGCGATTTTTTCAGATTACAAAAAATTATATTTGGCCGCCATTTTGTTCCGCCATCTTGAATTAGTTCCACAATTTTACTAGTTGATCTCTATACTAGAATGAATTATGGCACCCATTTTGAAATCAGTTCCCTAACTAGTTTTTCAGGCTGAATTTTTAAACACTTTACTAAGCCGCCATTTTGTTTCACCATATTGGATTCGTAGCAATATTCTACGAGTTGATTATTAACTATATTTGAGGTAAATTGGATAGATAGTTTTTTAGTAATAATCTTTTTAACATTTCACTAGGCCGCTATATTGGATTTTTACCAAAATGTTACCAGGTTATCCCCATATGACCCTTAATTTTTGACCAAAATTTGAAGTCAATCTGGTAAGTAGTTCTTTAGCTATGCAGCGAACAGTGAGACCGACAGATAGACAGACCGACGGAATTGAAGAAACATATATTGTAGATAAATAGATTTTTAGAATTTCAGATTTTTAGCCAGTAGAATGGTAACAAAACTAAATATATATATATATATATATATATATATATATATATATATATATATATACATATATATAAAACAAGATTTTAACATTCATTTTAAACTGGTGTTTTAAAAATTGTAACGTCCTATTTTAACATTTTATTGTAATAGTTTTTAGTGCGTCAATCGATGTTTTATAGTTTTGTATTTATTGTAGGCCAATAATATCCTTTTGAAAAAGCCCTCTATGAAGCTCGAAACGTCAAGAAAATGAATAATTCTTTTAAGAAAATAAACCAGATACCCAGAATTTTAAAAAAAAATATTAGACACGGTTTAAGAACACGCATATAAAAAAAAAAAGAAAATATATATATATATATATATATATATATATATATATATATATTGTTAAGTATTTTCTTGGGCATAGGTTAACTCATTGAAAAGCAAAACTACAATTTTATCGACGTTTCGCTCATTATATTGAGCTTTTTCAAGATGTTTTATTTTCTACAATAAAAACATGTAAAGTTAGTACTTAAATTAGTTAAAATATTATTGAAAAAACATCACTCAAAAAAACATTACATTTAAAACAAACTATGATTATGAACATAAAAATACATTTCAAATAACATTAATATTATAAAGAGTACATACCTTGGAAACATGTCATGTGTAACGAAAGTTTTGCGATTGCAATAATTTCGACACGTCTGGAATTCTGGTAGATAAAAACGAGACAAATTTTTTCTATTTTTTTTTTATATATTTACTTTGATTTTTATTGCTGTACAGAGTTTGGGTTTATGATCTTACTGACATGTACAGGGTTTTATGTATGGAGTAGTTTATTTATTTAAATTAATTTACTTAGATATCAGATTATAATAAATTTGGCTTAAGTTATTGATGTCTTTTTTATCGTTGACGGCATCTTTCTCTTTTTTAATTTGTATCATTTCTTTTATTGTGAGTTTTCGATAATTAGTTTCTTGCTCTAAAATTTTGGTTTGTTTAAAATCAAATTCATGTTTTTCTGTATGTTCATGTTTGTGGAGTGCAGTTGATGCATTTTTTGTGTATTTGTGGCCGTTTAATCGACTATCTAAGTATTGTGTTGTCATTCCTATGTACTTTTTTGGGCAATTTAAACATGGAATTGATTAAACTAGGTTTGATTTCTTTTTTTTATTTACTTTGCTTTTCAAGGGAGTGAAAAGACAGTTTAGTAAATTCTGTGCTTTATGACAGACAGTTATGTCGTGTTTAGACAATATATAATTTATTTTTTCTGATAGACCGTCTGTGTAGGGCATTGCAACGTATTTAGTATTACCATTTCTTTCTTTTGTTGCTTTCTTTAAGTTATTATAAAAAACATGAGTTCGTTGTTTAAAAACTCGTAGTATGTTTTTTCCGGATAATGGTTATTTATTGAAGTCTCCTTAACCTTCTTTAAAATCTCAGGACGATATTCTGGGGAAGTAAGTGAGATGGCACGATCGGTTAGACCTATAATAACGCTATTTTTTTGATTCTTTGGATGGTTGGAGTTAAAGTTTAAGTACTGCCCTGACCATGTTTTTTTTGTATACCACTTGGTTTAATTTTGATCTTTCTTGTTTCTAATTAGGGTTAAGTCTAGAAAATTAATTTTGTTTTTGTCTTCAATTTCCATGGTAAATTTTAATTTGGGGTGAAAATTATTGGAAGCAACGCCCAATTTTAGATTTTTGCTATTTTTTATAGTGCTTTGAAAAATAGCTCCAGTTTTCAAAAAATTACACATAACCTTAATTAACTTGGAAACTACGCAGAAATCGACTCTAGTTGAAATTAATAACTTATGTTTATTTTTGACAAGGAATCAAATAATGGACCAAAATATAGAGTGCAGATTTTTGCTGTTTTTAATAGTGATTTGAAAAATAGCTCCCGTTTTCAAAAAATCACAAGTAACCTTAATAATCTCGAAAACTAAGCAGAAATCGGCCATAGTTTAGTTACTTTTTTTAAATTAAATAAACTTATGTTTATTTTTGACAAGGAATCAAATAATGAACTAAAATTCAGGGTTTCCTATTTAAAATTTTATAGTTGATGTCGTCCCAACCAAATTGAGACACCGTGTATACATGTAACAATATATAGAAGAAAATAGAAGCTTAGATAACTTCGTGAACAAATTCAAATGCCTAGATTTAAATGTGAATAATGTGATTGTGTATATTGTTCGTTAAGAACGGCAAAGGGAATTACTTTTTTAGTTTTCCTAGAGGCTATGTAAGTTTTGTGAACTCTTTTGTCATTAGTGACAAATAATACTGTTAAGAATTTACGCAGCCGTGAAAATCAAAAAGTATTTGAATGTGTGTTGCAATAGTTAAAATTAATTTTTGTATATTAAAAGTTAGACTCTTATTTTGATGTACCTATTTATTTCTTAATTATTTTCTTTGAATGTAGAATAATATTTCAGGTTTATATCAAAATAGTTACTAAAAAGCTGTCAATATGATATTTTCTATTGCAATGTTGATGGGATCACTGGTGGTTTTGTTTTCCTAACATGCATCTTGGTTTTGAATATATTATAGTCCCAATGAATTAGACAAATTTGAAATATATATTGATCAGATCAACTCGATCCTATCAAATTATTGTATAGTCAGCGGAATTACATACACTTGCAAAATTTTAAATCGATACGATAATTAGAACTTAAAAATCGACCAGCACCATTTGGTGCTGATCTGATCTGATTGTCATCCGGATTCCATACAAAATGTAAAATTTCAAATCGATTCGACAATTAGAAGAAACTTGAAATCGACTACCTAGATTTGTTTACATACATAGTTATTTAGTTAGTTATACACAAGTGAATCTATGTAAATAATAAAAGTATTGCGAATTTTTTATCTAGTAGAAAAAAACGTTAAAAAGTTCACTGAAAATAAAACAAAATTTAACGATGTTTCAATATTCATATTATTAACTATTTTAAGTGTTATATAAATATAATGTATAAATACAATATATAGTATATATCTAGATAACAGGGTTCAATAACACATTCCATTTGGGATAACTTAAAAAACATTTTTGTTTAATATGCTGCCTAAGCAAAATGGAATTTGGCCAACCATAAACACGTGTTTCTGACTTAGGCCTTTATCGGTATCTTTTTTGTTTTGAATTAATTACTCTTGGGTTAAGAGTTTCGCCATATATTTCAGATGTTCTCTTGGTAATCACATGTCGATTTTGCTCCTGTTGGTGACTCTGGCGTGGTTTCGTTTGTTAAGTTTTGGCACAAGTTGTACTAGCCTAGTTGGCTATACTAAAGAAAGACTGTCTACCATTGGACAAATTCCTTGCTTTAGCGGTCATCACAAAGAATTAATTTTTTACTTCCTTCGTAAAATTATTAAAAAATTAAAAGTTGTATCAGTTTGAAAAAACTATTATTTAGATTAATTTTAAAATATGTGAAAGCCTTAAGTATGACATAGAGAAAAACTGGTAAAGTTGCAGTACGAATTCAAGATGGCGTAACAAAATGGAGGCCAAATAATTTTTTTAAAAATCAACCTAAAAAAGTCTTATTCAACTGACTTTAATTTTTGCAGAAAAATTAAATGTGATATAAGGATAAACTGGTACGAATTTAAAATGACGTAACAAAATTGCGGGGAGTGTCAATACAAAAACTACTTATTGAATTTATTTTAAATTACGACCAAAAATCCAGTGTGGCATAGATAGAAATTGGCAAAATATTGGTAGAAATACAATATGATAGAGCAAAATGGCGCCCAACTGGAGGAACTAAAGTTGATTGAAAATGTATACAGACTAAATTCTAAATAAAATAAAATAAAGCCAAAAAAACAAAAATAAGAAGTATTTATTATTATTTTTAACACATAACCTAATTCATGATATACTCTGACTTTAGATTTCTATTAAAGTATTTTTTGAGAGAAAAACTTAAAATCAATTATTAATTTTACTGTCAAATAGAAGGAAAATTGCTTAGCGCCAGACCACAAGCACATTTTTATGACCAGATATTTAAAAAAAAATACGTAGATTTAAATGTATTTGTATAAACTTTAAACTTTTATATTTTGACATTTCGAATGCTGCCCAAATTTTCTATTTTAATTAACTGTAGTTTAACTATTTTCTATTTTTTCATCATTAAATGATCGGCAAATAACAAGTTTTAATTTGTTCCTGCATAGTAGACATATATTATATAGAGGATGTCCAGGAATTAAAAATATAAGACACAACTGGACAGTAAATCTATGAACAGAACAGTAAATCTATAAACAGAACAAAAAAAATAAGCAAAGTTTGCAAAGTATAGATTAGTATGTGTTTTGTTTTTCTTCTTACAATGAATAAAAGTTTTAACGTTATTAAAACGTTGGAAGTTATCAAGTGAATGGAGTAAAATTTATTTAACTAACTTTTGCAAGCGCTAAGTATTTTAATTAATAGTACTGCCAAAAGTTATATTTTTGAAGTTCTTTTCCTATTATTACATGCAGTTACTATATTACAAAACAAAATTATAGATACTTAACATAATTAAAAAAATATATATTCAATAAGTCTTGAACGTTATCGATTTACCAATTTGACAGATGCCCTAAAATGTCTTCATAACCTTAGACAATTCCGGAATCTAGTTATGTTAAAAACGAAGATACTTGAAATCTTGAACTTTTACTTATTAGTAAAAAAACATGAGTATATAATATTAGTGTACAGTGAAGTCGCATACATCGACTGAAATACCGGACTCAATTTATATAAGATAAGATGGGGAAATATTCAATAAAATGAGATTCTGTCGTAATTTTTCAGTTAAAAGCCTCATTTAAATAAAGTAAACACTACATTTTATTTATAACTTATCCCCCAGATGAAATCTGTGTATCCCCATCACTAACTTTAACTTAATTCAGTGGCGGCTCGTCAGGGGATGCGTCTGAAGCACCGCTTCACCTACATTTTCCAATCAATTTACTTAAAAATAAAAATATGTTTAAAAGATTAATCATTTTATAATCTACGTTTCTATTATAAAAATGTAGTATGTTTTATATAAATTCGTATTATTTACTTAATTATACTATTATTTTCTATCAAAACTAGTGCGTTATGTACTAAAAAAATAACAATCACTTAAAAACGAAGCGCGCTGAACACCTTTTCATAAGAGCGACCCGTTGAGGAATCATAATCAGCAGTTAACAAATTCCGCCTCAGACTACCCCCGCACGCTGGTTTTCGCGCTTAGATTTGTTTACGGCGGTTGTTATGGTAACACAATGGTGAATATCCGTTGTTATAGAATTAATGTAAGTTAGTGCGTTCGGATCATCGGAGGTGGGCGCAGTATTGCATCGTGTCGTGTATCGTGATATACAACTGTTAACTAAGAACAAAAAATATATTTAAAATCTTATAAATTCATATTATGTCCCCTAAGTAATAAAAAACGCTCCAAAACTATGGATAATTAAGAAATCATAAAAAGGTAAAAAATTGCCATTTAGGCACCTAGCCACGCTGCGCTTCACCCGTTCTTAAATCCACGAGCGGCCACTGACTTAATTATGCTGCTCAATCACGTAAAGCCCTTTTCTATGTATTTTTTGTATGTCCACCTGTTTTATTAGTCCTTAAATTTTCGAATTTCATTCATTAATCTGTTTTAAATGGTTGTTGAAAAGATCGTGTAATAAGTTTTTGCCACCACCCCTATTTGCTTTGCAAATATCGGCTTTCTGGTAGACACTGATACGTGAGCGCGAGCGGTTTCCCAGAACAAAGAAGTGAGAATCGGTGGCATTCAAGTCACAGTGATTTAAAAAATGTGCGTTCAAGAATTCTCAATGCAGTTTTAAACTACATCGTGAGTTAGAATGTTCCAATCAGCATTTCTCTTTAAAGTTGAGACTTAAGGGTATAAAAAGCCTCAGTTAAAAAACTGTTTTCAGCGAAATAATGGAATAATCATCGATGGCAAAGTAATTAATTTTTAACATATAGGAAACGATATCGAGAATATTTAATATTTGATCTAAAATTGGTAAACAACACCATAATGAGAATAGACCAGACTTCAAGAGCCGTTAAAAAATGTTAAATATTCGCACGAGATGTTAGATTTTTGTGTAGGCTGGTTTACTATTTAGAAATATGTAAGTATAATGTCCCGTTATGTAGAAAATTTAATTTTTTCTGCTTCAAAAAATTTGTTTACAGAAAAACTGGAGAATTCTCGATACTGTTTTAAGTATAATGTCCCGTTATACAGGAAGTTTAATTTATTCTGCTTCAAAAAATTAGTTTACAGAAAAATTGGAAAATTCTCGATACTGTTTTAAAGTTTAGGTAAATGTTAAGTTAACTTTTTTCAGAAACACAACGGTTTTTATTAAACTACAACACGTACTCGATCAACAGCCTTATTTTATATTTGGCTGAGCAGCGGGCTCGTTAACTAGAATAATGACGGCTCTGTTCGTAATCCACATTGACCCCTCACACTACATAGGGTTTATAGGTTAGTTAAAAATCCTGGATGCAAATTTCCTCGATTAATTTAAATGGAACGCGGTTCAAGATTCATAGCCATTTTTCGAAAATACTAGAGGTAAATTTGACGTTAGAGACCTCCTAGTTTGACTAGTTGTGCGGTTGTGAGGTTTTTCAGTAGCGTTATAATGAAAATTATCACTGGCGTAACAAGACAACGTGGGGCCCTGGTGCCAAATCGTAAAACCGGGTCTCCTCCCCTCTATAATAACTACATATAAATAAAAAAAATTTAGGAGATTTCATAAACCTCAAAAAATATTGAAATCTTGTTCTAACATTCAGAACAGCTCCAGAAAATCGGATATGAATCTCAGAAAAATGAAATAAGGTTATATATCAACCATAATATATTCCATATACACTATTCTAAATAAACTTAACAAAAAAAGAAACAAAAAACAAAACAACATTCTAAAGTATAATAATAATTCTAATTAGATCGACTTACGATTAAACGGCTGACGGGTATTACTTTTGTCTATACTTAAAAAAAAAATTTTATTTTTACATACTTTTTCAATTTTGCTTCGTTTTCCGCAGCTTTTTTCCTTTTAGCAGCTCCCGATTGGCATTAATTTTAACTACAACGCTGAATACTCACACAAGAAAATATGAAATCAATACCACTGCAATTAATTGTCTGTTTTAGTCTAGCACCCAACAACAAGAACACAAAAAATTAGCACCCAAAGTCACTACCACATCTTCAACTTTTGGGGCCCTAAGCCCGCTTGAGATTACGGGTCCCTATCGGCCCTATCACCTAAAAGCATTGCAACTAGTGCCGGATTAATTATTTTCACCCAAACGTATTTACAAGTGCAAGTGGGAAAAAGTGACGGCCAAAAAAAAGTCCTCTGTTTCATATAGCAGACACTTGTCCCCTCCTTTAATATAATAATATATAAAAATTACCTACTTACTGATTAAATGAAACAAGTAAGATTATATAACGTTTTATTATATTGTTATTTGTAGCAGCGAGCCGGCGGCGGCCCCTTTTTTAGACAGGCCCTAGGCCCGGGCATAACGGGTAATGCGGCCCTGTCCAAAACAAATAGCAAATAACTTAAAATAAACTATCAGTTCAGTAATTATTTTACATCTTCCCTATTCCCCGTAGAAATTCTGTTCGATTGGTATTTACCGACGTAAAGCGCTCCGCTGCAACAGAAATGAACCTACTGGTGAAAGCCAAGTAAAAATAAAAGGCTGTTTGCCTGTTTGGTGCGCGTTAAGTCTATAAACACGGCGACACGGTTTTTGTCGCCTATCGATAAATGTCCCGTAGTTTTGTAACTGTAATTTCTGTACTTAAATGTGCGCTTTTATAAATCCATAGTTTTTAGTTCTATCTATATGTTCTAATACGACAGTTTTTTCTGTAGACTTTAACCGGGCTGCTAGGCCCCCAAAGGCACGGGCGCTGGTTCAACCGCACGACTCCAACCATTGTAGTTACGCCACTGAAAATTATGTCTTTTGAGGTTTCTATTTTTGTTAGAATGAAATGTTGCTTCGTCAGCAAATAACACGAAAAAGTCAGCAAATCTTGATTCTCTTTAAATTTGTATGCTCAGTGACAAAAATCTTTGGGCCTTACTTTTACAAATGAAATTAAACTGTTAAAGCTGCTTTGTATTAATAACTAAGTACAGGTTCTATTGTAAGACGGAAAGAAGAATTTTAATAGACCAGAAATGATCGATATGTTTTATGTGTTAGGAGCAAGTGAAAATAATTGTTTATTAGCGACAAGAATATAATATCCTGATAGAAGACAATCACACAGAAGCGTTTTTGAAAGGTTTTTGCAACGGTTTGATGAGATGGGAAATGTAGAATACACGAAAACTGATCGAGCCAATCCTGTTTAAATGAGGAGAACAAGGTTAGCGGTAAACTTAAAAGTAATAGAGTACCCGCATATTGGCTCAAGAAGAATTGGAAGGGAAGGGAAGATTTTAGAACAATATTATACAAAAACTCTATTAACGTCCCTGATCAAATATGGTTTATACATAACGGTGTTCCTGATCACCATACCGCTGGATAGGAAGAGGAGGACCGATTGCGTGGCCGCCTAGATCCACTGACTTGACAGAAATGAACTTTTTTCTTTAGGGCTTTGTTAAAAATTTGGTCTATCAAACACCTCCAAAACCTCAAACAGACTACAAAAACAAAATAGGAAGGAAAGAGTCCGAACTGAGATCTTAGCGTATTTTTTGAAACTCATTTAAATATTTGTGCCGAACAAAAAGGTGATGATATTATCTAATTAAGTAGTTTTTGCTGTTTTATATGACTTGTTACTTAGTATTGTTTTTTGATTGTTATTATGGTATGAATAAATTTAAAAAAAATAGATGCTGCAAGACGAACACTGTGCAATATTTTACCATTAAGAATTCAGATGTCCACCTCTAATATTTTCGAAAAGTGGCCTTAAATCCTGAACGCTTCTGTATAGATTCGATAAACCCTATATTGGATGAATGGCCAAAAAGGGAGGAATTTGAAAATATAATAATATACAGGGCATTCAATGGAGAAAATTTTCATCAAGGATATTTATTTACCATGTATACCATTATTAAGGATACTAAAGAAAAATACCGCAGTTAAAAGGATACCACATTTGTAAGTTTTTACCATGCTAAAATGATTTATGCAAATCCATTAAAACAATATACATGTCGTCAAGTATAACTCTGATGTTTTCGAAAAGGTGCCATAAATCTTGAACAGGATGTTCCATTTAAAAGTGTATCCTCATCCCTGTATAATCGAAAATAATTTTAGGTTGTAGCTCTCAGCAGTCTCTACAACTTTCGTATATTTTTTTTTCTAATTTCCACAAGAACTAAGCTAATGGACTTTTATTTAAGTCTCTTGTTTGTTTTTATCATTAACTCGCATTTTATAATTGAAAGGGAGCAACCATTAACTGTTGGGGGTCATATTAATTTATATTGACATTAATCGATGTACTTAAACATTAAAGTCATTAAACAGCAATAGATCAGAATACTGTCCGTAGATATTACATTGTGTATTTATTTGATATATTGACAATATTTTACCTATATTGCCTATAAATATTATATATGGAACGTCAGTTACCTAAATTATTAGATGGTATTTAACTTATTCCACTATTTATTTGGTAGTTATGTAAAGTTTTAAAAATTAATGAATATTCAAATATAACAACAATTCGCGGTAAAAGTTGAAATGTGCGGCATTGCCAGATAACTTTTTTCAACTATTTTGCTTAAAATTGGTTAAGATATCGGGGCAGCCCAGAACGTATGCTTTAGTATAAATGCACATTAGTTAATGTTCCCAAGTTAATAAGATGTTTATGATATATTTGTGAGGTTGCTTATAATATGCATCTCTTATTGGCAAAAATCTATTCTCATTTTACTTAAAGGTACTTATAAGTTGGCAAATTATTTGTTTAATGAGAAAAAAAGTATCGGAATTGTAATACCTGTTCTAAAGGAGCAAAAGAGTGATTAAATAAACGTTGTAAACTGCACTACACTAAAATAATTTAAAACATATGCTATATAGTGCTATACTAAAATTATTTAATAAATATGGTATATATGAGTCTTCACTGCTTTCATCAAGGTTCATAAATTTGAGATTTATTTTAATGATCTGCTGTTTTCTTAGACATTATTCCAGTACGAATTTACCTGTTTTGTTAACACAACTATTTTACACTTCCGGATCTTCTGGTTGGGTTTTCTGACCTTTATCAAGTTTCTTGTTTACAAACTTTTATTTAACTTGCTTTCTTCGTATGTCTGTGTTTCCAATTCAAAATTTATAATTCATTCTTCAAGCACTTCCCGTCATCTAAATGAGCTAAAATTTGGCATACATAAGTAATTTCGGTGAAAATGCAATAATATGGTACCATAGAGCTGATTTGATGCCGGAAACGGAAGATAACCAAAGGAACTCCTCAACTACACAACATAATCCCGTCACGTTTGGACTCCTTGGATTTTTCTTAAAAAATATTAGACTTAGGTGGTATCCAGGGTTTGATGATAGAGCCTGATGGTGGCCATAGGAACTACTCTACTGAACAAGATGATTCGACGTATCTTGGCTCATTGGTTGTTGGATTTGCTTTGATAAGTACTATAGATCTAGACGATGCCCAGTGTCTGATGATGAAGCAGGTGGCAATAGGAACTCCTTAACTATATAAGATGGCCCTATCGTGTTTGGCCTCGTTGGATTTTAAACAAAATTTAAAATTGAATAAATGAATATGCATAAGTGAAGATATTATGACAGACGATTAAAAAAATTCTAATGCTATAAATTACAAAATAAAAACAAGCTTTTATTTATAAACTATTGAATTAAAAATTAAAATATATTATTTACCGTATGAAATTAAATATTAAAGCTTTAGAGGAACCTCACCTTCACTAGCCAAAGGCGCAAGCAGTACCTACTTAAACAGAGACTTTTAAAAATTTTAACATTTTCTTAAAAGCTTGAGGTGTAGGACATCATCACACTTGAAATAAAGCCTCATGTTTTTAAACAAATATGTTTATATGTTTAAAAGTTCTGAGTTTATGTAAGTTTAAGTGCTTGCACTGTTTATCAGAGAGAGTGGGATTCTTTACCATTTAACTTTATATGCTAAATATTATATTTTACTATTTCATGACATAATTTCTTAATAAAAGCTGGATTAAAATAAAAAAAATACGTTTATTATATTTGATGATAAAATCAAAATGATTTCATCTGCATTCAGGTTTTTCATTTTTTGGTCATGTTTTGTTCTGCTAGGTATTCTTAAATTTGAAACATTGGTTTCATCTGGATATTGTTGACAAAACATGTCTAATCTCTCAATCTATATATATATATATATATATATATATATATATATATATATATATATATATATATATATATATATATATATATATATATATATATATATATATATATATATATATATATATATATATATATATATATATATATATATATATATATATATATATATATATATATATATATATATATATATATATATATATATATATATATATATATATATATATATATATATATATATATATATATATATATAAATTGGCCTACTTTAAACCATGAAAAAAGTTTTTCTTGTCCAAAGTTAATAAAATGTTTTGACATAAAAGAATACAATTCTCAAATAGATAGGTATTAAACCAGCTTTTACTAATATCGTTAGAAGTTTTTTCCTCACTCCATAAATGAAATCTCAACATTTATTACCACCAAAATAAACCTTTGAGACTTATTTTGATTTTCAATTTGCATTGGAAAACAGAATTTAAAAGTGTCAACGAAAAGCTTTTTCAATGTTAAACTGTTTCCTTTTTTACTTTCCACTCCAAAAAATACATTATACAGTCACATCATTTCCACTCTGCTTACTTGGGCTTTGGCAGAGAGAAGACAAAATGTATTCTGACAAAAATACATTTGTTCCTATTTTATGAGAAAACCTACGATATTTTTAGTTCTAAATGGGAATCTCTTCTTTAAATATCACATTTACTCTAAAACTTCGTCGTAAAATAAAATTATTTTGAATTGGAATGATTTATGTGAAAAAAGAACTTCCCGGTTGGCATCATAATACAATGTTACGATAATAAAAGTGGAAAGGGATCAAATAGTATTACATTTTTGGTTATTTCGACAAAAAATCATAAATATTATATTTGCTTTCTCACAGAATGTTATCTCTTCTCTTTTTATTAACATGTTTTTTATATATAACATAAAACTACTTTAATAAATATAAACTCTTTGAAAACAACAAAAAACCCAAGAACAATATGTTCAAAGAAATGAAATTTATTTAAAAAATCGATACATTTCCCTTACCTGGAACTTCCCTCGTCATGAATCTTTCCTTTTATTAGAAATAGTAAAGTGTGACCCAATTTAGTTCAGTACATAGTAATTTACTAACACATATAAACTGATTGATGCCGGAAACGGCATCAAACATTCTCATTCGTCGCCATTTTGTTAGATCATATTGGATTCCAACCAATATTTTACCAGTTTCTACCTACGCCACACTTGATTTTAGGGCAAAATTTAAAATAAATTCAATAACATGTTTTTAATTAACATACACCTACATCACATTTATTTTTTTTGCAAAATTTATAGTCATATAAATAAGATTTTTTTTCGTTGATTTTTTAACAATTTTATTTGGCCGCCATTTTGTTTTACTATCTTAGATTTATACCAAAATGTTACCAATTTATTCCTATATAACACTTGATCTTTGTCCAAAATTTCAGGTAAATTGGATAATTAGTTTTTTCTGACAGCCTGTCTGCAGCAGCAACAAGCAAACGTCTAACTATATTTATTATATATCTCTTAAAATTTTAGTTTTTACATTCATTTATTCACCTAATTGGCAAAAATAAACTGTACATCTCGAATAAATATTTTACTTGACCGTTGGCGGCATGTTTAAAACTTTCAATCGAAGTTTATTATAACAACTATAACAGTGGCGCAAACCGCTTTGACTTTGCTGGAGGTACTATGTTTAGTTTATGATTTTCCTACTATGTTGCCATGACAATGCGTCCGTGATGACGTCGAGCCCAGCGCCATACAACGCTCTCGTTCAGTTTGTGGTGGTTGTTTTTCATTTCGCGAATTTCGCTGCAACGTGTGAGTTCCTTTGCAGTTAACTTGACTGTTTCGTGTTATATTTATTTATGGTGTTGTTACAACTTCAAATTCAAAATTAGTAAATGTGATTGTTCAAGAGTGGAATAAATTAAAAGATGTCTTTGAATTTATTACAAACTGTGACAAATCTAATGAAAAATCAATCCGCTTTGCGAAAGGATTTTTAGGTGAGATGAACGATTTTGAATTCACGTTTCTGGCATTAGTGTTTAATGACATGTTCTCAATCACGGACATACTATTTGACGTTCTTTAAAAAAATCGCTTGGCATTCATTTGTGCATATCCATAATAAAACGCTGTCGTGAGACGCTCTGTGAAAAAAGAAATGAACATTTTTTTAATACCACGTTTGATAAAGCAAATTCTATTACAGAAATAAATCATTACAAATGTGAGCTTGCTAAGTTTTCACTTGAAGAAATTAGGGCTAAGTACCCTTTTTATGAAATATTGGACCATATTTTAAAAGAAATGACACTAAGATTTCAAGACTGTAAAAAACTTACATTTTCATGTTTGGCAGGTTCTGCTAAATTTTCCGAATATAGTTTAAATTTTCCGACTGGCCGGTTTGAAAATTTGTTACAGTTATATGGGGAAATATTTTCAAAAAGTCAACGACTTTAAAATGAGCTTGGGCTTATCTTTGCCAATGAGAGTAATTGGAATATATCGCTGCAACAGCAAGTGTAAAAAATTAATAAAAATAAATATATTTTTACCGAAATATATAAATTGTTTTCCATTATTCTGACAATACCGTCGACAAGTGCTTTAGTGGAAAGAAGTTTTTCTTGCTTCAAATGTGTAAAAACTTATTTAAGCAATACAATATCTCAAGGAAGACTTACTTCTCTTGGCAATATTTCAATTCAAAAGGAATTTCTGGAGGAGATTAGGGCAACTCATCCATTTTATGAGGATGTTATAAATAAATTTGCTGCTATGAAGGATAGGAGAATTGAATTAGTATACAAAATTCATCGTAAAACATATTCTACCCCTATACATATAAAAAAATTCTAGAAAAAAAATTATTGCGATATTTTCTTGCTTCATTTGCCCTTCACTTGCTTTTTATCTCTAAGCCGTGAACTGGCAGATAGACAGACACACCGTCAGACGGACTAACGGAATTGATAAAACATATTTTTTGGCATCTAGAGACTCTAAACGTGAAATGTGTAAAACCTGATTTTTTCACTAATACAATAATTTTATTTAGCCGCCATTTTGTTCCACCATTTTGAATTAGTATCACAGTTTTACTAGTTCATTTGTATACCACAATTATTTGTGGCAATTTAAAATCAGGCTTTTAAGTTAGTTTTTAGAATTTTTAAATATTTTACTAAACCGCCATTTTTTTCTACCATCTTGGATTCGTACCAAAATTTTACCAGTTGATTCCTACATAATATTTAATTTTAGTGCAAAATTTCAAATGAATTAGATGAATAGTTTTTTAGTAACAACTTTTTAAACATTTCACTAGGCCGGCATTTTGTTTTTCAGTCTTGGATTTTTACCACAATGATACCAGGTCATTCCCATATGACTTTTGATTTTTGACCAAAATTTGAAGTCAATCGGGTAAGGAGTTTTTTAGCTACGCCGCGAACAGACAGACAGACAGACAGACAGAGAGACAGACAGACCGACGGAATAGAAAACATGTTTTTCGGCATCTAGGGACCCTGAAACGTACAGATCTGAAAAAAAATCGGAGGGTGATTTTTTTACAATTACTATACTTCCCTTTTACGACAGAAGTAACAAGGGACTAAGGTACCTGTCGAATATTGGTAGCAAATTTAGTTTTTAAATTACACCTAAAAATTTTAAAATAAATACCTGGATCCCCATAAAATTTGACACTGTCAATAACTACAAATCACGTCATTGCAAGCGAGTTTATTTGTAAGTTATTTAGTAGCTTTTATATTAGGGTATATTTCAACTTTCAAGCTTTAAACAGAGAAACACAAAATCATCTCCTAATAATAATTCTATAATTACTATCCTTGCACGACACAAGTAAAACTTCACCGACCCTAACAGAATTGAAACAATAATTAAACTGACTATTCCACTCTATTGTTTTACAATGGCAAAATGACATAGCGATGGGCTGTTTTTGTACTACCAAAACTCATACCTGGACAAAATTCTCCCTATCTAGACAAAATCAATAAGGCGGTTTTTCAGCGACAAAATTTTGTTGGGTTAAAGTAAAAAAATGATCTTGTCATTTTGACAAGTGTCACCTATTCAATATTGTAAATAATAACCAAAATTATTTTCATGGGTATTAAAAAATAAAGTTGTTATATTTTATTTTGTTTGATTTCATTGTTTTATTTCATATTATATATGGTAAGACATTGTTCTCGTGAAATGGTTATGTCGGATACCACGCGAGAAAAAATTTTGAAGGTAAAATGTTTCTCTTGTATATTCAAGTTTGTTGCTTTTTGGTAAATGCGCTCGCCTGACGGCTCGTGGTTTTCTTACAAAAATGTCATTCGCGAATTTACCAAGCAACAAACCTCCATAAACAATCGGAATATTTTGCCGACAAAACTTTCTCTCTTGTGGTGTTATATATGATAAAACTGCTAACAATATTCTCCAAACAGGATACTTTTGCATCGCCCTAGTGTTCCGACTGACGATTAATCAGAATCAATACCATTGATTAATTCCAAATCCAGGCAATTAATGAAATAAATGAAAGTCGTAACCGGTGGCAAAACCGTGGAAAAATGCTTTGTATTTTAATATATAGAGTTTTAATTCAACTCTAATCAGAATTTTAGAAAAAAGATTAACACACCTAACACCTAACTTCACAAACCGAAACGCATCAACTCAAATCAATACACGAACTATTGCTGACAAAATATGAAGAGAAATAATTTGTGTGATTGGAATATCACAGAATAATCATAGTGAAATATTTGAATAAAAACTTTTCTTATCTCAATTCATAAACAAACAAACAGTATGTCCTAGTACGCAGAGAGGAGCCAGCATTTTGTAGTTAATCCGCAGGTTTTGTTAATTCACAAGTAGGGCTAATCCAATAACATATTTAAATAATTACTCAAAAAAACGATCTCCAATAAAACACTTTTCTCCCAAGCATTTGCATAAAATAGTTCGGTCCTCAGTAAATATGAAATTATTTACTTATAAACACGCTTCGAATCGCCGATTTGTTAATAGCATGTATTAATAAAGGAAAGTATTACCCAAATGTTGAGCTTGGATAGATTTGCATTCAAATAATTAAGCTCAAATACCTCGGAAACGGCTGGAGGTATCGATTTAATACAAAAGTAGCTGTTATAGAGAATTGTCCAGAATTTTTGAATATGTAATCAAAATGTGTATAAAGGTATTATAAAAAAAAGTTTAGACCAAAAACGCCCTTAATGTTAAGAAAAATACCCCTTTTTGATGTCGTATGAACATCATTTCCACACTGTCAGTTTAACATACAATTTAATACGTATTATACGTTTTGATACAGCTGACCGAAACGTAAAATTCCCGAAAATATTATCTTTTTTTCAGGCAGCTGGTCAGTATATCTACTGCAGGCAGTTCTAAGCGACTTTAATAAACTAAATAGTTTATTTAATTAATTAGTTTATTAATTTAATTTTTAAAAGAATGTAATAAATATTATATCTTTTTCATTCATTTAAAACACAGCTTTTAGATCTTTATATTACGATACGATAAAAAAGTATTATTCTGAAACATTTTATAGCTTACTTGGAAAAAAAGTGCAAACATTTTTTTTGTGCAGGGTATAGAGTTTCATATTTTATTGGAGATCTTAAAGATCTTTGTTTCGTTTAAAAAATCCTATGCTTTATTCACACTATCACACCTGAGTCACAAAACATTTTAAAAATTATTTATCAAATACACAACATACTGATACCTTAAAATATATGTCTTATATTTTCAAATTTAGCCTCTACACTTTGCTCTTCAACGTAATGCAGCCTTAAGGGGTTAAACTTATATATACAAGCGTACATGTGACAGATATTTCTCTTTCTTTTGGCGGGAAATATCATAAATTATACATATTTTTACTTAATTGTATATATATTTCGGCCACTCTGTATAAGATACACATCATAAAGAATTAGAAATCAAAGCATGCGTTTAGCCTGTATGGGGTGGAACAAACAAACAAACAATAAACACATAACCCTCCTTTGCATGTGATCAGATAAAAAACAATCGTTTGCGAAATTATATCATTTGTCAAGTTAGCATTAAGTTTCTAGCCAAGACTTTCATTTCGTCTAAATAAAAAAATATGTCAAGAATACTTTAGAGTCTTTATGATCATTTATTAAGAATGTCACTAAAACACCATAATAACTTAAAGTGAAGCTACTTGTTGCTCAATTTAGTTTAAATTATTGAGTCTCTTGAGCCCAGGATCCCACATAATGTGTATTAAGTCATTTTACTTGGCTAATATTAGAGCTGAAAGTAGGTACCTGTTATTTTAAACTACTCACATAATATATTTTAGACTTTATATGGATAATTATATATTCCACATGGCAGTAATAAAAAAAGGTTCGACAGAAAAATATTTGAGTTGTTGTCCAGAGCAATTGGCGGAAAAGGGGTTTCGATGAAGTAATTGGGCATACGATCTAACCCCTACAACAAAAAAGTTCTGGAACACAAATTTATTATAAGGGTTAGCGTCACGGGGAATATATAGGGAAGACAGCTTGCACATATATTTGCTTAGATCGCTGGACCGGATAATGTCTTAGTAAATTGTGTGTAAAAAAAGAATACTTTTTAAAATGATTTATTTGGAAGGCATCCCCGTATTATACTCGTAAATAAATGAATACAAATACAAAGTAGTAGTAATATACAGCAGTAGATGAAGATCAAGAGTTACGTGAGTGTAAAAATTGATTTTTGAGCGTTTTAAAATACACTACCTTTCACTTTTTCCATACGGTTCCTGTTGAGTATATACACATTTACATCCTCTCTCTAGTTTTACGTAATTAAATTATCACGACACAAAAATACTTGTCAACCGAACACCATAGCCCAGTGGACCGGAGTTTATATATTGATAATTAGGTTTTTGTAAAATTTATTAGCTTTATAATATCGATGTATATAAATACCGCATATCTGGTAAGTATGGAAACGGTCGATTATATCCAAAACTAAGTGAGCTAGCAAAAAGCTAAATAAAAGAGTAGTAGAACAGAGAGTACATACGTTTTAATGACCAATTTTATTCTCAAGTAGAGGGCAATGCCATGGGCAATGCTGCCGACCCATTTATTGCTATCATTGTAATGGATGAACTATTTGCGATTGTGAGTCAACGTATAGATTTTGACATCCCATTCATCAAGCTCTATGTTGACGACACCTTACTGGCGGTTCCGGTCCTCTTTGCGATGTTTTACTTGTATTAAATAATTTCCATCCCAAAATACAGTTTATACTTGAACTACAACAGAATGGACAAATTCCTTTTTTTAGATACGATGGTATACAGGCGGGATGATGGAACGCTTATAACAAAATTGGTATATGAAGCCTACGATCTCTGGTCGTTTACTTAATTTTTACTCTAATCGTCCCTTAGCTCATAAAAGAGCCAACATTTAATAAAAAAAGTTCAAATAAAAATACAGGTGAATATAGCATTGAGGCGGGGCCCAGATTCTACAAATTTCCATTTATTCTCCATCTCCAAACAGTCAATAGTTTGTTTTCAAATTAGAGACAGATTACCAGAGGGGAAAGACTCAAAACTAGTTTACCACGTACCTTGTTCTCATTGTTCATATACATTTTGTATTTGTCAAAATAAGCAATATTTGTCTGAAAGAGCTAAGTCCCAATAAAGTAGGCAAAACTATGGGTAGAATATAATTTTGGTTTTGATTACATAGTCCTGAAAAAATCTGTTGGCCAAAAGAAAAACTAATTACACGAAGTTGCTTCTAAAGTCACGATAAAATCAAGTTTAATTTTTTTTTATAGAATACTTACTCTGTTTGATGCCTTACTCTTTAAAGACAATCAGCATAAAATTGCCCATTTGGAGGATTTGTAATATACATAATGTGCCGCGATGCTGGAGAAGACGCCAGAATAAGACTACCAGGAAAGTAAGATGTCAGAGAAAACCACAATAGTTTTCTGATTTGATGTTATCTTCATTTTTTTAGCTTACCACACTTTTTGTTTTTGCCGTATAATGTTATTCGTTGGTACGGCATAAACTTAATGTCAAAAATAAAGACATTCGCCCGATTAATCTCAAAAATAACTTTAATTAGAAAACTTACCTCAATTGCTATTAAACCTGCTATAGTACCTGAAAAATAAAAAAAACTGTTTTAGTTATGATGTGTTGTCAAAACAATATATTATAAGCTACTAAGAAAAGATAAACATATATGTCGAAATTATGTAAACTCAGTTCTGTATTTAAGATATATAACATAAAAGAAGACAAAACACATGTCAAACATCCTGTTTTTAATTTGGATTTTTACTTATTTTTTAATTTGAACAGTTTTAAAAATTACGTTATAAAAGGAGAGTGTTTCGAATTATTATATAAAGAAATAGTTGTATTTGTATTAAGCATATTTTTGTATTTATCAAAAATAAAGATTTATTCTTATAAAAAAGTACCAAAAATGCATATATTTATTTATGACAAACAAACAATCAGAAAAAATCCAATATCCAGAAATATTTTATAAAGAAAATGTTGAATAGTTATATGACAAATAACCTTGAATAAATAAATGTTAACATTTCGAAGTTGTGAACATCTTATGGAGATCTTATTAGAGAATCAAGCTCAGAACTGTAACAACTTTTTCAGTTTTGTTTTGTTTATTTATTACCTATGTCTTGTATTGCACGCTGAAATGGAAACATGTGGATCACTAAGATATGTATGTACAAGCACACCTGCCTCATTCATTTCTCCTATAAACATTGTTCATTCTCGGTCATCAAGCAATTTATTATTAGAAACTCTTCTCCTGCTGGCGATGGGACAACGCTCTCTTAGAACGGATTCTCCTATAGTCGGTTGGATAACCGAACACATTCTAATTAATGTGCTATTGTCTTATTTTCATATTTGCATAGAGTGTTGTTTCTTGGCTTTTTATTTTGAAGGCTTGTCCATAGCTAACAGTGTTCGTACAGAATTCCTATTTCAAATCGCAATTTTGACCTCGACAATGTCAGGTACATCATTGCCGCCTCCTTAGTGGAGGATCAGAGCACATTCCCAACAAATTCGGTGCGGTTAATATCATTCCAAAACTTTATATAGCTAGTGTGGTTATTGTCGTTATTACTTTGTACTTTTGTTGTCACTGACGAGATTATGATTTAAGACGGTCAGATTCAAAAATAATTAGTCTGGCCGCCATGCACAGGAATTAATTAGCTTCTTTGCTGCCTCTATACTGCGATAGTGCGCTTTGAGTATCTAGCAAACAGAAACTTATTTATTTAGAAGGAACCTACAACAGCTTGATGATATTTTAATGAAAATCGAATGACTACTTTGTAGATCTTTAGGGTTAATAACATTTTCATACTGTCTGTGTAGATTCTCATAAAATACATTTTTGTTCGTTACGCCTCTACTGGGAATCTGTGTCAGAGTCGGATCCTTTTTTTGTTTTTGGCCCGTCTACAGAAAAATGTACTAATTCCTTTGCAGCAGACTCGTTTCCATAAGTTGTTTGAATGTGCAGTCTTGCATTGCAAGTATCTAACTTGTCATTTCGAATATATTGCAATCTTCAATGCGTTTCACTGATATGTGATCATTTGAAGGGGTCAGTACAAAAAGTGAGTAAATCAAATTTTATCTTTTGGATATACAGTGTGTCCCAGATTCGCTTCTCTATATAGGGATCTCGGTTCTTATTATACCTACAGCAAAGGTTAAATGGGAAAAGTTTTAAAGGAAACTTAACGCATTTGATATTCGGCTTTAGATTTACGATCGGTCATTTGGTTTTGAAAATATCGGCGAAAACCGAAAATGGCGGATTTTGTTTTTCGCCAGTAAATTTAACAGCTGTCAAAATGTGACATTTTTTCGACACTCTTTTAAGACGAATAATATGGCGTGTACGACATGTCTCCATCGTCTTTTGTTATTTCGCAACCCGCCTCCATTTCCAGTCTAGTGATGTCACAAGTGTACAAAAGAATTGAGTATCATCAAAATATCACACTTTCTAAAGTGGCGCCTCAATTTTTTCTAAGGAAGCCATGATTTATTTGTAACAAGATTACATTAATAAGTTATGTATTAAACGCATTGAATTTTTATTACAAAATGAACATAAATAACGACTAAAAAAAATCAAAAAATATATTCTTAACCACTTCGTACCTGGGGTTACATTTATTTACAGATTGCAAATGACATTTGCATCGAGACACTTTTGTCAATTGGTAACTATTCTTCGTATAACCCTGGTAAGTGTTATTTCCGTTAATATTTCCAAATGTGTCCAAAACTCTTTGTGTCAGACCTCATTCTTCGTGTGACCGCAGAGTTGCAAGGGTGAGACGTCAGGAGATCTAGGAGGCCAACATATTTGACCATTTAAGGAAATAATTCTTTCGTGCCCTCTTAAGAAGTTCCTGAGTTAATGGTGTTGTGAGCCATTAACATCCATCCTGTTGAAACCAGGTTGTTCTAAACTCATCTTCGGTTAGAGTAGCTCGTAAAGCTGGTACAACCTGATTTCGCAAAGCTCTGTATATCTGACCGTTTAGATTGCAATCAAACAAAAATGGTCCTATAAGTCGATTTCCTGAAGTGGTTAATAATTTATAGGCACTCAATACCAAAGGTAAGTTAGATTAAATTACCAATGACCCCAGACCAAACGTTACTTCCAAATCTAGTTTGTAGACGTCTCTCTGCCATTTCGTGAGGGTTTTCCACAACCCAATGATGACTGTTGTGCCTATTAAAAACTCCACAATTCGTAAACCTAGTCTCATCGGACTACAAGACATGATTTACTTGATTTTCATTACACTTTCTAATATACCACTTACAGAAACATAGTCATCTTGGAAAACCAGTTTCCTTAGAACTATTATGGGTTTGTATAGATGGTACTTATTCTTTTTTCACACTCCCCGTACTGTTGATTTTGGCACATAAATTTCCTGTTTTACAGTTCTCACCGATGCACTAGGGTTTTCGTTGTCAGCTTGTAAAATGTTTCTGTCGCAATTTCCATTGTCAATATTGTATCCGCTTCTAGGTTGTTGGAAGACCCCATGGTTAATTAAATTAACTACGATTTTTCTGAATTGGGTTTTATGAGGCTGCCGTTGTTCGGGGTACATCTTCAAATACCTTGCTGAAGTAATGTCGGCGTTTCTGTGTGACTGCAAGTACAGCGCTAACATGCCAACTTTTCTTCGTTTGAATAGGAAATACCGGCCATTTTCAACAGGTTTCGACAATTTGCGTGTCAGGTTTATGATTTTATTGAGAGAAAAGCGGACTACTTAATAAAACACGTTGATTGATACTTGAATTATTTAACATCAAAGTCAAGGCCCACTTTTGTTACAAATAAATCATAGCCTCCTTAGAAAAATTTGACAGCTATCTTTAGGAAGTGTGATATATCAATGATACTCAATTCTTTTACGCACTTGTGAAACGTCACTGGACTGGAAATTTTACGCTCTTTCCAAAAATTGAAAAATCCAACCATGACGGCCATAAGAAAAATGAAAGTTGAGGCGGGTTGCGGGATAACAAAAGACGATGGAGACATATACGCCATCTTATTTGTCTTAAAAAAAGTGTTTAAATAATGTCTCTATGTCGCTATTTCCAAAACCCATTGACCGATCGTAAATCTGAAGCTGGATATCGAATGCACTAAATTTTCTCTAAAACGTTTCCCATTTAACCTTTATTGTAAGTATAAAAGAGCGGAGATCCCTATATAGAGCAACGAATCTGGGACACATTATATTACGTGCTCCCATGTCCAATATTAACTATTTAGCCATTAAAATTTTAATGCAAGGTAGCCAAATTCTCTTTGAATAAGAGTTTATAGTTGAATTACAAAAAAAAATTCTAAATTCTGGAATTTTTTGTTATTTTGAATTTTGACTTGGTCACCTCTTGCACTGAAAATAAAATCAAATTTATGTAAACTCAAAATATATTTATAAATATTTATTTTATGAAACTGCAACAAATATATTTTGAAAAATCTATTTAAGAAACAAGGAACTATATTAATGAGAAAAAATATTTAAAAGGTGTTTAAAAAATATAAACTGCCGTTAATAGTTATCTGCTTATGCGATTTTTCAGTCAAAATTCGATATTCAATAGCTCTGGTATTATTTTTTGGCAAATTTAATGCGGCAACCAATAGAATAATGCCCAAATCTTCGAGAATATGCCTTTTGGAACGCGGCCGTTAAAAACAATTTGTGAATTATACAGTTGGATTTTTGACTAACAAATGATAGCGCCATATCAATCTTAGGCAGCATTTACATGACCAATTTAGGTTTCATTCTCCTTACCCTTCCTATATTCTTGCGGCATTATTGAATTATTGAAATGCACTTTGTGAACAGTCTTGAGTAAGTGTTATTGCATACGGTTTATTTCCAATGCTAATTTTTACAGCTATTTTTAACAGCTTTGAACACTAGCCTGAATATTCTTAATCTCGAAAACCCACGACATTTACGAGAAAGTTTTTTATTCTCAAAGCACGGGCACTTCCAAAAGCTCCTTGTTATCGCCTGATTGCGCAGACGAATTTGAGTGGATAATATATAGGAGGAACTCCTAAGCTAGTGTAGTGGTTAATGAAAATCGATAGATGTCTGTTTGGCTGTTTGTTGACGAAACGAACCAGACATGATCTGTTTAATCAGTCTACCTCGTAAATTGTGGCTTACTTGTTATAGCAATGGAGGCTAAAACTGACTAAGAGCGGATTCTTCATTCGAACAAAAAAAATTATTCCATTAGGTAGCATAAAGCCTAAATAAAATTTAGTGTTATAATTTTTAAGATAAAAGATCACTGAGGAGTTTTAGAAATAACTTTATAATAAAGATGCAGAGGTGGCCGACGTAGCTCAGATACCTAAAGTTCGAAATGTGGGATCTGAGGATACTCCAGACATATCAGTGGATAAAATAAGAGCGTCTCTTTCCGAAATGAAAGACAACAGATCTCCAGATAGTTATCGAGTCAATTAAAGAAGACGGTGCAACTTTAATATGTATATTCCAAAAACTTTTTAACTCACGTCTTTTAAGAGATACGACCCCCACCCAGTGGCAGAACGGTGTTACCATCATTATGCATAAAATTTGAAAAACTATCGTCCCATGAGTCTTCTTTCGCATATCTACAAGCTCCTCATGAAAGTAATAACAAAGAGAATTACTACCAAACTTGATAACAACCAGCCGTGCGAGCAGGCTGGTTTTCGCAGTGAATATGAAACAAACGATCATCTGCAAGTTGTTAAGATTTTGATTGAAAAATGCTTGGAATAAAATTCATAGGCTACGAAAAGGTGTTTGATACCATTGACCAGATAAAATGCTGCAAGCTCTTGCTGACTGTCGAATTGAATATCGATCAGTAACTAAAAACATTTATGAAACAGCGACAGCACGTGTTAGATTTCATGAGACTACAAACAAGTTCACAATAGAACGTGGGATTTGGCAAGGCGACACAACACCTCCAAAGTTGTTTACCATCCTACTTGAGAGTATGTGCAAACAAATAAAAGAAGATTCTTTTTATAACGAATCTGGTTACAACCAGCAAAATTTCTTTGGGGGAGGAGAATATCGAACAGGTGTCATCTTATAAATATCTTCTCCACTACATTTGTTTAGATCTATATAAGCAAACAAATGAGCTTCAAAGTAGAATAGGCTTATCTTGGGCGGATTTTGAAAATAAATGAAATAAGGCGAAGGATATGTGTAACAGATGCTGTGATAATAATTGCTATATTGAAATGTAAAAAGACCGGGCAACCGACGGCCGATGAAAAAGACAATTCTTGAATGGAGGCCGCGATATGAAGCATACAGGCATAGAGGGCGTCCTACAACTAGAAGAACCGACGATATTAAGTATCAAACTAAATGCAGGTGGCACAAAATCGGAACGATATTACGAGAGGCCTATGTTCAGCAGTGGACACATTTGGGCTGATAATGATGATAATTTTAAGGGTTTGTGTTATCTGCCTACATATTTTTTTAATCACCTGTTTTTGCAATAAGCACCAAAATAACTTAAGTTTGTACCAAAAGAAAGTCTATGGCGCCCCGATTTCAAAAAAAATAAAATCCCGATCGTTTGATATTTTGGACCATTGCGACTGCGGCATTGCGGGATATGTTCCTGGCAAGAAATATAGTATCCTTAAGACTTTGAAAGAATGTAAACTGAAAAAGTATTCGAATAATTTCCCGCAATAAAAGCTAGGTATCAACAATATAATCCAATGCTAGTCGTAGTTAAGCCAGACGACTGGTTGTTACTAAAGACTTTTTAGCCTTGCATATTTTCTCTACCGTAATTGGCGTTTTTATTACGATGAAAAAGCGCAGTACGAAACACAAAGTGTGTCAATAAGTTCCCGGATTTATATTTAAGAGAGCTTTCAAGCCTTTAATGGCGTAAAAACAGTGTAAAAAACCTGGTAGTAAGCTTCGTAAATAAAACAAAAGTTCATATAAACATGGTCTCGAATCGAAAATGTGTTTTAAGGGCGGTAGGAGTTTTCGATAGGTAAATGAAAATAGAAGTATTTATTTAGTCACCGCTTTAGAAAAAGTTCAGTTTTATTCAACTTAATCACAGCTGTGTAAAAGTAGAATTTAACAATTTTTCAGATAATTAATTTTTGAGCTAAAAAACTGAACAATTCTTATATTTTCTGTCTTAGAGTTCAAAAGAGTCAGCTTTTATGAATATTTTACGAGCCAAGATTATTTCACATTATAAACGCGTTGATTCTAACGTCAGAACTATATTTATCGGGTGCTCTTATAAAAAAATTAAAAAAAAATTGTCAAACTATACTATTGCATACATTTGGTATAGTAATTTTATTTGTCAAAAAACTAAAATACAATATTTCAAAAAATAAGTAACCACTAAGCAGAAACTCGTGAAACAAGATTAAAGATCTTAATTGAACATTATAATTTCTATAGCTTCCTAGTTTTTTATTTATTCAAAATATTCGGTAGCTGGCACGCTGCCAACATTAATAAAAATTAACTGAGATATAAAGAAACTCAAATGTGCTGTATAGGTTTCGTCCTTGTAGATTATAGTTTACGATTTTATCAAATATTATTGTTAGTAATAATCAGTTAGACATAGACATTTTATCTCACCAGCGGCCTGCCCTATATCTCGCATTTGCAACAGTGATGGTTTCTTCTTCAATGTTCTTGTTATACTGAACAGGTTTCTTTGTAAAGCTAGTTATATGATTATGTGTTAGTTATTTATATCTAAATTGTTCCCCAAATAATTTGTTAATAAGTTTTAAATTTTGTCAGCCCTCTTTATATGAAAAAATCCCGTAAATAACACCACCAAAAAAAGGAAATTTTAGAACAACCGAACTGACTTGAATTATGAGACTCACATTTATCTTCAAAAATAAAAAAATCGACATTCAAACTGTCCCCTTAAGTCTCTTATTGGCTGCAATGTGTCGTCTAGATTCTGCTCTATATGAAAAATCAAATCAAAATATAATGTCATTTCCGTCTAAATAATGACTTTTATATAAATCTCTAAACTTCTACTACCTTCTCAGCAATTAATATTGTTAGATAAAGGCATGGGAAAAGCTGTTATAAAAACTCACTTTTTCACAGTATTAAACACGGGAAAAATATACAGAAATATCCACGTATTACCAATTTCTGTGTAAAACACAATAACATGCCATCCTTAAACAAATTATATATGGCATTTTTAACAATAATTGGCTTAAAAAAAGAACATATGCTTCGAGGAACCATTATTTGACAAAACCCTTAAGATGTGTTTTTCAGGGTGGCACTTCAGGGAAGGTTTCTTTTCTCGTAAATATATCTTGTCAATTTATTTATTTTATAAAAATAAAGGTATTTATTATTTTACACTCGTAACAGAAAATTTAAGCAAGTGAAATGAGACAACGCCACCTAGCCTTAACGTAAACGAAATAGTACAGATGAAAAGAGGTGTAGTGACATTTTTCATTCGAAGTTGTGAGTGATTAAAAGTTCTGTTTTACTCCGTTTCAAGTTATTTTCTTTGTGTTATAATTAATAGGAATTATATTTTTACTTCTATCGCAAAAGGGAAGTACTGTAATGGCGAGAAAATGACCCTTCAGCCCCTGGCGGCCAAACAAAATGTTTGTAAACGTGAAAAAAAAACACCCTTCCAGGTTTTATATATCTTCGCGTTTTAGCGTCCAGGAATCTCAAAAAAACATGTTGTCTCAATTTCGTCGGTCTGTCTATCGATCGGTCTGTCTGTTAGTTCGCAGCATAGCAAAAAAACTACTAACCGTATTAACTTCATATTTTTTTTTCAAAAATTAAGAGTAATTTGGTAAAAATCAAAAAATTTAAAAGCTCAACACGAAAAAACTACTTATTACATTGATTTTAAATTTTGTGCAAAACGAAGTTACATAGAGATAAACTGGTAAAACTGTGGAATGAATTCAATATGGCAAAACAAAATAAAGTTTTCACAAAAAAAACAACGTAGAAACTCTCCTTTTGTATTAATTTTTGTACGAAAGGTGATTATTTGCATAAAATGGATGAGCTTGTACTAATCATGACGGAATAAAATGTTGGTAAAAAAAACAGTGTAAAAACTACTTAATCAATTTATTTTAAATTATGGCCAGAAGTCAAAGGTGGCATTAATAGAAACTCTTTGGTATGAATTAAATAAGTTTTGCAACAAAATGGCACCAAAAAAAATATTTCGAAAGAGAGTATTTATGTTAAGAATTGTTCTTAAATTTAGACCGTGTCAAATGGGAATTATTTTTCGACGTTTTGCCTACGATTGCGCAAGGCATCTCTTGTGTAGTGAATCCCTGAAGATGCCTTGTGTAATCTCAAGCGAAACGTCGGAAAGTATTTCTAATTTCACACCGTCTAAACTCTAGAACCATGATTTCTTAACTGACTCCAGCCGTGAAAACTTTCGTACTATGTTAGAGCATTTATATGTTACTAAATGACTATGTGATCATGTGACTATGTGACCTGAAGTGAGTCGCACTTCACTGTTTCTCATAAAAGGAAAGAGTCATACCTAGGGAAGTGCCGGGTAAAAGAAACTTACCGCTTTTTTATATCATTTTGGTTTTTAAATGTGTGGTGTGCAAAAAGCTTGAATCAAATTTTCCTTACCCTACATTTAATGCGTAAGTAAACAAAACTAACTTGGAACCAACTCTTAGAACCACTTCGGATTTCGTTGATAAACTCTCGTCAGTCGATATGACTTCTTCACTTGTTTTATTTTGTTACTTGTGAATGGGTGAAATCGCCTATTATTTATTTAGGCTGAGTTCTCTACCACAGGCTTAAACTATTGTACTGACACATTTAATTTCACATAGCTTGAAAACCGTTGAGTTTATCGATTAGCGACAATAGCACCCTTTTGCCTAGAGCTGTTCAGTCTTTTTGAACATCGCAGTAAAATTACAAAAAAATTAAATTAAAACATATCTTAAGAAACAACCCCTCACCAAAACTAATGTTTATGAAATATATATATATATATATATATATATATATATATATATATATATATATATATATATATATATATATATATATATATATATATATATATATATATATATATATATATATATATATATATATATATATATATATATATATATATATATATATATATATATATATATATATATATATATATATATATATATATATATATATATATATATATATATATATATATATATAAATATATCATCACTATTAAATTCTACATAAAATTTAACACAGATGTGGTGAATTTTTGTAATTTTTTTGTCATACTTCCAGCCCAAATATTTCCGTAAAATAATTGATAGCGTATATTGTAGTTCAGGTGACTTAAGAACTTCTTATTGTACCTCCATTTTCAATAATAACACTGCACGGTGGCTTACTAGTCTATGGCTTACTAGTCTAATAAGTGAAATTGCGATAAAGTTGTTCCGTTGAATCTTTACCTGTGCGTCATCAATAGATGAAATTTTAAAGACGTGCTTTACAAACATTGTATTTCTCTTATCAATTAGTAATTAATTAATATTATAACGTACTAGACAAAATTTTAAGATAGCCAGGCATCATGGATTGACTCATGTGTTTGTATACAGTTTTGTACCGTAAAGTCTAATAAATCAAATCTTTAAATCGGTTATTTTAGAAAGCCTATGTTTTATTTTTTGTCGCTGGTAAATATCTATTGCCTTTAATTAATATTCATTTATTAATTTAAATAATTCTATTTAACCTAATCTAACCTTACTAATTTATTTATTTATTTATTTATTTATGTATTTATTAATTTATTTAAGCAAGTACAATTACAGGCGAGTAGTCCAATTAGTACAATATTATAAAAAATTACAAGTATCACAAGTACTTACAGAGTTACAGATTCCAAATTGTACATAAAAAGAATAAATTAATCTAATTATAATTGATAATAGTCAATAAGAACAATACAATTCCACTAATTTAAATATCTACTTAGCTACGGTTTTTAATTGTACATTTAATATAATTCAAACTACAAGTATAAAGGTCAATGTCAGTAAAATTATCATTATAGTTCCTCCGGAATTAATTCGATGGAAAGCAGGTCGAAACAGCTGTCTTGATCTAGTAGCCTTTAAGGTATATGGAAAAAAATATTTCACAGCAGCGGACTGTACTCTATTTTTCCATCTGCAAGTTTATACAAGAATATTACTTGAGCATTCTGCCTTCTGTATTCTAATGTATTGATGCCCGCCAACTGAGTGCATGTTAAATATAATATATCCTTATAGCGAAATCTCAGTTTACACAGCAGAAACTTACCAAATTTATTCTGCACTGCTTCTAGACGATTGTAATGTAACAATTATGAAAGGGACGTCATATAACAGAATTATACTCCAAAATACTAAGGACAACTATACAACACCCAGGTTGCTATAACTATTTACAGAGACTAAAACAATATTGTCAATAGAGTACTGGTACAGCGAGGGAACTTTACACTTAGAAAACCGCATGACTTTACACCTTAAGATGTTAAGGTCTATAAAATTTAGATTACACCATTTGACAAAGTCATTAATTTCCCCCTGAACACTTTCGCAATCATTTAAATCGCCAACGGCACGAAACAGTTTAAGATCATCCGCATAAAGGAGACATCCACAATTACGGAAAACCGATGTAACGCTATTGATAAAGATCAAGAAAAGAATGGGTCCCAGATGTGAGCCCTGTCGAACTCCCGACGTCACACTCGCTTCGAGAGATATAACATTTCCAAGTGTAACGGATTGTTTGCGGTTTGTCAGGTATGAATTTATCTAGTTAATGTAGGGCCCAGCCAATCTAATTGCGGTCAGCTTTTTTATGAGTATATGATGACACACCCGATCAAACGCCTTCGAGACATCTGTATACACAACATCCACCTGAAGGCCATTTTCAATGCTGTCCACCAAATAATCCTAAAACACTTCACGGTTAGTTGCTGTTGATAGACGCTTGAAGAAACCACGTTACTCATCTGAACTGTTATGCTTGAAAGATTCAAAGAGTGCATCCGTTATTATAGATTCAAACACCTTGGACATAATTAGTAGTAAGGAAATACCTCTGTAGTTTTTTACATCCTTTTTATTACCACATTTAAATATTGAAACAATCCAGGAATGTTTCTACAAGTTTGCGAAGTCGCCTCGATTAAATGAATGTTGGCAACAAATCTGGAACTGCAGTTTTTAAGAAATAAGGCAGATATTCCATCGGATCCAATACTTTTTCCTTGGTCCAAATTTGTGAAACACTTCATTGGATGTAAAAGAGTGTCAAGATACTGTGACACACTCCGTTTCAACTATTGGATAGCTTTTGCCTACCGGATAGGCCGTGTAATAGGCTTTAAAATGCTCAGCAAATGCATTCACGATCTCCGTGGTTGTAGAAACAGTGGTATTCTTATGAATCATACTTTTTGGAGTGCCATAGTCCCTTTTTAGAAAGTCAACGTAAGACCAAAAATGCTTAATGTTATTCGGGATCATGTGTTTGATGTTTGAAACACATAACAAATAGCTTAGTTCAATGGAGTATTTTGATTCTTTTCGTATTGTAGAATATCTAACATAATCTTCCTGACTCTTTGGTCATTTGTACTTAGCATACGCCTTGTTCGTCTTCTCTAAAAGTTTCTTGGTTTTCTGCGAGTACCATATTGGATACCTTTTATTTCCACTGCGTTTCTTTGGAACATACTTCTCAATAGCCCCTAGCTGTGTCATGAAAATTCTGAACAGCTAAGTCAACATCGGTACAATTCTCCAACCAGCTCCAGTCAGTATCCAGGAAATATAGTTATTCAGTCCCAAGTAGTTAACTCAATGAAAGTTATACACATCATCATTTTCAAGGTCTAAGGTAAGGTTATTCGTAAGTGAAAAGTATACTTCCATAGGCAAATGATGCTGGACAAGGCAGGTGCGCACGCTTAACCTCGTGGTCTGATTTGCATATGCTTGATATGAGTATAAAAGGATAATACCAATTCTAAGTTTTTGTAACTCTCAAGTTCTTCATTATAATTTATAGATGCTCCTTATAAAGGAAAGCAAGATTCTCTAAAGATAAACCTTACAACAAAAAGAATTTTACGCTAGGCCATATTTTTTCACGACGTCCCCTTTAAATTGTATGTCAAGAACATAAAATCTTAATCCCTTTTTTCTTTTAATTTAAATTATGTTTTTCAAACTAATTAGTCACGATGAATAGGTACAAAATAAAGTACAGCTTTAACAGTTAGAAAACTATTAAACTATATGCAAGATATTCTAATCTGCAGCAACCCGTTAATCAATAGGGATAGAAATTATGTGAATGACCCGGAAGTGAACCCTTAAATGGATAATTTTCAATACAAAAGCATTTCCCAAAAATCGGGTTTTTCATTATTTACAAATACTTAAAAGGGTAGGGTCTTTTTACTTTTCAGTTCAAAAGAAATCTAAAAATAATATTATAACGGTCGGATATGCTTTTCCAGCTTTCTGTAAACTAAGTCTCAGTTAAATTAAGAATTCTTTTCTGAAAGTTCGTATTAGGTTGTTCTAATTTTATACTATATTGGTAAACGTTCTTGAATTTTTCGGAAGTTTTTATGTTCTTTAGTTTATTTTTAAAAGTATGCCGAAATACAGATTTTTACATCATTGCTCCCAATGTCAAAATCAGCGAATTTAATAGTAGTTTAGGTAACTTAATTTTTTTCCCGATAAATAACTATTTTAGTCTTTTAAGTCAGGATTTATGGAACGGTTATTACACAAATAGTATCCGATAGCTCACTAGCATGGATGATAGTAAATTATAAGAATGAAAATATCCACATGCCGGTTACTTCACGAGGTACTTATCTGAATTATTTTCTGTCTATTTTAAATGAGTAACTGCACCTTCTCATTATTTCTGATGAAAAAAAGGGCGCACACAGAACTCTGTTTTTACCAACACTGTATAAATTGACTGTTGTAATCGAGATCACTCAATGTAATTGGGCACTATTTTTATGGCTTAAATGTTTTGCCCATTTGGAAATTGGTGACTTCAAAATCTGTCATATTCGGCTACAAAATTGGATTTAAAACTTGTTGAGCACTTTCTCTTTAACTCTACTATCCCTCTAGTTGTTCACGGTAAGACGGCGGCACTTAGCAGGACAACACAATTCCAGAATTAATGAGCGAGTCAATTTAAGTAAACTAAATTTTAATCAGCATAGTTTGGATACCGTTATTTAAAACCAAAAACAAGTTATTTCTTCAAAAAGTACTTGCCTTATTTTTTGTGTTTTCTAAGTGTCTCTTCCAAACTAGCTTAAAATATATTCAGGGTTTCAAAGTAATCACAAAAAGGTCTCTTTACACTTCTTTGTTCGTCCTTTTATTCGTAAGATATGCAATCTCAGCGAGTGACCAAAGCTATAAAACTTGGACATTTTCTCTTTCCGTATTTTAATATGGTCATTTTAGCAGCGGCTCTCAACTTAAATCGAAGTCTGCCTTCGGCTTTTCTATGAAAACTGAAGCGAAATTATGCATTCGTACTTTTGCGCTGTGTCTTAAGTTTGAGGCAAGAGTATTCGTAATTTATTCTAACAAAAGAACATATGTTTTACATTTTGTCATATTTTTACTTCTTGCTTATTTAAATAATACTAGAACACTATAAAACTTTAGTTTTGTACCAATGCGGCAATTACAAAATACGCTTGTAGCACAACAAAATAATTGTTATTTAAGTTACGAATAGCGCAACGGAGCTAATTAAGCACGAAAACTAAGGATTCCACACCGAGGTAAAACCACGGTAGATAAATGCTACATCAGGTGTGTGCAAGCATTAAGTGTTATATAGAGATAAGTTGGTAAGGCTGTGGTACGAATTCAAGATGCCGGAACAAAATGGTGGCAAAATATTTTTTTTAATTCAATTTAAAAGAATCTTATTCAACTGGCTTTAAATTTTGCGGAAAATTTAAATGTGATACAGGGACAAACTGATACACATGACATATTAAAATAGCGGTGTGTGTCAATGTAGAAACTACTTAATGAATGTATTTTAAATGATACCCAAAAATCAAGTACGGCCTGGCAAGAAATTGGTAAAATATTTGTAGAAATCCCAAACCATGGAACAATATGGCGCCCAATAAAAAAATTTGAAAAGATGGTATATATGTGTTACTAAATAACTATGTGCTGAACTAAATTGGGCCCCAATTCACTATATCATTTTTTATGTAAGTGATGTAGAGAAATTTTTACTTTGATAAACTGTTTTGGCAACCATTCTATATAGTAGTTCCGAGAGTAAGTGCTACTATAAACTACACTTCACTACGAAATTAAAAAAAGAAAAGAAAAGAGGATTTATAAATTTAGCTCTACTGTGCGTAGATAATTTAGTAAACAGTAAAATTTTTTAATGTAGCTTTCTTAGCGGTATAACTTTTAGAAGCAACAGAACCTAAATAATAATTTATATGTAAAACTTATTTAATCTTGCTATTTCAAACAAGATATTTATAACATATTTTGGAATAAAATATTAGAATTTGTAAATATGTTGTATTTACTTAGAATAACTAATATCTTTTTTTATACTTTTTAGAAAGCTAGTCCGTAGATATTCCACAATCGGTTCTAAACAATTTTGCTTTTTGTTTTTTTTATAACTAACTTATTGTATAGACCATCCAGCATCATAAATTTAGACACAAAAGTAAGAAATACCGAACTTCTGATAACAGTTAATTATTAATATTAAAGTTACAAACTTCGTATTTTGTAATTTAGAGCGGTTTGAGACTATATATAAGACCTAACAAAACTATGTAGACTACAATAATACAGCACAGTTCAAAAATATAATGTATTACTAAGAATTAAGTTTACAAAAAAAATTGTTGCACAATTAAAAGAAGACTGAAATACATACAACTCAAAAAACATGATTATTAAGAAATTGGAAATAGCCCATAACTTTTGTGTAAAATAAACAACAGTTATAGTATATTAGTATTCATTTTGTTGATTTTGTCATAATAGTTCTATAGCAACAGCTTTATAACGTGAGGAATAGACATAATTTATATTTTCAACAAAAAATGGGTTTAAATGATAAAATTTTGTTTAAATTATGATAGATTTTTGGAGGACCTATGAGCAAGAAATTACTGTCCACTAATACTTTTTTTATTTGCCATTTGTTTCTGGCTTGTTAAACTATTAAATAGACTGAATAGTACACGTTTACAGCAGAATCTATTAAATCTAGGCTAGGTGGGCTTTATTTTAATTTTACGAAAAATATTTCTCCTGAACTATGCACTAACTGTCGGATTCATAACTGACACAAAATACAACCACATCATATTGTTGATACTTTAGCTGACGAAATCATGCAAATTGCGTCAGAGCAATATTTTAAATAAAGCACCCCATAGGTGTAAATTGACAATGATAGGTTTTAAATGATATATGTAAACCATCGATAAAAATATGTTATATATATTGAAATGCAAAAATGGAAAATATACTTTTTCTAAATGTCACAGTTACAAAATATGAGGAACACAAGCAAAATATAGCTGGTGAACAAAAGTTTAAATTATTATGGCAATGAGATCTCGTTTAACTCTTAAATATTTTCAGCTAATCTGCGAGTTGACTTCTTACTTTATTTTTGTATTCGAACAGTTTTGAAAAAAATTATATTTTAAAATATTTTTCTTTGCCAAGAACCGTATGGCAGAGTGCCTTTTTTCACAGGTACCGTATGGGAGCCTGTAAGTCTTCGTCAAAATTAGACAAAATAATTGAAAATGAAAATAATATTAAATATATAAACTGCCTAATTACTACGAAAAATATGGGCTTTTAAACCAACTTAATTTATATTTATTCTAAAAGGGGTTTGAGTAGTGTAAATTTGAAAATGTGAATATAAAAAGGAATTAACTAAAGCTAATGATGGTCAGTGGTTTTTGGTCCAGGGCCAATATTACTTAAACCTCAAAGGAAATACAGCACTCGGAAATGTAAGCGGAATTTGTTGTTTTTCCTTTATGAGGTCATTTTTCCTTTTAATGGGTTGCAGAAAAACTTCTCTTAAAGCAGATTTAGTATACATATTAAAACTTTAACATTACTTCCAGGAGAGAATATGTGGTATAAAACAGCAAATTTTAACGTAAAGGAAATTTTAGAGATGTAAAAATTTTAATTTTAGCAAACAATTTTGCGTAATAAAAATTCCTAATTTTCTAGAAAATTTACTTTCACTTTAAATTCGAATGGTTTATTTCCATGGACATGCTGTTCAGTTATTGGAATTGTCATTTAAAAGGATTAGAAAACATGGTTGTTTAAAATTGAAAATTATAATGCAAACATAGCATTAAACGGTTTTTATTTACATGGATTTGAGATTCTTTTTGAAAACGTTTAATAAGTGCCATGTTGAATGATGCAACTGAGGTATATGATTAAAAATATGATTTCGGCGTCCTCCTGCATTCAAAAGAATTTTACATTGGATATTGTATAGAGTGTATTTTTATTTTTCGTAGTATAATTAATGGATATCGCTGAATTTTAAAAAAATCCTATGGTTATATATATATATATATATATATATATATATATATATATATATATATATATATATACAGAATCTTATTATGAGGGCTCTTTGTTTGATTGAATAGTTCTGAAATTTCCTTTTTAACCGTTTCTTTATTATTTGTTTCTTTTGGAAAGGAATCTACATCCATTTTATTCCTACATGTATTTTCCCGGGATTTGTGACCGTATTTTCTTGTATCCACACCTTTGTATTGAGACGTAAACCGAAATCTACTAAAATATACTAATTAAAATAGAAATTTATACTAAAATTGATGTTAGTAAATTTTAAATTTGCTATTAGAAATTTTGCAATATCAAGAACAGCTAAGCAGTATCGAACAACAGAAGGGGAACAATTTGATGATATAATTATTACGCTTGACTATTTACGTAGTCGTCTAGTACAAACAAAGTCTAGCCTAAATAAATACAGACTTGAAACTTACATACCTAAATATTATTATGGAATTCCGCAGTGATAGAGAAAATGGCTTACCTTTCACTTTACTGATTAAAGTGTCCATGCCTATTTATAACTAGGAAACACCTTCGCAACTGTAGGTTGTATGACTTAGTACAGGACAAAAAAATATGTAAATATTGTTATGATTGTAGTTTATAAATTAGATATAAACCGTGACTGTATAGATTTTACTTTGAAAAACATTTTAATACAATTCTAAAATTCAAGCAATTTGATATTCATTTCGGATATAATCGTCTTCTTAGTTTATTTTCTCCCTATAGGCCTATGTTGTTCGAAATTCTTTAGGTCTTTTAATATGTGACGGAAGTTCGAAAAGTTTAAGGTTACATATTTAACCTAACTGTATTAGTGGTGTTAAATTAATAAGGGATGCCTTCCTACTCATATAAATGATAACATCGCATTTCTAATACGCTCAGTATTATTTTCTCTTTGCACTGTTACCTCACATAAGACCCTAATTTTGTAGTTAAATTCTAGTTTAACGGGTAATTTCCTTTGTCGAATTTAATTGAAATACCGTATCCGTACACGCATTCCTGAGCAAAACTTATATGTTAATGTAATTAAGTTCTGGTAGAATAACGCCTAATTTCCTTTCCCGTTTTACCTATTATCGGTGTAATCTTTTACATTTCTGGCCTCAATATTGGGATAATAGAAAGAGTTTAGAAGGAATTTCTTTTCTCTTTTGGTTTAATCAGTTTAGGTGTGAATAGTTGAATTAAACTAAGGGAATTGAATTATTCTACCTAGCTAGCAGCTTGTTACGGTTTATTACAAGTTGATGTAGGAGGGTTAAAGAAAATGAGATTTAAAATTAACTTATTTAAAATAATTAATGGTTGGACTGATGGTGCTGGTGGCATACACTCAGGAAAATACTTTTATTGTATTTACCCCAATTGAAGTACGCTACAGAGCGATCATTTAGCAGTAGCGAAAGAGGTTGACATAATTAACATGAACACCAAACAACGAAAATAACACACCATAATATTTGAATTATGAAAGCAAAACATTTCAAACTTTAATATTTTGCATTTGTGTATTGACAAATTAGTTGATTAACTAAACATTTTTAATACCGTTGTACATGGAAATTTACACGCTGCATGCATCAAATACACACCAATCGATCCAACACTAACAGCATATTAAGTATGCCCTTAAATAAACTGAAGGGAAAGTAATACAATTTTATGTAACTTGAAGCAAGTTACAAGTAATTTTACTGCAATAAAAATGATGTAATTTTAGTTTCAGAATATTAACGAAAGAACAACAGCTACTTAAAGCTCCGGTATAACGTAGATCATACATATTATTATTTTTCCACCATTTATGAATTATTAAGATTGGGGTATGATAATAAGTGTAAAGGACACATATTTTTAAATTTACTTGGTTCTAACTTTTTGATTTGACGGCTAGTGCCACATACTTCTATAGTTAAAATTGAAAACTCGTAAATTTCAGTTTAGAATGATAGCGGTTTTAACGAGATTTGTCAGAAGCTATGCATATTTTTACTTTGGTAAATAGTGAGTAACTGTTTGTTAGCTTGGCTTCTGTATGTAGTTAGACATCATAGAAATGATTCTCTAGTTCATTTTTTTGATAAAATAAAATATTTACAACCAGTATAAAACATTTAATTATTAAAAAATTACATTTTACCTTAAAGTATCAATCTTAACCATACGTGGTAATTAAATGGCGCCCCTTTTTCCCCTCAATATCCTAATAGTACCTAATTTTTCTACAACCTATATAATATACATACATTTCACCTTATAATATATAACTAGATTATCTTTATAAATAAAAATTGTTTTAAGTTTTAAATTTCTGTAAATTTACATCTCATCACTGATTGACTTATATTTTTCACCAGTCTTACAACAAAAATGTAGACTTCTCCTCGTATATTTACTTAACGTATTTAAATTTATTCATCCTCAATGATCCACTACATTGAAGCTTATTCCCCCGATGCGCGACGTGCCGTTATCGGGCTGAAGAAGGTTAAAAAATCAACTTCAAGATTTTCTGATCCAGCCAGAAAAATGCGCGTATCCTAATAATAGCCCCGTGTGGCTATTATAACAGGTAGGCGCTGCAATAGTTTTTCTTGAAGCTCTTACCGTTGCCATGCTGCAACAATAACAAATTAAACACTTTATCACTGTCACTTGAGCAGCTTCAAACAGCAAAATCAACCATCCACAGATCTTGTCGACGCTACCAGGATACAGGATCCATAAAATTTTTACCTAAAACCGGACGGCCAAACTGCTACAAGTGATGAAAATAAATTAAACGTTTTATTACAAATAGAGGAAAATCCAAAAGTAAGCACCAACCAGTTGGCGATAAATGCCGAAATATGTCAAAATTCTGTAAGGACTATCTTAAGGGAAAACAAATTGACGCCGTACAAGATCCATTATATCCAAGAGCTTTTAAAGTATGATCCTGACCACCCCACTGAATTCGCCGAAATCATGATGGAAAATATTAACCAAGATCCTTATTTTACACACAAAATTGTATTCAGCGACGAAGCTACTTTTTTCTTGAACGGCCAAGTTAATGGGCACAATTGTCGAATTTGGTCTAGAGATAATCCTCATTTGATGGAAGAACTTCATACGCAACATCCTCAGAAAATTAATGTATGTGCGGGGATTCTGGGTAACAATATTATAGGCCCTTATTTCATAGAAGGTGTATTAACTGGACAGAAGTATTTAGAACTCCTTAGAAAACATATAGTTCCTGCCGTTCAAGAAATTGTAAATGTGGATGAAATCTGGTACCAACATGATCATCCTCCACCGCATTATTTAAGCGAAGCCACGCAGTTCCTTAACAACCAATTCCCCGGAAGGCTGATTTAAAGACGTAGTTCATTAGAGGATCCACCTCGATCCCCTGATATGACTCTTCTTGTGGGGTCATTTGTAGGACCGTGTATACAAGAATCGTCCAGAAAATTTAGACGAACTTCGCGAAAGAAGCCGCCCCAAAGTTGCACTTGAACCACCGAATGTGTTAAGCAACACACTGCAAGAGTTTTATGATCGACTCGGGTAGTGTCTGGCAAATAATCGGAACCACTTTCAACATTTAAATAAAAATTAGTGTCTTTATAATTCTGTTAGGTTAGTGCTGCTTTGGTCCGTTGACTTTTAATAGCTTTCTTATCTTAGCTTTGTTGTTGTTTTGTTGTTGTTGTTTCGCCCGTTGGCTTTTAAACACGCTTTAAGTATTTGCCACTGGTGGAACTTAGACCAGTCCCAAGCTGGATAAAGTGTGAGGGAAAGCCGCCAATATCACCTGATAAAAAATAACTTGCGAAGTCATTCATTTCAATAAAAATTAATGGATCATACGAATTTTGTAAGCACAACTTTAGCAGTTTAAAAGATATTTAGGCGTTCTGGTACTTTTAACTGTAAATGCGCTGTTGTCATATCTCAGCAACCAGTGCAAATAGAATTTTGAAAAATTGGGATAGTACTAAATTTGCGACGGCCAATTTAGTATAATAAAAATAAATAGCACATAAATTTCCTTGTAGAAAATCTGGCGACAGTGCTGATACAATTTATCAATTCCACATGCCCAAAAAACCCCAAACTGCGAATTTTGTAAGCACAACTTCAGCGTTTTGATGATATTTAAGGGTTCCCTTAATTTTTACTGTAAATGCGATGTTGTCACATCACAACAACAACAACAAAATATATATATATATATATATATATATATATATATATATATATATATATATATATATATATATATATATATATATATATATGCACAGGCATATACAAAAAACGCGGAAAATACACCTATACATATATACATACACATGCTCACTGCTTTTCATTTTTAATTATATACTACATACAATATATGACTAATAGCCAATGGGAAAATCAAATATTTCTGCCAAATTTTACGCATTGAGTCAACTAATTTAAACGTAATCATCCATTGCAAAATAACTCTTTTAAATTAATCATGTATAACTGTCTGCCATGATAGCATGTTCACATAACAATTATGTTTACTTATTTTCTAATGGTTAGCAATTACACTTACTATTAATTACAATTTGTGTAAAGTGCTGCTATTAGCTGCCATATAATTAAATAGTAATTTGTATTTGATGTTTAGCGTTTTTAAATAGAGAGGTGCTTTTTACTTATAATTTATAAATATAAACAACATTAAATAATAGTAGTATTACGTTTGGTATTAAATATATCAGATTTATAATTATAATAATCATTCACTAATAATAATAATAATAATCAGTCTTGTACCCAAGGCCCCTGGTGAAAAACGCTCTTGAAGAAACGAACAACTATTCAGTCCCAAGAACGGATGGCATTAACAATTTGTTAGGAAAAATGTGTACTAAGAAAAAATGTTCTATTAGTCATAGTCATGTTACACGAACAACTGGCTCATTTTGGGTCGCCCATTCCCGGGTGGGTGCTTGAAGCTAGAACACCTTCAATAGCGAAAAAAGAAAACTAACAGAATCTAAAAATCTGGATCGATTACACGTCTTAAAAAAAAAAACAGGCAAAAAGAATGGATTTAATATAAGAGAAATTTGTCGATGGCTTGGATCGGCTACAAAAAAGCTTTCAACACTAGATTACATGCTCCCTTGTTGTATCTTCTACTATCTAAACTATAAATAGCCCGAGATATTTGATATAATCCTTCACGTAGAAGTGCCTAAGCATGAGAAATCATGCACCTTTATTGTTCATTCAGAATGGGATGTGTTTTAGATTGTTAAATTGTTTTGATCCATCCACTTCATCACCCAGGAAGGGATTCTTGCCAAGAATATATATATCTATATATATATATATATATATATATATATATATATATATATATATATATATATATATACATATATATATGATAGTATGTTTTCATTCCACGTACACCAACGTCATAACAAAAAAATATATATATATATATATATATATATATATATATATATATATACGCACATACATATACATACATTCATAGAAATATTACTGTTTTTCTTTTTATTTATATACTACATACTTATACAATAAATGACCAATAAGCCAATGGAGAAATTTCTGTAATATTTTACGCATTTAGTCAACTAATTTAAACGTAATTATCCATTGAAAATTTACTTTTTTACATTAACCATTTATAACTGTCTGCCATGATAGCATGTTCACATAACAATTAGGTTTACTTCTTCTGTAATCGTTAACAATTATAGTTATTTTTAATTACATTTTGTGTAAAGTGCGGCTATTAGCTGCCATATAATTATATAGTATAATATGTATTTGATGTTTAGTGTTTTTAAATAGATAGGTGCTTTTTACTTATAATTTATAAATATAATCAACATTAAATAATAGTTGTATCACACATAGTATTAAATATATCAGATTTATAAGTATAATAATAATTCAATAATGATAATAATAACAATAAGTGCTAGACCTAGCAAAATTAGGAGGATTGCCAATAATTTACGCTATACCCATCAAACCTTAAACAGAACTACCTTGGCAAACATTAAGTAGCGTCAACTGGATCGCACACGGTCACTGGCACTTGTACACAAGGCCCCAAGTGAAAAACGCTTTCAAAGGAACAAAGAACTATTCCGTCCTAAGAACGGATGGCATTAACAATTTGTTAGGAATAATTTGTGCTAGAAAAATTTTTTCTAGTACTTATAGTCATGTTAACATGTACAAGGTTTAAGGATTTTAATTTTAGTTACTTAAAAAATCTTATACCTGAAAATCGACTTGATAAATTTCTGAATTTCGAAAATTTAAAATATGAAAAAACTTTTAAGTACACTAAAGCACGCAATCAAACAAAATTTACGATTCTGACAAACAAATAAATACAACCGAATGACTAAGTAACATCTCTGACACTGAAATTCCACAGGATACTGCTGAAGTTCTTGCTGTGGGTGATCATTTTTCACTTCCAATAACAACTGAACATTTACGAACCACTGAATATATCGCCTGTGTAGAAAGCATAATTTAAGATAAATCGAATAAAATCAAAGATTCAATTCGCGCCAATGTTGTAAACGTTGTAGCAAACCGTAATCCTAAAATAAAACATAAAAAAATAAAATATTCAAACTTTCAAAAAAACATACAGAAAAAAATTAATAAAACCAAACAATTCGTAAAGGTGAACCCCCAAATTAAAATCCTTAAACCTGATAAATCAAATAAAACCATGATAATGAACTCTTACGAGTATGATGCAAAAATTAAAGAATTACTTAGTGACGTAAATACTTACAAAGAATTAAAAAGTGATTTAACGACCTCTTATCAAACAAAAAATAACATGTTCATAAAAAAATTGTTAAATAAAAAAGTTATTTCTGATAAAGAAGTAAAAAACCTAATGATGCACAATGCAGTAGCACCCAAAATATACGGTCTTCCTAAGTTGCATAAAGCTAACATACCTTTAGGGCCCATTGTATCATGTATCCAATCTCCTTTTTAAAAACTGTCGAAATATTTGTCTAATTGCATGTCCAACATAATAGGAAAAAACGATTATTTTGTTAAAGATTTATTTGAATTTAAAAAACATTCCAGACAATCATATAATAATATCTCTTGATTTTGTCTCTGTATATACAAATATTCCGAATGAACTTTTATCTGACAACACTTCCGTTAAAAGAGTTTATAGAAGTTATTAACATTACTCTAAAGAATAATTATTTCCAGTATGAGGACAAATATTATCAAGAGTTAGATGGTTGCGCTATGGGTTCTCTTATTTCCTCCATTGTCGCACAATTAATTATGGAATATCTGGAGAAGAGTGTGATGAGTGAACTTGATTTTAACCTTACTTTTTTTAAAAGATTTGTGGACGATTGTTTAACTGCCGTTTCAAAAAACCATATTAACGACCTATTAAATGCTTTCGATAATTTTTACCCCAAATTAAATTTTACCGTGGAAACTGAAGACAAAAACAAAATTTATTTTCTAGACTTAACCCTAATTACAAACAAGAAAATCAAAATATAAAAACCAAGTGGTATACAAAAAAAACATGGTCAGGGCGGTACTTAAACTTTAATTCCAACCATCCAAAGAATCAAAAAAATAGCGTTATTATAGGTCTAACCGATCGTGCCGTCTCACTTCCCCAGAATATCGTCCTGAAATTTTAAAGAAGGTTAAGGAGACTTTAATAAATAACCATTATCCTGAAAAAAACATACTACGAGTTTTTAAACAACAAACTCATGTTTCTTATAATAACTTAAGGAAAGCAACAAAAGAAAAAAATGTTAATACTAAATACGTTCAATGCCCTACACAGGCGGTCTATCAGAAAAAATAAATCACATCTTGTCTAAACACGACATAACTGTCTGTCATAAAGCACAGTATTAACTTAAGCCAAATGTATCATACTCTGATATCTAAGTAAATTAATCAAAATAAATAAACCACTCCAAACAAAAAACCCTGTACATTTCAGTAAAGGCATAAACCCAAACACGGTACAGCAATAAAAATCTAAGTAAACATAAAAAAAAAAGAAAAAATTGTCTCGTTTTTATCTACCAGAATTCCAGACCTGTCGAAATTATTGCAATCTTAAAACATTCGTAAAACTGACATGTTTCGAAGGTACGTACTATGTATAATATTAATTTTGTTTTAAATGTATTTTTATGTTCATGATCATATTTTGGTTTAAATGTAATGTTTTTTAGTAATGTTTTAAGCATTTTAAAATTTAAATACTAACTATACATATTTTTATTGTAGAAAATAAATATCTTGAGAAAGCTCAATATAATGAGCGAAACGTCGACTGAATCATAGTTTTACGTCTCAATGAGTTAACCTATGCCCAAGAAAATAATTAACAAAACAAATATATATATATATATATATATATATATATATATATATATATATATATATATATATATATATATATATATATATATATATATATATTGTTTTGTTAATTATTTTCTTGGGCATAGGTTAACTCATTGAGACGTAAAACTATAATTCAGTCGACGTTTCGCCTATTATATTGAGCTTTCTCAAGATATTTATTTTCTACAATAAAAATATGTATAGTTAGTATTTAAATTCTCAAAAAACATTACATTTAAACCAAAATATGATCATGAACACAAAAATACATTTAAAACAAAATTAATATTATACATAGTACGTACCTTCGAAACATGTCAGTTTTACGAATGTTTTAAGATTGCAATAATTTTGACAGGTCTGGAATTCTGGTAGATAAAAACGAGACAATTTTTTCTTTTTTTTTTATGTTTACTTAGATTTTTATTGCTGTACCGTGTTTGGGTTTATGCCTTTACTGAAATGTACAGGGTTTTTTGTTTGGAGTGGTTTATTTATTTTGATTAATTTACTTAGATATCAGATTATGATAAATTTGGCTTAAGTTAATTCTGTTCTTTATGACAGACAGTTATGTCGTGTTTAGACAAGATGTGATTTATTTTTTCTGATAGACCGCCTGTGTAGGGCATTGAACGTATTTAGTATTAACATTTTTTTCTTTTGTTGCTTTCCTTAAGTTATTATAAGAAACATGAGTTTGTTGTTTAAAAACTCGTAGTATGTTTTTTTCAGGATAATGGTTATTTATTAAAGTCTCCTTAACCTTCTTTAAAATCTCAGGACGATATTCTGGGGAAGTAAGTGAGATGGCACGATCGGTTAGACCTATAATAACGCTATTTTTTTGATTCTTTGGATGGTTGGAATTAAAGTTTAAGTACCGCCCTGACCATGTTTTTTTTGTATACCACTTGGTTTTTATATTTTGATTTTCTTGTTTCTAATTAGGGTTAAGTCTAGAAAATTAATTTTGTTTTTGTCTTCAGTTTCCACGGTAAAATTTAATTTGGGGTAAAAATTATCGAAAGCATTTAATAGGTCATTAATATGGTTTTTTGAAACGGCAGTTAAACAATCGTACACAAATCTTTTAAAAAAAGGAAGGCTAAAATCAAGTTCACTCATCACACTCTTCTCCAGATATTCCATAATTAATTGTGCGACAATGGAGGAAATAAGAGAACCCATAGCGCAACCATCTAACTCTTGATAATATTTGTCCTCATACTGGAAATAATTATTCTTTAGAGTAATGTTAATAACTTCTATAAACTCTTTTAACGGAAGCGTTGTGTGACCCTTTAATTCGTCCCATTTTTGTGTTATTATGTCAGATAAAAGTTCATTCGGAATATTTGTATATACAGAGACAAAATCAAGAGATATTATTATATGATTGTCTGGAATGTTTTTTAAATTCAAATAAATCTTTAACAAAATAATCGTTTTTTCCTATTATGTTGGACATGCAATTAGACAAATATTTCGACAGTTTATAAAAAGGAGATTGGATACATGATACAATGGGCCCTAAAGGTATGTTAGCTTTATGCAACTTAGGAAGACCGTATATTTTGGGTGCTACTGCATTGTGCATCATTAGGTTTTTTACTTCTTTATCAGAAATAACTTTTTTATTTAACAATTTTTTTATGAACATGTTATTTTTTGTTCGATAAGAGGTCGTTAAATCACTTTTTAATTCTTTGTAAGTATTTACGTCACTAAGTAATTCTTTAATTTTTGCATCATACTCGTAAGAGTTCATTATCATGGTTTTATTTGATTTATCAGGTTTAAGGATTTTAATTTGGGGGTTCACCTTTACGAATTGTTTGGTTTTATTAATTTTTTTCTGTATGTTTTTTTGAAAGTTTGAATATTTTATTTTTTTATGTTTTATTTTAGGATTACGGTTTGTTACAACGTTTACAACATTGGCGCGAATTGAATCTTTGATTTTATTCGATTTATCTTAAATTATGCTTTCTACACAGGCGATATATTCAGTGGTTCGTAAATGTTCAGTTGTTATTGGAAGTGAAAAATGATCACCCACAGCAAGAACTTCAGCAGTATCCTGTGGAATTTCAGTGTCAGAGATGTTACTTAGCCATTCGGTTGTATTTATTTGTTTGTCAGAATCGTAAATTTTGTTTGATTGCGTGCTTTAGTGTACTTAAAAGTTTTTTCATATTTTAAATTTTCGAAATTCAGAAATTTATCAAGTCGATTTTCAGGTATAAGATTTTTTAAGTAACTAAAATTAAAATCCTTAAACCTTGTACATGTTAAAATGACTATAAGTACTAGAAAAAATTTTTCTAGCACAAATTATTCCTAACAAATTGTTAATGCCATCCGTTCTTAGGACGGAATAGTTCTTTGTTCCTTTGAAAGCGTTTTTCACTTGGGGCCTTGTGTACAAGTGCCAGTGACCGTGTGTGATCCAGTTGACGCTACTTAATGTTAGCCAACGTAGTTCTGTTTAAGGTTTGATGGGTATAGCGTAAATTATTGGCAATCCTCCTAATTTTGCTAGGTCCAGCACTTATTGTTATTATTATCATTATTGAATTATTATTATACTTATAAATCTGATATATTTAATACTAAGTGTGATACAACTATTATTTAATGTTGATTATATTTATAAATTATAAGTAAAAAGCACCTATCTATTTAAAAACACTAAACATAAAATACATATTATACTATATAATTATATGGCAGCTAATAGCCGCACTTTACACAAAATGTAATTAAAAATAACTATAATTGTTAACGATTACAGAAGAAGTAAACCTAATTGTTATGTGAACATGCTATCGTGGCAGACAGTTATAAATGGTTAATGTAAAAAAGTAAATTTTCAATGGATAATTAATAGATCAAACGAACTTACCTGAAGTGAAGTTCGATCGTAATTATACGAGGGTCCAGTCCGAAGACATCACTTTGTTTACTATGTAGTCCGCCCCTGGAGTACTAATCGCGCACCAAGTAGAAAGAGATAAAGTACACTCTTCCCGGCCCGGCCCCCGCCATCTGTCTAAGATCATTTGTTAAAAGAAATCACTTTTTGCTCGCAACTTGGGAGGGTCCAATAAAGGGTGGGAGTGATGTCTTCGGACTGGACCCTCGTATAATTACGATCGAACTTCACTTCAGGTAAGTTCGTTTGATCTATTAATTATACTTTGGGTCCAGTCCGAAGACATCACTTTGTTTACTATGTAGATGTTTAAAGATGCAGTAAAGTTGCGAGCAACCTTCAGTTGATTCTGGAGAAAAATAAAAAAGAAACAACTAATTTAAATCAACAAAACTCTATATCTATTTTGTTGAAATCCTTAGCAAAAACGTAATATAAACATATAGCAAAATTCCTAAAAAGAAAATAACATAACATATTTTGAGCGTGTGCCAGCCATCTAGAGGCTCTTAATTATTAACATGTCATAGCCTTTAAATACAACCTTAATAATTAATTGAACAAGCTTATATCTAAAGTTATAAAAATATATATATGTATTTGCCTTTTTTTTTTTTTTTTTTTTTTTTTTTTTAATCGGATAAATTAATATCTAAAATTGCATTAGCAAAGTCGTTATTTGGTTTGAGTGGACGATTATAGAACTTTGCAAATGTGGAGTGTTGCGTCCAGCCAACCGTCTTGCATATAATGTCTATCGGGACACCTTTCCGCAATGCCGCAGAGGTTGCGGCATGCCTAACAGAATGGGGTTTGAAAACCCCTGTATCTATTCCTCCAGAGGTAAGTGTCTTTTTTACCCATCTACTGATGGTATCTTTAGACGCTCGGCCATGGGGAGTTTTAAGTGTTATAAAAAGGAAATCGTTCTCAGGATCTCTTAGAGAGGCTGTTCTGTCAATATATTCTTTCAGGATGGTGGCCCCACAGAGAAGAGGATTTTGTCGGAAAACTGGAATATGTAGACTGGGCTGAGGTTTTCCAACGCGACTGGTCTTAGTTTGGTCAGAAATGTTAATTACCGTTTCCCCAGGGCCATGTATAATATTCGAAAGACGAATAAGGGAGATAGTTTGTAGTCTTTCTCCTGTTATAAGAGCTAGCAACGTAGCTAATTTCTGTGACAGGGTTTGAAAGTTAAGGGGTAACGGTAGGCTCTCAATATAGTTAAGAAGAGGTGTAGGATCCCAAGTAGAAGTATATTTCGGGCGAGCCGGTCGAAGACGGGATAAGCCTTTTTTAAACCGTTTTATTATTGGATTAGAAGCCAAATCCTCGGCACATATTAATGAAAGAGCTGAGGTGTGAGAATTAAAGGTTCCAAATTTAAGACTCTCATTTTTTGTTAAATCTTGTAAGAATGATAGTACATCCTTGACCATGGGTTTAAAAATTGGAATGTTATTTGTGATGCAAAAGGGCCACCATAATTTGTACGTGCTGTCGTATTGTTTTAATGTCGATTTGGAAAGCGATGCGATAATAGTAGCTATTGCCGATTCTGGAGCCTGTCTGGTTAAGAACGCCCTCCGTATAATTTCGCCCCCACCAGGGTAAGGTTCGCTGACAACGGGTGTATCCTAAAAAATGGAGAGGAAAGTAAATTCGGTGAAGGATGAAAATATATCTCCTGGCCCACAATTAGCTTACGAAAAAGTGGGTACCACGGTTGCGAAGGCCACCAAGGTACAACTAAAATTCCAACAGCCTTATCCTGAATAATTTTTTGTAAGGATCGTAAAATTAGGGTGAAAGGGGGGAAGGCATAGAAGTAGAATTTTTTCCAGGAAATTGTGAAGGCATCGACATATGTAGATCCCAGGTCCCTGTGCCAAGATGCGTAAATTTTGCATTTGTTATTTAGATGCGAAGCAAATAGATCAATTTGGGGTTTCCCGAAACTAGCAGTTAAACTATTGAAGGCAATGTGAGATAAGGACCATTCTGTATCGAAACTTAAGCGCCGCGATTCAGCGTCCGCTATAACGTTGTCCCTCGAAGGAATATAAGACGCGAAAAGCCAGAGGTTTCTTTCCTCACACCATTGCCAAATCCGTTTTGACAGTGAGCAAAGATCCGGAAATTGGATACTTCCCATTCTGTTGATGTAAGAAACTGCTGTCGTATTATCGCATTTAATTAAAATATTATAATTTTTTAGATTTTTTGTATAGCATTGGATGCCATAAAAAATAGCTTGTAGTTCTAAATTATTTATGTGTAGTCGCTTCTGAGTGTCAGACCAAAATCCATAGGTTCGATCCTGACCACAGCAGGCGCCCCACCCCGTAAGTGATGCGTCAGTGAATACCGTGATATGAAATGTGTCATATCGAATATCGTTAAACGCTGTAGCGATATTATTTTTCCACCAAAGAATGTCAGATTTCACACTTTCAGAAACGGGCATAATTGCATTGTAATTGCCGTTATGACTGCGTAGCGCTAAGAATTTTTCCCTTTCTAGGGCTTTGCAATACAGAAAACCGTACTTTACACCAGGACAGGCTGATATTAAGATGCCTATGAACCTAGCCCAATCTCGAATTTTTCATGTTTTTTTTATTTAAATAATGTGACGCTAACGTAATTATATTATTTTTCTTTTCGTCGGGGAGTCTAATTTTTAAATTTGTGCTGTCTAATATAAAACCCAGAAATTTAATACAGGTAGAAGGTTTTAACGAGCTTTTGCTCATATTTATCTCAAAACCTAATGAGGTAAGAAGACTAGTCGTGATGCTTGTATGATTAAGACATGATTCATAAGATTCGCCGAAAATTAAGATGTCATCTAAATAATTTACTATACAAATGCCTATGGAGCGAAGATGAGACATGACAGGTTTCATCAGCTTGGTAAAACATAACGGGGCTGTGCACAGCCCAAACGGTAGACAAGTAAAATGATATAATTGTCCTTCGACTAAAAACTTAAGAAATTTCTGGTGTTCGGTATGAATTGGCACGACAAAATAGGCGTCCTTCAGGTCAATTTTTGACATATAAATATTTTTATGAATGAGTTTTATGGCTGTTCGTAGATCGTCCATTTTAAAATGTGGACAATCTACATAATCATTTAGGTGTTTTAAATTTAAGATAAACCTCCTTTCACCGTTAGGTTTGTCCGCCAGGAAGACTGGGGAGATAAACTGTTCATGATTTGCCTTAGATTTAACTGTAGCTCCCAACTTTAACAACTGGTCTATAGCTAGCCTTACCAACGAAATTTCAGAAGGTGAAAAATTGTTGTTAACTATATGGTTATGGAATGGTGGAGGCGCGCCTTTGAATGGGATCTTATAGCCTTGAGTCCAGGACAAGACTGTTGTATTTGATGTAATTTTGGACCAGGATTGAAAAAATAATTTTAGACGCCCAGCAAACGGAGCATGCTTTACCTTTAACGTTTCCTGAACTGTTGTCGCCTGTTCTGCGAGGACGGCTTCGAGGAATTGCCCTTGTAGTGTCTCACCTCCCTCCTTTGGTAAGACGGGCGAAACCTGTTTAACGCCCCTGTAGACCTTGATGAGTTGGCTCCCCCCCCTCTTTTTTCCGAGTGACTGAATGAACGTCCTGGAAGGGATGTGTTACGTGAGGAAGTAGAAGGAAGGCGCAATTCCTGACCTGCCCTCTCTAATGATTTTAGATTTTTGGCACGTTCGCCTAGATCCGGACCAAACAGGAATTCTCCCGGAATCGTATTTTCGGTTAATTCCTTGACCGATTTGTTCAGGACCGGACTTATCAAGTATTTCCTCATGTTGGAAATATCATAAAAAAGCGCAGCAAAAATACGTGCTGAATCAGTAAGACTAGATAATACTTTTTCCCGAATATCCTTGGGAATGTTATTTTCTTCTTCCAGAATGACATTGAGTGCTTTCCCCATCGCAGACAATCCGTTACCAATGTGTAACTGGTACCCAGAATGAGTGGCATCTCGGGTCACGTGGGTTGTAGAAAGGATCGCCTTTACCTCGGGGTTTATTTTTGGGGGAAACAGTAATCCGCAGTTGGAAGGTAGAGCATGCTTTCCCTTAAGGGAGGAAAGTTCCTCGCTAGGTATCCCGTGCGTCAAAGTGTGGGACCACCTGGAAGCTAAGGCGCCGTGAAGCTTAAACTCTGACGAGACGGGTTTTTCTGGATCAGCGCCAAGAATATTTAAAGTGTCCTCAGATAACTGAATATAATCGCCCTCGTCCAGCAGTAACACCTCCTCCAAAGTATTTGTAACCGCTGTTGTAGCTGCCAAATCCGGTCCTGACTGTCCCCCCCCAGATTCCGCCCCGCGCGGGGAACGACTCGCCTCGGCGTGAAAGACTTCGTCTTTCCCTGTGCTTCCGCCGCCGCCGCCCCGACACGCTCGGTGATCGACTGCGGCTGCTGTAATAGCGAGACCTTGAACGCCTATAAGACGAACCGCTGCAACGAGAGTCCGATCTGCTACGAGACCGACCCCCTCGATAACTCCGAGAATGAGAACGCGAAGCCGATCTACCTTTAATTTGCGTAAGCTCCTGACGTATAATTTCTCTGATCATACTTTTTAAGGGAGAAGATGGCTCATTCTCCGATCCATTTTTGAGTGGCTCCATTTTGTTGTCTAAATAAATATTACAGACTACTAACGAGTGTTAGAAACAAGACATCAAAATAATCACTTACCCTATAGCTGCCGTGCAGTTATAATCACATGCGACAAAATTCGACTCAAAACACTCGTACACACCTCCGTCGGAAAGAATTTGGGCCGGGCGACCGCACGATTTGAGCACCAAAAAGCGAATGATCTTAGACAGATGGCGGGGGCCGGGCCGGGAAGAGTGTACTTTATCTCTTTCTACTTGGTGCGCGATTAGTACTCCAGGGGCGGACTACATAGTAAACAAAGTGATGTCTTCGGACTGGACCCAAAGTATAATTACGTTTAAATTAGTTGACTAAATGCGTAAAATATTACAGAAATTTCTCCATTGGCTTATTGGTCATTTATTGTATAAGTATGTAGTATATAAATAAAAAGAAAAACAGTAATATTTGTATGAATGTATGTATATGTATGTGCGTATATATATATATATATATATATATATATATATATATATATATATATTTTTTTTTTTTTTTGTTATGACGTTGGTGTACGTGGAATGAAAACATACTATCATATATATATGTATATATATATATATATATATATATATATATATATATATATATATATATATATATATATATATATATATATATATATATATATAATTAGAGATGATTCTTGGCAAGAATCCCTTCCTGGGTGATGAAGTGGATGGATCAAAATATTTTAACAATCTAAAACACATCCCATTCTCAATGAACAATAAAGGTGCATGATTTCTCATGCTTAGGCACTTCTACGTGAAGGATTATGTCAAATATCTCGGGCTATTTATAGTTTAGATACTAGAAGATACAACAAGAGAGCATGTAATCTAGTGTTGAAAGCTTTTTTGTAGCCGATCCAAGCCATCGACAAATTTCTCTTATATTAAATCCATTCTTTTTGCCTGGTTTTTTTTTAAAGCGTGTAATCGATCCAGATTTTTAGATTCTGTTAGTTTTCCTTTTTTCGCTATTGAAGGTGTTCTAGCTTCAAGCACCCACCCGGGAATGGGCGACCCAAAATGAGCCAGTTGTTCGTGTAACATGACTATGACTAATAGAACATTTTTTCTTAGAACACATTTTTTCTAACAAATTGTTAATGCCATCCGTTCTTGGGACGGAATAGTTGTTCGTTTCTTCGAGAGCGTTTTTCACCAGGGGCCTTGGGTACAAGACTGATTATTATTTTTATTATTAGTGAATGATTATTATAATTATAAATCTGATATATTTAATACCAAACGTAATACTACTATTATTTAATGTTGTTTATATTTATAAATTATAAGTAAAAAGCACCTCTCTATTTAAAAACGCTAAACATCAAATACAAATTACTATTTAATTATATGGCAGCTAATAGCAGCACTTTACACAAATTGTAATTAATAGTAAGTGTAATTGCTAACTATTAGAAAATAAGTAAACATAATTGTTATGTAAACATGCTATCATGGCAGACAGTTATACATGATTAATTTAAAAGAGTTATTTTGCAATGGATGATTACGTTTAAATTAGTTGACTCAATGCGTAAAATTTGGCAGAAATATTTGATTTTCCCATTGGCTTATTGGCCATATATTGTATGTAGTATATAAATAAAAATGAAAAGCAGTGAGCATGTGTATGTATATATGTATAGGTGTATTTATGCGTTTTTTGTATATGCCTGTGCATATATATATATATATATATATATATATATATATATATATATATATATATATATATTTTGTTGTTGTTGTTGTGAGGTGACAACATCGCATTTACAGTAAAAATTAAGGGAACCCTTAAATATCATCAAAACGCTGAAGTTGTGCTTACAAAATTCGCAGTTTGGGGTTTTTTGGGCATGTGGAATTGATAAATTGTATCAGCACTGTCGCCAGATTTTCTACAAGGAAATTTATGTGCTATTTATTTTTATTATACTAAATTGGCCGTCGCAAATTTAGTACTATCCCAATTTTTCAAAATTCTATTTGCACTGGTTGCTGAGATATGACAACAGCGCATTTACAGTTAAAAGTACCAGAACGCCTAAATATCTTTTAAACTGCTAAAGTTGTGCTTACAAAATTCGTATGATCCATTAATTTTTATTGAAATGAATGACTTCGCAAGTTATTTTTTATCAGGTGATATTGGCGGCTTTCCCTCACACTTTATCCAGCTTGGGACTGGTCTAAGTTCCACCAGTGGCAAATACTTAAAGCGTGTTTAAAAGCCAACGGGCGAAACAACAACAACAAAACAACAATAAAGCTAAGATAAGAAAGCTATTAAAAGTCAACGGACCAAAGCAACACTAACCTAACAGAATTATAAAGACACTAATTTTTATTTAAATGTTGAAAGTGGTTCCGATTATTTGCCAGACACTACCCGAGTCGATCATAAAACTCTTGCAGTGTGTTGCTTAACACATTCGGTGGTTCAAGTGCAACTTTGGGGCGGCTTCTTTCGCGAAGTTCGTCTAAATTTTCTGGACGATTCTTGTATACACGGTCCTACAAATGACCCCACAAGAAGAGTCATATCAGGGGATCGAGGTGGATCCTCTAATGAACTACGTCTTTAAATCAGCCTTCCGGGGAATTGGTTGTTAAGGAACTGCGTGGCTTCGCTTAAATAATGCGGTGGAGGATGATCATATTGGTACCAGATTTCATCCACATTTACAATTTCTTGAACGGCAGGAACTATATGTTTTCTAAGGAGGTCTAAATACTTCTGTCCAGTTAATACACCTTCTATGAAACAAGGGCCTATAATATTGTTACCCAGAATCCCCGCACATACATTAATTTTCTGAGGATGTTGCGTATGAAGTTCTTCCATCAAATGGGGATTATCTCTAGACCAAATTCGACAATTGTGCCCATTAACTTGGCCGTTCAAGAAAAAAGTAGCTTCGTCGCTGAATACAATTTTGTGTGTAAAATAAGGATCTTGGTTAATATTTTCCATCATGATTTCGGCGAATTCAGTGGGGTGGTCAGGATCATACTTTAAAAGCTCTTGGATATAATGGATCTTGTACGGCGTCAATTTGTTTTCCCTTAAGATAGTCCTTACAGAATTTTGACATATTTCGGCATTTATCGCTAACTGGTTGGTGCTTACTTTTGGATTTTCCTCTATTTGTAATAAAACGTTTAATTTATTTTCATCACTTGTAGCAGTTTTTGGCCGTCCGGTTTTAGGTAAAAATTTTATGGATCCTGTATCCTGGTAGCGTCGACAAGATCTGTGGACGGTTGATTTTGCTGTTTGAAGCTGCTCAAGTGACAGTGATAAAGTGTTTAATTTGTTATTGTTGCAGCATGGCAACGGTAAGAGCTTCAAGAAAAACTATTGCAGCGCCTACCTGTTATAATAGCCACACGGGGCTATTATTAGGATACGCGCATTTTTCTGGCTGGATCAGAAAATCTTGAAGTTGATTTTTTAACCTTCTTCAGCCCGATAACGGCACGTCGCGCATCGGGGGAATAAGCTTCAATGTAGTGGATCATTGAGGATGAATAAATTTAAATACGTTAAGTAAATATACGAGGAGAAGTCTACATTTTTGCTGTAAGACTGGTGAAAAATATAAGTCAATCAGTGATGAGATGTAAATTTACAGAAATTTAAAACTTAAAACAATTTTTATTTATAAAGATAATCTAGTTATATATTATAAGGTGAAATGTATGTATATTATATAGGTTGTAGAAAAATTAGGTACTATTAGGATATTGAGAGGAAAAAGGGGCGCCATTTAATTACCACGTATGGTTAAGATTAATACTTTAAGGTAAAATGTAATTTTTTAATAATTAAATGTTTTATACTGGTTGTAAATATTTTATTTTATCAAAAAAATGAACTAGAGAATCATTTCTATGATGTCTAACTACATACAGAAGCCAAGCTAACAAACAGTTACTCACTATTTACCAAAGTAAAAATATGCATAGCTTCTGACAAATCTCGTTAAAACCGCTATCATTCTAAACTGAAATTTACGAGTTTTCAATTTTAACTATAGAAGTATGTGGCACTAGCCATCAAATCAAAAAGTTAGAACCAAGTAAATTTAAAAATATGTGTCCTTTACACTTATTATCATACCCCAATCTTAATAATTCATAAATGGTGGAAAAATAATAATATGTATGATCTACGTTATACCGGAGCTTTAAGTAGCTGTTGTTCTTTCGTTAATATTCTGAAACTAAAATTACATCATTTTTATTGCAGTAAAATTACTTGTAACTTGCTTCAAGTTACATAAAATTGTATTACTTTCCCTTCAGTTTATTTAAGGGCATACTTAATATGCTGTTAGTGTTGGATCGATTGGTGTGTATTTGATGCATGCAGCGTGTAAATTTCCATGTACAACGGTATTAAAAATGTTTAGTTAATCAATTAATTTGTCACACAAATGCAAAATATTAAAGTTTGAAATGTTTTGCTTTCATAATTCAAATATTATGGTGTGTTATTTTCGTTGTTTGGTGTTTATGTTAATTATGTCAACCTCTTTCGCTACTGCTAAATGATCGCTCTGTAGCGTACTTCAATTGGGGTAAATACAATAAAAGTGTTTTCCTGAGTGTATGCCACCAGCACCATCAGTCCAACCATTAATTATTTTAAATAAGTTAATTTTAAATCTCATTTTCTTTAACCCTCCTACATCAACTTGTAATAAACCGTAACAAGCTGCTAGCTAGGTAGAATAATTGAATTCCCTTAGTTTAATTCAACTATTCACACCTAAACTGATTAAACCAAAAGAGAAAAGAAATTCCTTCTAAACTCTTTCTATTATCCCAATATTGAGGCCAGAAATGTAAAAGATTACACCGATAATAGGTAAATATATATATATATATATATATATATATATATATATATATATATAATGTGTTTTCATTCCGGGTGTACATCCGTTCACTACTGTCGTTCTGAAAAGAACAGTTTTGCTGACGTTTCGCCAAAATCACATTTGGCATTTTCGAAGCTTTCTTTCTCGCGTACGAATAGAAACTGAAGTGTTGGTGACTGCGACGCTTCCTTTTATACCCCCACTCGAGGCCGAAGGTTATATCTGCGCAGGCGTTGGTCGTTATTTATGTTTTAAGGATGGTGCTGTTGTTGTTGCGCTAATTGCCCTTGAGTTTTTGCGATTTTAGATTTGTCGATTATTGTCTTCCATACTGTTAGTAGTTTTAATGATTCGTCCCTTTTGTTGAAATCACCTTGTTTTTCAATTTCTATGGCTTCTCGGATTATTCTGGTCTTATAATGTTCTATATTGGCAATCTCCCTACAGCCATCGAAATTTATTTTATGGCCGGTTTCCTGATGATGTAGGAATAACGCTGAGGTTGTTTGTTTATTTCGGATGCTGAGTTTATGCTCTTCCACTCTTGCTGATATTCGCCTATTAGTTTGCCCTACGTACAACTTTTCACAGTCCTGGCACGGAATACTGTACACTCCGTGGTTTTCCAGTTTGTTTTTATCTTTTGGGTTTCCGAGTAGTTTACCTATAGTTGTTTGTGGCTTGTGTATTGTTTGTATGTTATGTTTCCTCAGAATTCTTCCGATTCTGTCTGTTGTGCCTTTTACATATGGTAAGACTACTCGTTGCTTTCCCGGTTCATATTTTTTGTTGTTCGTTGTTCGGGAATCCTGTGCATTAATAGCTTTCTCTATGGTGCGATTTGTGTAGCCATTTTTCTTTAAAGCACTAGATATTACTTTAAGTTCGTTTTGTCTCGTCTGTGTTTCAGTTAGTCGCACGGATCTAGATATTAGAGTATTTGCCACAGCTTGAATTTGTGCTGGGTGATGATGTGATTTTGCATTTAAATATCTGTCTGTATGTGTTGGTTTTCTATACACGGTGTATTCGAAATGTCCGTTATGTAGTTTTGTGACCAAAACATCTAAAAATAGTAGTTCATTGTTTTCCTCTAACTCTAGAGTAAATTGTATTCTGGGGTGGATTGAATTTACGTTAGTCAGAAATTTTTCGAGCTCTGCATGACCATGTTGCCATATAATGAATATGTCATCCACATAACGAATCCATAATTTGGGTTTTAAACTTGCTTTCTCTAACTATATATATATATATATATATATATATATATATATATATATATATATATATATATATATATATATATATATATATATATATATATATATATATATATATATATATATATATATATATATATATATATGTATATATATATATATATATATATATATATATATATATATTATATATATATATATATATATATATATATATATATATATATATATATATATATATATATATATATATATATATATATATATATATATATATATATATATATATATATATATATATATATATATATATATATATATATATATATATATACTGACACGCCACACATGACACTTTGTTTCTCATTCATTTAAATTATATTTAACACAAAACACAAAAGGTTTCAGTTTATATATAACCATTAAGACCTTACGAGAGGTTATAGCGAGGTAATAATATATTTGTCTAAGTTTAGTATAAACCAACACAGAGTCCCAAAGAATTGTTTATTCTATTAATTTATGTAAACTAGTAATTTAAAATAGGAACTGTATGTATGACCATTAGCGAATTTAACATTATTCACTCTGTTGATCTTAAAGAAAAGATATGTTCGTTTGAGATTAATTTAATTTGTAATGACAGCGTATTGTACAACTTTAGACCCAAGTAAGATGTATGTCTTATAGTGGCCCTAAATTCTGGCAGTGCAGCAATCAAACCTTGATGTTCAACAAACCGAGTAGGGATATTGTACCGATTGGAGGAGTTCATATATTTCATATTATTGTTCATAAATTGTGCGTAACATAACATAAAATGTTGCATATCTTACATTCAATTGCCTAAGTGTCGCTAAATTGCCCTCCTTAAACAACATTTCAAAACAATATCGTCTCTTCTTTTTCGTGAACACTTTAATTATGTATTTTTTAGTAATAATCAACGGGTTAATAGCATTTAAAATTGTGCCACCACAGACTGAATCTCACAAAATTAGCAATTATTTCTCTAATGCATGGTATGTCAACAACAAAAGCTATGTATACATATAAAATATACGCATATACTCACCTATACGTATATACATACACTCATGCTCACTGCTTTTCTTTTTATTGATATAGAACATACAATAAATGGCCAATAAGCCAATGGAGAAATCAAATATTTCTGTCATATTTTAATCATTTAGCCAACTAATTTAAACGTAATTATACATTGAAAAATAACTTTCTTACATTAATCATTTATAACTGTCTGCCATGATAGCATGTTCACTTAACAATTATGTTTACTTCTTCTGCAATAGTTAGAAATTACAGTTATTATTAATTACATTTTGTGTAAAGTGCTGCTATTAGCTGCTATATAATTAAATAGTATAATTTGTATTTAATGTTTAGTGTTTTTAAATAGATAGGTGTTTTTTACTTATAATTTATAAATATAATCAACTTTAAATAATAGTTGTATTACGTTTAGTATTAAATATATCAGATAGATAATTATAATAATAATTCAATAATGATAATAATAACAATAAGTGCTTGACCTAGCAAAATTTGGAGAATTGCCAATAATTTACACTATACCCATCAATTCTTAAACAGAACTACGTTGGCAAACATTAAGTAGCGTCAACTGGATCGTACACGGTCACTGGGACTTGTACACAAGACCTCAGGTGAAAAATGATCTCGAAGGAACGAAGAATTATTCCGCCCAAGAACGGATGGCATCAACAATTTGTTAGGAATAACTTGTGCTAAAAAATGTTTGTCTAGTACTCATAGTTATGTTAACAGGAACAACTGGCTTATTTTGGGTCGTCCATTCCTGGGTGGGTGGTTGCTCTTAATTTTGTTGTTTCTTTATAACCCTGTGGTCATGTGTTTCAGATTTTCATACATAGATAATATTTTAAGTAGTTATATTATATATGAACTTATTTATTATAAATATATATATATATATATATATATATATATATATATATATATAGTGACACACCACACATGACACTTTGTTTCTCATTCATTTAAATTCTATTTGACACAAAACTCAAATGGTTTCAGTTTATATATGACCATTAAGACCTTACCAGAGGGTACAGCTAGGTAATAATATATTTGTCTAATTTTAGTATAAACCAACACAGAGTCCTAACGAACTGTTTATTCTATTCATTTATGTAAAAATTTAAAATAGGAACTGTATGTATGACCATTAGCAAATTTATTATTACTCATTCTGTTGATCTTAAAGAAAAGATATGTTCTTTTGAGATTAATCTAATTTGTAAAGATAGCGTATTGTACAACCTTAGACCCAAGTAAGATGTATGTCTTATAGTGGCCGTAAATTCTGGCAGTGTAGCAATCACACCTTAATGTTTAAAAGACCAAGCAGGGACATTATAACGATTGGAGTTCATATATTTCATATTAATATTCATAAATTGTGTTGCATCTTACATTCAATTGCCTAAGTGTCACTAAATTGCCCTTCTTAAATAACATTTCAGAACAATATCGTCTATTCATTTTCGTCAACACTTTAGTTATGTATTTTTAAGTAACAATCAAAGTGTTAATACCGTTTAAAATTGTGCCACCCCAGACTGAATCCCACAAATTTAGCAATGATTTCTCTAATGCAAGGTATGTCACAACATAAGGTACGTAAGTTTCATATTTCAGGTTCTTATCAATAAATAGCCGAAGATATTTGACATAATACTTCGATAATATACTTAGACTACACGCTGCACTTAGAAGTGCGTAAGCATGAGAAATCATGCACTTTGTTCCTTGAGAATGGGATGTATGCTGTTTTAGATTGTTAAAATTTTTTGATCCATCTACCTCATCACTCAGGAATGGATTGCCTAATTGATGCCAAGACTCATCTCTAATTAGGATGACAGTGTCATGATCATAGCACACTCATTTACTATTTCATTAGGAAAGAACAAAAATACCGCCATCACGCACACCATCAACACACTCCAAAATCTACTGCACTCTTTACTTAGATCAGCTTTTATTTTAACTTTTTGAGCTCTGTCTTGCACGTATGATTCAACGATAATGTAAGCAACCCTTTTAATTCCTGCATTTTCAAGTTTTTGCAATACGACACGGTGTTCCACAGTATTATAAGCATGAGCCAAATCAATGAATATCTTAATTGTTTTGTGTTTAATATTAAAGGTATTATTGAGAAATTCAGTAGCATGCACTATAGCATTTCGGTAGATAGGCCAGCGTTGAAATCATATTGGGATTCGCATAGCAATTTATAAAGCTCCAGCCTCAATTTTATACACTTTTCCAATATGCTATTGATATACTTGTAACAGCAATTGCTCTATAATTTTCTTTATTAAACTTATGACCAGCTTAAAAGCTAGTACGATGGCTGCATTTTCAAGATGTTAGGAATTATACCTTTCTCAAAAATTAAGTATAGAAGAGTTTTAATAAAATGCCTGTGATTGTCTTTTAATTTTAGATGAGACGTTGTCCTCATCAGAAGCTCACTTTGCTATTAATGAATTTATAACCCCAATAAGTTCTAAAGAACTTAAAAAAAATAATTTTACAATACATTTATCAGGACATTTGTAGTTATTAAGAATTATTTTATCAGATAGATGTTTACCAAGGTTTTATAATAATCTGCAAACATTCATTGTTGTCATTTTAGCACCAAATAAATTTGGATATTTTTGTTAAGTTAGTAAGCGTATTCATCTACGTAATCTTTCTTGTAATTTCTATGTTAAGTGGATATTTATTAGCTACCTCTTTTAGTGTATCCCTTCAGTATTCCATTCCTTTTTTTATCTTTTTTGTTTTAAGATATTTTATGGATGTGGTGATACAATCTGACATTTTCTATATAAAATTTACAGCATAAAGATTATCTTAAACATTATTCCAGCCGCAACATGGCTTGGTAAACTTTCAACATTTATTCTTTTAAACATTTTATCATTTTTGTTACAGGACCACATTGCAGCACTATCACCATCACCCAGAGAAATGCTCAGAATTGTAGGAGAATGATCAGTCAACTGACTATTCAGGACAACACTTTTGAACTTATTATAGGTAAATTTATTTCTCTAAAAATATGATCAAGAATTGATTAACATCTAGTTGCAATATTTATCTGACTAACATAGCAAATTGCATTTAGATAGTTTAAAGAATTACATGTAGTAGTTTTATATGCCCCCAGGATATTTATATTAATATCCCCAGAAAAAAAATTAAATGGAACATTTTTCAAAAGATCTTTCAATGCAAATTAATGACAAATTTGTAGGCATTCAACATCGATCAGAGCCATGCGCACTTTATATACAGTGAAAATGGCTCTCAGAAATGTTGACACACACTAGGCTGCCATTCAGACTTAATCATCACTTTTAGACCTACAGCCAAGGGGCAAATTACTCACCCTATCGGGTACAAATATTTGAGATTTTTGCTTGTAAGTACTTTATATATGTAGTAAAAAAACGCACATTTGCCTGGGCTTAGTGGTCAACTACACCCCCGTGACCGATTGGCAAACGTTCGAAAAAAAGACATGCTTGATATTGACAGTATGTGAGGAGACGTATCACATTTTCGATTTCGGGCGTGAGACACCAATTTTTTGACACATTCATCTGACAGACGCCTAAAAATCGGACGCAACTTACCTCATCAGGTACATATGAATTTTAGCTCAAATGAAAAGTCTTTTTGTGTAGATTACAGATATATTTCGAAAATTTCATCAGAAGGTCTAATGTCACTGATCGGTTTTCCTTCACTAAGTATATAATATTCTCAGGCAATGTTTGCGCTATTCGTTTAAAACTCAGAATAATTAATATACATTTTATCTTCAGAATACAGTTTATGTATCGACGTGATTTATTGGGTATAAAAGAAATAAGGCTTTTATTTCCAATAATAGATGTAAAGCACGTATTATTTTTCTTTTTATGAATTCTTAAAAATACATTTCCTATTTAGGTGAAGATTTTGTTTATTTTCAGAAGCTTTAATTTCATGCAGGCGCATGGGCATATGCAGGATTTTTATTACGGAAAGACAATTTTTAAAATTCTATGAATTTCCGTTTTTAGCTTATAAAATACCCCTCACATAGAAAACATTTATTAAAACCGTTAATGATTTGAAAGTGCGACATATTGACAAAAGTGACATACTGTCAAAGTCAGTTAAATAAGAATTTTCTTTAAAAAAAGATTAGTTATGCGGATATTAAATTTGAAGGCTCCACGGTTATTATTATTTTTCATGCGTTATTAGCCTTATAAAAGCCTTGATACCTTATTAACTATATTATTCACAAAAACGTACGTACGGTCTAGGTGGGGGGTGTTGGGGATCCGTAAGTAATTCGGATTCTTGATGTTCTAATAAAAATGTATTACGTAATAAATTAGAGTATTTAATCAATTAGAATTTGAAAAACAACTCGGCAACGCAGAAAATGTTTTAATTTACAATTTAAAAATTCCCAAATGTTCAAGTTCTGTCACTGCCCCTGTTTCGCCACAACAAACTTCAAATGCTCACATGTCAGGAATTACCTGCATGTCGGTAACTCTGGCTTTTCTTTGTCTCAAAATACCTATTGTACTGGCTATTATTATAAAATGTATCAAACCCCTTTATAGCAAAGATATCCAGATCATGACCAATACCGGACCTGGAGATAATGACTACTCCAAAGTCAATAGTACTTGCCTCAAGAAAAGCTATCAACTACCATAATTTTGTAGATGCTGCCTGCGTTAAAATAGATAAGGTTTACATTTGAGATTACAATTATAAGTATTTATAGATAGATAGTAATTTAGTATATTATACATAGCCATAGAAAAAATGTTTTATAACTATTTATTTATCGACATCACCTTGAGATTTAGTTCCTATGATTACACTTGCATTTCCATCTCTTTATCAGACGCACCTAAATCTCTGTTTTAAGACCTCTGCCGTTTTTCAGCTGTCAAATTTTCGTTTTTCTTCTCTGGCTCTGGCGATCACCGGCACCTGATTTATGTTGATTTGGAAAATAAGAATAATTTGATTTTCAGTCTGTTTTAAACTACGTCTCAAATTTGCACTATTTTATTTGATAGCTTACCAACAAAGCTTTATAAAATTATTGACCTTGAGCTTTATGCTTCAAGTGTTCCAGATTTACAACAATCTCTGGACCGGTTTGGAGAGTATCCCGAAGAGTATCACGATTTTGAGAGTATCCTTCGCCTTTTGGAACGAAACTTATTGATACTTTGGTGTCGATCAACACTGAATATATGATATATACCAAGTGAAGGAGACATTAAGAAGCAAGTATAGGCAGCGATTATCCAAAATATAAAAATCAAAAATGCTTGCTGTTCCTCTTTCATTTGGCCTTATCAAATGGAGGAGAGACAAATTTATGAGACTAGACGTGGGTACATGCAATATGATGCATCTCAACGGCGTTTTATAAGCTGCCATTCTTTCTTACAATATACAATAGTCTTGAACAAAAGAATGCGCAGTGGCAAGACATTTGTACTTTTTGTCAAACTGCGCATGCCTTTGTTCAAGACTATTGCATATTGCAAAGAAGAATTGCAGCATGTAAAACGGCCTTTAGTCGTAGCACCTATCCTCGGTCTGCCGCATTTACTTTTCTCGTCATCAGGGTAAACGACGCCTTTTCAGTTTGAAAAGAATTTACGATCGCGTCGTTACCGTTCTACGGGACGCTTGTACGGGACCATGAGATGGCGGATTTTGGGGTATTTTCCTGCAAGTCGATCACTACAGCGGCAAAACATTTTTCAACAGACATAAACGACCGAGACTAAATTGCTCATATGAAGCCTCGAGAAATTAAAACTAGAGCAAAAGCATCAGCACAACAGTTGATTCTTCCTGATCACCAAAACAAGCCACAACCATGGCGTTTTCAATTATATTTTTTGGTGATATTGGAGTTTTCGAACTGTACTATAGGAACTCTAGTACTCCATATTATCTAAGTAAATATACTAGCAGTTAATGAATTTATGCAACAGTTTAACTAAAGTTGAAAGAGACTGTTAATATTTTATTACCTAACAAGTATTGATAGTGGTAGTTTCCAAATAGGAAGGTATTTAGCACAAGGCATTAGCTGAGTGCACAAATCCTTCGAGTTTGAAAACGATAACTTTGGCGCTAGAAATGTAGACTTTCTAGTCCAGTTAACAGTGTGTTTTTGTCAGTTTCGTAAGTGGTCGTAGGAAATAGAAATTGAAAATGTAAGTTATTGTACAACTGTAGAATAAGTATAGTCTGCAATACATTTGAAAATGACTCTTTTCATAGTCGTATCACTTGTGTCGAACCGTCATACTCGGGTGAAAAGAGTCCTTTTTAAGCTTCTTAAACAATATCCTACTGTAAATAAAATAAGAACTTAAATAAGTTTATTGTTTGCAATTTTTAAAAATATTATTTTTATGTGGGTCTTTAGCAAAGCCATATTGGAGCTTGTGAACATTAGGTACCTATGATGGAATTTATATATTTTTTAGAAGCATAAAGAAGATTAAGACAAAAAACTTTAAACTAAACTTTTTTGACAAAATGACAAATGATAAGGACCAAAACTAAGATGCAGTAAATTCAAAACCAATATCACGCAAAATATTTCACCAGTGCAATTTCTGTGAGTGTAAACTTCATATCTAACAACGCATATTCATACGTTGTCATCTATGAAGTCCACAGTCATCGAAAATGCGCGGGTGAAATATCTTGCGTTATATTGTTTCTGAGTTTACTGCATCTTGGTTTTGAATATACTATAGATTTGCCTAACATAATTAAATCCAGCAAACATCTTTTTGCAGCAAGAAAAATCCCGTTTATGACGTATTTGATGTAAATCAGACACTAAAGTAAATAACGAAATAGTTTTAACGATGTTGCCTCTGCGCTTTAGAGCTCCGGCGCCAAACCTGGTACTAACCTGGCACTGATCCATCTAGTGCTTCTACGCTACCGTACTCCGGGTAGTACCAGTCCACGAGTCTATATATTATTGTAAACCCAAGTATTGGTGTTTTTGTTTACATTTTAAATGTCAGCTTACGATGTAGAGTAGATTAAAAATAAAAATTCCTTGGATGAGCTAGTTTAATAAAATGAAAAACGTAATAAAATTCACAGTGAAAATACTCTCTATCATGAGTTTTTTGACAGAATGCAGAAATCAAATTATGTGTATTGTTACCAAATTCATCTAGTTTTTTTTGAAATGTGTATCTCTGGTCAAAAATAATTTTTCCTCATGACTTATGAATTGCTTAAAATTTATATATACGATTTTTACAGTTAAATGGAACTTTTAATGACGTATTATTTTTTAGAATAATATTTTGATAGCTGTCAAAACACGGCTAATCTTTTTAACTTTTGAACGGCTAATTTGTTTAAATGAGATATTTTGATTTTTGAATGAAACGCCAAATAATTGAAATGGGTATATTTTTATGCGATTTTTTCTGTTCACTTACAACTGTTGAATGTGCCCTCCATTCAATACACTGTATGTAATCACTCTCGATTTTATTTATAGTGTTAATAATAAAATGAAAATAATTCTCATTGGTACCCTGAATAGCCTCTATTATTTTTATTCGTAAAACCTCTACGTCCTCAGTTGGATTTTAATATACTTTATTCTGCAAACATCCTCATGAGAACGAATCAAGTGGCGTCAAGTCAGGGCTATACGGCGGCCAGCCAATCGGTCCAGTACATATAATCCACATTTGGTATTCATATTCAGGTAATTTATAACCGGAAATTTATTTTTTGGTTCTTGAATTATGTGTAAAATATATTGTTTTTTCAATTTATCGTTTGGTTCTTGAATTATGTGTAAAAATTAATTCTTATACTACTGATACTAAATTGGAATCACTGGAAACACACATATATTAATAAGCATTTTTATTGATTTGACATTTGTGATTTATATTTTATTTAAGGACCATAGGGACTCATTGTAATTTTACGATAGTTTTTTTGGTACGAAAATATTATATACTAGATATTTTTAATATTTTTTACATGGATGATCGTAGCTTTTATTATTCTAGATGTGATTATATTATTATAGAGCGAAATTGTTATCAGGACAATCTTTGATTGAGTCCGATACTCAGTATCTGTTTCATGTTTTGATCTCATCATCCTGCCTAGCAATAAAAATATAAAATTAAATAAAAAAGAATAAATTTTCTAGCAACAAATTTTATCATATACAAATTTATCTCGTTCATTCATTGGATAACTAAAGTCTTTTCATTTCTTATACCGAACCGAATCAAAGTAAAGGCAGGAAACCAATTACGTCGAATAAAAGGATCCAAATAAAGTATTTCGATGAGTATGAACGAATTATCTCAGCATCGGGAAATTGAGGGAGTCGAATTTTCAAATAAATTTTAAATCTAGTTTAGGTGAAAATCACCTACCATCTTTGTACAATTTAGAGTAGTGTTATAGACGTCATACTAAATTACGTATAAATCTGGTGGAAAATGTAGCCACTGCGATTTCTATAAAATTTTAAATTTAAACCTATTTAAATCTTTGAGTTATAATCACGTAGATAATCACTTTTGCTTTAAAATTTGATCATTCCCAGTTCGGCAAAAGAAGTGAAAAAGGATCTAAATGAAGCGTATTTTTCGGAGATAATTTAACGAATACTTTTATCTAGTTAAACAGGACCTATTCATGGACATGCTTTTAAGTACTATATTCAGAGTATTATTATTTACAGGTTAAATGGAATCACTTTGCCAATTTACCAAACCGTAACCCGGTGTAACGATTGGCGTCATGTATGATGTAGATTGTAGCTCGTATCTCTATTAAAATGATTAGTATAAATATAGGTTTCAATAGACTCTTTAATTTTCCTTTTATAGAAACCCGAGGTCAACGAAAGAACTTTGGTTTCTTTTACATTTATGACATGTTCAGTGGAATGTTGGTGTTCAAATAAAGCAGATTGTACAATTCATTTCTATCTAATACACCGTTTATGTTATATGCCTGGTGGATATGAATCGTCCAGTTTCTCCAATATAGACATTACAGCTTAACCAAGGAATTGCATTTATGCATAACGATACGATAGCAAACATTGCAGTTTCACTATTTTCGACTGTAGAGAACAAATCGGTAACAAATCGCGAGGGCTCTATAAACCAAAGAATTAACTGATTGCTTCTGTGCCTGATGATGATGAAAGTTTACCGGTTTTGTATCTAATCGAATGTTTTGGTTTTCTATATACCGAGTGTCCTAAGAAGCTATCGCCTTTCCTTTGTACAAGAACATCTAGAAAGGCAAGCATATCTTCTGATTCAAATTCCACTGTATAATATTTTATTTTAGGGTTTTCCTGATTTAGATGATCAGGAAATACAAAAAGATTTTCTGGATCATGAGGCTATAAGTATACATATTTGGACCCCCATATTGGCTGACGACTCTAAGGCTTCCTCCACCAAAATTTCCATCGAGATATTGGCGTTTACAATAGAGATACCATGGCTATTCCTGACTTTGGTTAATAAAAAGTTCCCTGAAAAAAGAAATATGCTGATGTGGCATGCTTTAAGCAGATCTAAAATTGAGTTCTCAAGACTAATATGGTGAAACAGGTCTGATATTAAAATTTAATCATTAATAGGCACGTTAATATAGCGATACCATATCGAAAGTGACTAAAAAAATTCTCTGCAAAATATGTTGGGTTTCTAATAAATATAAATAAGTTTTATCTGTAAAATTATTAAGAATATTTGAAATATGTTTACCAATTTTGTAAGTAGGCGGTCTTATTACACTGACGACAGGTTGAGGTAGTACATTAACCTTGCGTATGTTAGGTACTCCGTGATCAAGGCCCATTAACTCTATACGTTACCTCGATGAGCAGCTAACGGGCGAGGGGAACGCGCGGGCGAGGCGGAGGTCGTGACGTCGACTGGCGACCCGATCTGACAAGGCGGCCAGTTCGGTGCGATAGTTGTCAGTTGTGTTTTTCCTAGTATTTTTTTACTTCCTCAAGTGAAAGTTTTAAGACATTATAGTGTTAATTAATTAATAATTACTATTAATAAGGAATTAATAAGGAAGAGAACCAAAATAACCGAAAAAACCATTGAAAGTAATTACAAATAGACACAACAACATCAACCTAGATATCGCAAGTGTGTTCTTAAGACAAAGGTTATTTTTAAGAATGAAATATTTAAAGGAACTGGCGAAGGAAAAAAAGGTAAAAAAGAAGCCATTCTGAAGTGGACCCCCATGAAAAGCTGTATAAAAAATGAAAAAAATCATTAACTGAATTTTTTTTGTTTGTTTGTTGTTTGTTTCCGTTTAAGCATAAATTGTGTGCTGATTTATTTCCTATTATTAAGAAAGATGTTTGAACAGTTAAATAATTGTGTTTACTGCGAATAGTATACCAATAGTTAATAAAATATGAAAAATACTTATAATATACATAAGGTGTCCCCATAGTATGTTTTCGGTTGATATCTTGGTACCGTTTAGAAATAAAGAAGAAATTTATTAAAAACTAAATCAGGAAAGTGCAAACCGTTTTGTTCTAATTTGAACCGTTTAGACTCTACAGCTGTTCAGATTGAAAATCCCAGTTTTTAAACGTCAATATCTCGAAAACAATTAAACTTAAGCCTATGGATATTATATGAAGTAGACATAGAATTTTAGATATAATTTAAAAATTTTATAAAATATAGGGCGTTTCATATATGAAAAACTATTTAAGTAAGTATATAAGTTATCCTATATCCTAATATTTATATTTAAACTTTTTCTCTATCTCTAACCATTATTACAAAAACCGAGAACATCATACTGGGACACCTTGTATAAAAAATATACATATTCTAAAGTTATACAACTATTTGTCAAGCCAAAATTTCGACAAGAATATTTTTTTGGAACTTTAAAAATACACTGCGCATCTTTTGAAGTGGATAATTCAAATTATTTCAAAAATAAAAAACTCGTCGCCTTGTAATAAAAAAAAATTATTACTAGATTATTTGTTTATAAGTAATGTAAACACCTGCAGAAAGTAAACAAAATCGTGCTAAGGACAAATCTGTTCCAACAGTAATAAAAAGTTATATACAAAATTAAGACGAAATTCTTTAAAAACTTAATAATCAAAATTAATTAAAACACAACGTAAATCGCTACAACTAGCCAATCAGTACTTGGTAGGTCCTCCCCTTGCTCTAAGTACTGACTGCACCCTCCTTGGCATACTCAGAATTAATGAACGAATAAACTGTTGATCCATAGCTTGCCATTCTTCTGTCAAAGCATTAGCAAGCTCCTCCAAATTTTGTGGCTGATGATCTCGAGCATGAATTTGTCGTTGGAGATGGTCCCAAACGTGTTCAATCGGATTACAATCGGGTGAACGCGGTGGCCATTGCATACGAGTGATACCATGGTGTTCCAGAGCCACATTTATCATTCTTGCACGGTGGGGCCGGGCATTATCGTCCACAAAGATAAATTGAGGTCCAAATTGACGGGAAAATGGAACAATAATGGGCTGTATAACCAAGTCATGATAGCGCTGAGCATTCATAGTAGCCCGATTTAGGATTATCAACTCGGTGCGTGACTCTAAAGAAATTCCACCCCAAACCATTACAGAGCCACCGCCAAAGGCAACAGTGGGAGCCATATTTTGTTCACGATATCTCATACCACGTTCACGCCACGTTAATATACGGCTGTCCGAATGATATAATGTGTATCTGGACTCATCTGTAAACAAACAGTTCCTCCAATCCGCCACAGTCCAAAGACTATGCTCGTTAGCCCACGCTCTGCGGGCAACACGATGTTCCCTGTTTAACTGGGGATGCCGAGCACGTTGTCTTGCGCTAAGACCAGCTTCATGCAGTCTTCTTCTTATCGTAGACAGACTTACACGGACTCCAGTGACTGCACGAATCCTGGATGCAGAGAAGGTTCGATTTCGTCTGGCAGTGGTAGTCACAAAACGGTCCTGCCTTCTGCTTGTAACTCGTTGTCGGCCACCACCAAGTCGTATATTACCACTACCAGTTTGCTGATAACGATTCCAAGCTCGACTGATCACACTTTGTGAGACATGATACATTTGGGCTACTTGTTGTTGTGTAAGATTCCCATGTTGCAAAATCGCAACAATAGCAGCAAAATCTTCCGAAGAAAGTCTTCCTTGAGGCATTTTTCGATGTCACTTTAACAACTGAATTGTTACTAATAAGAAATAAACGATAAAATGATTTCAGGTATCTCAAACCAACCAAAAAAAAAACTTCAGTAAAAATACCAATATTGAGATATTGTACACAGATGGAATGTTGTTTATTTTTATTACTGATCAAACGATAAACCTAAATTACAAACAGTGCGGAGGTGCCAAATGTTCAAAGATTATTATTACCTTGAAGAAAAAAATTAAAACATATTTAAAAATATTTTATACTGATAAATTTAAATTATCTACTTCAAAAGACGCGCAGTGTACATCATATTTTTTTCAAATACGATGCGAACTTTTTGAAATACACTTAGCAAAAAAACTTGGTTCAAATTTGAATCAACATCCCCTAAACGTAAATTGAAAATTATAATAACTTATATCTTGAAGGCTGCATTTTATTGTAACAAAAAAGTTTCAATTTTGAACAAAAAAGATTATTATATGTAATTTAAAGCACACAGAAGACATACGGATAATGTCGTGCTAAAGCCAAGCCGGTCGCCGAGTGACTTAGACCACTCACAGCAAGTTGGGATAGGTCAAGATCGCTCGAGGCAACCTATAGAGTTAATGGACTTTGCCCCGTGAAACCGCGGTAACCTTGAGCTGCTTGGTCCTAACACCTTCTTCTCCTCTGTTTACAGGATAGATGCGTTTGTAAGGTTAGTTATCGGCATCTCGATTTTGTTTGTTAGGTCTGTTTGGATTACTATTAATCCTACACGTAATCTGTTTTGGCTAAGATGACCGTGGCATTCCCCTCGTCCGATAGAAGGACTAAAATATCTGTATCTCGTTTAAGTTTTGTTCGCCGTTTTTTCCGCGACGGAGATTTGACTCGAGCGGCTTAGAATTTTTAATGATCTCCTTTGTTTTATACCTTAATACGTCGATTTTCTTTGGTGGATCGACCAAAATCATAAATTTGTGATACTAATTGCCCCGTAGAAAAAATAATTTAATGATATATCAGAAATAGGCCCGGCCACAATATTTCTGGTCTTGCGATAAGTTAATGAGCTCTTTAAATATTTCTAAATTAGCGTACCACACAGTCATGTCATTCCAAACATTACTACCTCTCTGCCATTTTAGTTTGTGCAAAAATTGTGATGTTGAAAAGTATCCAGTTGTTTGAGACACGTAAGGGCCCGGTCAAAAAAATTTACCCATCAAGTCAATAAAACCTATATTTTTGGTAAGATGTTCAGTTATAATTTTCTCTTTTCAATTGCAGTTTTATGAAACTGTGTACGCCTAAAATAGTTCCTTGGAAATTATATTATATATATATATATATATATATATATATATATATATATATATATATATATATATATATATATTTGCCACCTAATTTTAGACACATCTGAATAGGTACTTAGAGACAAATCACTTATTGCAGGCGCAAATCCGATTTACTGTTTTCGTACGTTTTTCGTACTTCGAATATTCAAAGCAAAATGATACGTCATTTGGATCATTTTTCCGCAAGAGCGTCATTAACCTTAGACGAAGAACTCTCTTTTTTCGTCGAAGCCTTAATTTTTTCTTAAATCACTTACTTTGCGCGTACATACAAACATATCCAAGACTGTCTTATGCTTTCAGTAGTTTGGTGCTTTCTGCATTATATATGTTTTGATATATATTCTTGAATAAAAGGTATATGTAAACCTCATAGTATTCTAAACAAGTAAATGTCCAGCTATGCCACGCCACTACATTCACGGTTTGCCTGTGAATATTAACAATGTAAGTAATTTAACGGCAGAACACGACATGTACTAAGAAAAAATTAAATTGTTAAAAAATTGTTGCTTATAGGTTTAGAAAACTTTTATGCAAGTTTCTTTATTTGCTCTAGTAATACATGAAACGTTTTAAATGAGTTTGCAGACAATGAAAAAAGAAGTTCGACAAGAAGACCAGATATTCCTTACTTTTGATCTAATGCCACAAAATATCCGATAGAAAAAGCTCTCTGCTGTTTCTATATTACAATGCCTCTTATATCTTACTCAAGATTTATTGCTAAATTAATTAAATGTGAATCATATTCTTATATATTATACACAATATAAAGGATGCTATTAAAGATTTATAAAAAAAAACAATTTTCGTTAGAAACCTGATAGAAATCGATACATGTAGTGCATGTCAAGAGACTGGCGCAAAGCCGATACTTTGTAATGTGTAAAAGTGGGAAGCATTTACTTATGATTTTAAAAACCTGGGCGATAAATAACTCTTAACCTACATTCATAAAAAAAATTCACTTTTTTGTAATTTGATTTAATATAATAAATAAAACGACATGTTTCACTTAACGGACAGCAATTTAAAATATTTGTCGGGCTTAGTCTGTAATTGAATAACTTTTATTTCAAAACAATTACCAAAAAAAGACAGCAAAGGGTCGTTTTGTGGAAAATGTTAGGGCAGGGAAAAAAATTCTATCCGCACTCATCCAATTAACTCTTCGTGGGCTGACGCTATTCTTTGCTTTTTCCGAATCGCATCAAACTGAGAAGATAAAAACAATTACATGGCTTGGCAGTGCCTGGATGAACTCGACGTCGGTGTCGTTTAAAAAGCGTTCATGTTTGCTAGAAGTGCTTCTTATCTGGAGTCAGCGGTGTAGATAATAAGTATAAATTGTTCCAGATATTTTTGCCTTTGTTCCGTGACAGCAATTTTGTATTTGATACCGATATATTTTGCACGAATGTTTCAGAATTTCATTTTGGACAGGCAACCTTACAAAAGTTTGTGGAACTGGTCTTGTGGCGTTTTGTTGCATTAACCTAAAAGTGAAAGCATATAAAGGTTAAGAAACGTTGAGAATGCAAAAAATGGTTTAGTTGTAGCGGTACAAGATGACCCAAGCCGTATTTACGTGCTCTCTAAAAAGATGTTATGAATTGTCAATGCGCGTATGACGTTTCGCTATGTGGAAATTACTGTAGAGTTATTCAGGTCATTAGGGTATAATATAACGATGCAATATACCTAGGTCTGAGATTTTCGTAGACTATTAAAATATAAAAAAACTAATATCAAATAGTTTGCGTCTTGCGTCGTCCGTTTTAGCCAAGCGTTTACGCTGCATCTTATAGATTGAAAACGTTTGCGCTTAGGGTCGCCTGTGGAACTAACCTTACTTTTATTTTTATATTTATCGCCTTTTTGTGCAATGCAATTTTGTCTTGCTTGTTTTTAAGTTTAAGTGCTGTTTTTACTTTGTTACGAATGAATAATCAGAATCATAGTAATGATACCTAGTAAAGACTAGGCATTGTGGATATAATAATGTGTACCGCAGCTGTAAATTTGTTGAAGAGAAGGCGGCAAAGAAGTTGCGAATTCGGTCTGTTGATTGGGGTAAAAATACTCAAAGTTCCTATCAGTATTTCCTTAAAATTAAAGACGGTGGCCCCAAGCATTTTTTTTTTAATGGAAGAGGATGTTATGTGTATATATTAATGTCAAATTTATTATGAACGTTTTGAAAGGCCCTGTAAAATATAGCAATTTCATTGGTTGCAGCTTAAACGTCGAAAAACGTCATCTTTTCGACGGCTAGCGGAAACTCAAACGGCCAAAGTATAACCGTATCCTTTGCGTTAAGTAAACTTCAAGGACAGCGCAAACGGCGACTCAAGACGCAAATGTTTTCAATCTATAACCCAGGCTTTAGTTTAGTCAAAGCAAGATTTTTAGACAGATTTCTTTTCACACTTGTACTTTTGGGCTGTTTTCTGAGATATTTGGTTGGTGGATGTTAGATATTGGGGGTAGCTAAAATGTGCCCCCGTTTTTGGTTATTTTTATATCTGGTTAATAGTAATCCCCAACCGAAAAAATAATAAAAAAGTATTTAAGTATCGTTTTCTATGTTTAACCTTTTTCAAGTTATTTGCCAAAGCAAAGTATATGTTTTAAAAATAATATACGCATTGCGATTTATGATATACAGTGAGGGCCAAAAGTTCGTCTTCCCCTTTTAATTTTGGAACGGTTCGGAATCTAGAAAAGAAATTTGGTGGACATAGCAATTTGAATTTGGCGGCTTAGCGATACCCTATTCAAAAGTGTGACTAGTTACATAGAATATAGTATATAGGACAAAAACTCCGGCCTCTTCTTCTATTTTCCGAACGATTTGGAATATCAAGGCAATATTTGGAGGTACTATGTAATGTATAAAATAGTACTTGAAAAAAATGTCAAATAATATGTTTTAAATTAAAATTTATTTTAAATCTCGGGTTATGAATAGAGAATTTAAAGATATTTCAAATGGTGTATAAGACCCTTTGTTGGCGCTAAGCCGTCATTATGAAATTTTGACATATCATTTTCTTTTCAAAAGAACAATATTTTATATCTAGCTTGCGCACTAGCTTCAACTTTCGTTTTTGAACAGTTCGCAAAATAAAACGATGGAGGACGGACTTTTACTCCTCAATATAACTAGCTACCATGTTGAACTAAATCCGCAAAAAAATTCAAAACTTGGGTAATTTGAAGACGTGGTGTAAGACCCCTAATTCCTTAAAAAAAAGTGTTTAAAATGGTTCTGAGCCTCCATTTTGATAACCTGACATTTCCGCTTTTGTTCAAAAAATAGTATTTTACGCCTTGCATTCCCTTCAAATCAAATGAGATTCGGAACGATTCGGAAAACAAAAGGAGGCCGGGTCCTCACTGTAGAATCTTGTATCTTTTTAATCGTGATATTAGGAGCAAAAATGCTAGAAAGTTGCAAGAAATAAAATTATTTTTGAAAATGGTATAAGTAAAATCTGTCCATTATAAGAAAAATAATCCGTTATTTATCCTGCCAATTTCAAAAATACCCAAAAAATCGTTTTTGAGGCCCTAAAATTATTAAAACATATACATATTTATCTAAATAGATACCCAATAGTTCTGACAGTAACTATGATAATGCCACATTTGATTGAAAACCAACGTAACTTGGCATTTTTGAAATTATAAGATAATGTAAAAAATATATGCAACACAAAACAAATAATGAAATGAAATGAAACGAAATGAAATCTTTAATATTATTAGCCTTAAGCTACTTCCTACAATAATAACAAGTCTCACTAAAAAGCAGTTAGTGAATAAACCTTAATCTACATACAAATCTTATTGTAGTAAAAGATAAAACCAAAGAATATTATATTAAGGACATAGTAACAAATAAAGGCAAAACTATTACCAACATCTTTTTTTTTAAACTCTTTCCAAATAAAATCTTTTTACCCTTTGTATAAACAATTTTACTGTGGGTACGGTTCTTATATCTAACGCATTAAAATATCTTAAGCCATCACTAAAAAGACTTTTCTGCATATGTGTAGAGAATGCTATATCAAAATTATTCTGTGATCTTATATTGTAAAAGTGTTTCTCTGATCTTGGAATAACATATTCTTGCAAATATTCAGGCAGTAACCTATTTTTTATTTTAAAAATTATTAAGACATTAGCAGCTTCAATAATTTGTTGTACTGAAAGCCAACCAAGAGATTTTAACATTAAGTTGATTGGTGTAAGACGAGTACCAAAAAGTATAGTTCTCATTGCCTTATTTTGTAGCAACTGGAGTCTTTGAACATCAGCCTTCCTACATGAAATTAAAAGGGAATTGCAATAACTAAAGTGTGGATAAATAATTGTATTAAATATAAGAAGGCGACTCCATTGGCTAAGATTTTTAGCTATCCTTCTCAAAAATCCCACCTTTTTCCTTATCTTTTTACATACCTAAATATTTAATTTCTGTTGTATTTTCTATAGAATTAATATCAATTTTAAGAATATAATTATTTTCTGAAAATCTGTTACAATTAAGTTTACTAGCAAAAACCATGTATTTTGTTTTTTTAACATTTAACTTGAGCTTATTTACACATAACCAATTATACAAAATTTTCAGTTCGTAGTTCATGTTAGCCACTACTTCATCAAAATCTTTGCCATACACACAGATTAAAGTATCATCAGCAGCGAAATTGAAAGTTGTAGAAAATAGATTTGAAGAATCTGAATCTCCTATACCTTTTTACGAAAAGAGTAAATAAATTTTGATTCTATTCGGCTTCAAATTTAATGTACTTTTGGAATTAAGTTCAATTTTAAAAAATCGTAACTTTTTTAGTTTCAATACAATAGGGTCAGCTGTTTAGCAGGCCCTCGAAGCATCTAAGTGCTTTTCGAAAAGCACATAGTTATCAAAGCGTTCGGCTGATTTATAATAAATTTTAATGTTGGTCAGTCCATGAGAAAAATTAAAACGGCAAAAATACTTTAATGGTTTGCACCCAAGTAGTTTTTCTCCAGGGGTGCGATTTTGCACTTATCATTTCGTTAGTTAACGAAAATTTTCTCCATTCGGAGAGCTGTTCGGCATGACAATCGGATTTTCCGATCCTGTTTCGTTAAAAACCAACCTATTACTAAAGCCGCCATTTTCCGAATCTGTCAGTTCTTGAGTTTTTGATAATATCTAATTTACTGCCGTGGAGTTTAATTTCGTAAGATAAAAAATAGTTTTGATTACTTGAAAGCTAAGCCATGATATATTACCATATACATCATACCGTTAATAATCAACAGATGCCAAAATATTCAAGAAAATCATGAAAACATGGAACCTCCAAATAGGCAGCGAAAATACAAAACTAGAAAAAAAATCCTTTAAATTAGACAAGGTAATCTAATCTGTTTAAAAAACATTATCTATGTCATATTATTACGAAACCCGTATATTTTAGTTATTAATGAATCATTATTTTTAATTCAGTGAATTCTTTCCCGATTTGATCTTGTTAGAAGTAGGGGAAAACATAAAACGCTATCCCCAAAATGTACTTCTTTTGAAGAAATACTTAACGAAGTTGTGAATATTCTGTTTAAATATTAATTAAATTATTTACTATATGGTGCAAAATTCTATATTACGTATTTTATTTTTAAAAGAAAAGGGGGACTATGTTTATATCTATTCTAATCCAGCATCGTGGCTGTTATGCAACCACATAAACATACATCTATCCGCCTTTGAAACGGGGCGCGCCTTCCACAGAAAAATAATATAATAATATAGGCGAAATGCGTTCCTCGGGAGAACAAAGCGTTTTAAACTTAGAGTAAGAATAAAAATCTTACTCTAGGTTGTAAATGCCCGTTGTTACTGGGGAATGGCCCTCCATATTTGAGGAATACGGCAGTATTTTATTTCATTTTGGTCTGTCGTAACCTAACCTAACTTTTTTAGTTCACAAATACACAGTAAACAAGTCGAACAGCTGATGGATCACTTGCGGAGACATAACAGTGGTTTAATAATGGTGTATTTAAGTATTGCAAAATTGAACATAAATTCAAGCAACTAGGAACCAATTTAAGAATAATATTTTTTATTCATGGAAAGACTAAAGAAGCAGTAAGGGCAGTTGAATCTAGAATATCATAATGGTGATACCTGAGACTATTGCAGGTAGGCATGATTTTGTATATTTTAGCAAATAGAATGTACTTGCTTAAATTATATTTCATTGTCTATGTCGAGGTCTATGTATAACTTGTAAATAAAAGTATTCCTTAACAGGTATTATTAAAGAAAATGTATAGCGTAAGCTATTATTTTCTTAGGTCTTATATATTTTCACTGTTGAGGGCGAAATGAAATAATTTTTGTTTTTCTTTAAAAGAACTATAGATGGAATTCTATAATGTTATAATTATTAGAGAAGGGAAATAATCTGTTAAATTATATTACACAGTATGAGGTGTATGGCACATTTATTGATTATAGCAATATTTTTACAGCTTTTGCAGAATATGACACTAAAAAAAAAGAAATAATATAAGAAATGATGTCAAGTATTTGACACAGTATTTTCATTTACATTTCACATACTTAGTCGATATAAGGAAGAACAATCACCGAAGCACAATTACAAATTCCTCGATAAGCTGTTTTGTTGATTCAAATTTGAACGCGACCATTTTGATTGTAGAAGATATATATCTGTGTAAGTATTAATTGTGATTATTTGTTTTTTTTTTATAAAGAAACTTACTATAATATTAGCCTTAGACAGGTTAGGCTAGTATAATTCATAAGCTTATGTTTAGCAAAGTCTAATGCAAAATATACGTATGGGTTCGTTATTATAACAAATCATCAGTTCACAGTATCAAACAGAATTTAACACTTGAAATCTTGTTTGATTTGACTAATGGTTTTTGCACTGATATTCTGTCGGAAAACAGCAGCAAGATAATGCATAGCAACTCAACTGATGAATGGTACCCTTATTTTTTTATTGTCATCCAATAAACTTTTTAAAACTATGTGTTATATGTTTGTCTAATTTCTTACAGTGTGACACAAATATGTTTGAAGTGTGTGTTTTTCCTTGGGTTTTGCTAATTGCAATTTTTAAATTAGGCTTTTGTTCAAATCTATGAATCGCTTTTGAAGTTTCACATCACAATAAAAATATTCTTTATTTGATTTAAAAAAATACCTATTATATGACTTAATAAGTTCATTATATTTAATGGAATTTATTTTAAAATTGTACAGGGTGCCTGGTTATATTTTAAACGGTAGCCTAGAGGCCTTATTCTATGAGTTATCAAAAAACTTTAAATACAAATGTTTTTGGGTTTGAATGGAATCATCATTCATTAATCATTCTTGCCGATTATAAATATACTAGGTTTAAACTTTATCTCTAAAGATAACAGAGAAATTTTAGAAAAACCCTGCCATAAGAGGCAATGTGTAAGAGGGAGATAGAGAAAGCTCCAATATAGTGGAGTCAGTGGGAATACATTAATTCTTATGATAGGGTTTTTCTTAAATTTCATGATTATCTTTCGAGAGTCTTAAACCTAGTCTATTATTAATAATCAGCAAGAAGAGACCGTTTGAGGTGTATTTATTATACAGGGTGTGCCTTTTAAAATAACGAGGCCAATTTGCTAAATTTCCGATTACCTTTGGTTTGTTTTTTTTGTAAATTGCCCAAACCTAAACAATTTTATATTTAAAGTTTTTTGATAACTCATAATAGTCTGTAGTATATAACCAGATATCCTGTACATAAAATCTGTATAAAATATATGAGATGTGTTAATAAAAAACTACATAGATATACATAAAGGAACAAAAGTGAATTTTTGAATTGAATAATTTTAGGGAAAAATTACACATCATATACATTATATCTATATCACGAAGAAACCTTATTTTTTGTTAAGTTAAGTTTACTGTGTTTACCTATTTGGACCAGAAGAGGTTATTTCAAATCCATTATTATGTAATTCCGGGATACCTTGTTAGGTACTGGAAGATACTAGGTTGCCAAAAGTAAGGATATATTAAATATTTATACAGGATGTCCCAAAAATGTGGTATAAGGTGCAGCTGCTGTTTTTTTATTATGGACTATTTTGTTTTATTAAAGAATAAAACGTCTGGTTTATATGTAATTTGGTAAAATGAAGTTTAATTCCTCAAAAAATACCATACATAGAACTAAAAAAGATATTTGTAATTCGTTTTCTTTAAAATTTTATTTTTTTAACTTCAATTTACTTGGAACCTCTGTATGTTGCCTTTTTTAATCATATCAAATAAAATATAACTGACTAAAGTCTATGAAAAGTCAAGAACTACAACATATATAAAATTTAGGGAATTTCCCTCAAGCTAGTTTTATAAGATTTATGTGTAGTCCTAGTAGCGTCCTCGCAATTCACCCATTCTTATAGGCTTTGTTCAGTATAATTTTTAGAATATCACTAGATTGTGACGTATAAATGATGAATGTTGGTTAGTTTAAAAGCCATATTTATAGGGATATTCTTTTTATTTTCTTAAGGCGAATATGCTCCTTAAAAAAAATTAAATTAAAAAATGCACAGTAAATTTTCTCCTTCCCAATCATATGGTAATTATCAGTATCTTTGAAATATATAGAGAGTGACAAAATATGTATTTTTATTAAATGAATACCCTGTCTATTTTTAACTCCTTAAATATTGCATTTAATTTTTAACTAAAATTGGAAATATACCTATTTTATCATAATGAAGTTTTTTAATAGCATATTATTTCATTTAAAATATCTTTCTTTTACAGCTTATTTTTCGAAAAACAATTTTTTTACAATACTTTTTCTTCTTTTTAGGTATTTCAGGTCACAGTGTGAGTCCTTTGGACCCTTTGTAAAAGAAAATGGCGTGGACTTACGTATCACCAGAATTCAGCAGCAATGGAAACTAATTTCAGCTTGTGACAACTTGAACAATAAAAAAAATGTTCAATTGTAATATTTTTTTATTTAGTGACAAATATAGAATTGATTTTTACGATAAACTATTGCAATATTAAAAAAAAAAAATTAAAGAAGTTCCAGTCAATTTCATAATACCTAATCAAAATGGAAAATTATTTCATTTATATCTTAAAGATTTATGACTACCCTTAAATCTAGAAAAATAATTAGGATATTTAGGCATTTTATAGATACCGATTTACAGGGATAAGAGAGTTAGAGATTGATACCATTATGAAATTAGTTACGGGTAGCATTATGTATGAATATTTAAACATATTTCCAAAAGTTAAAGTATGAAAGTGGAAATATTTATTTTTCAGTTCCAACTGTTTCTTTTGGTAGTTATATAAACTCTCCAAATGTCAATTTTTAGTTTTCAGATGATAAAATTACTCTATTAGGTATAGGATCAACTGTGCAGTAATTTTATTATTTTTAATGCAATGAAAAAAAATGCACAGTAAATTTCCTCCTTCCCAATCATACGGTAATTATCACTATCTTTTAAATATATAGAGAGTGACAAAATATGTATTTTTATTAAATGAATACCCTGTCTATTTTTTACACCTATGAAAAGCTAAAAAATATCTTTTCAAAAAACCTATGATATTTAAAAAACTAAAATTAATTCAATACAAATGGCCATATTATTTTTGAATATATAAATTTCAGTCGTAACAGTTACAAATAGAGTATTTCTTAAAAGGGCTTCTTTATACAGAGTATTCCATGTAAAAAATTACACTGTATGTAATATTTTTTAGTACAAGAAATAATAAAAATATTAGAGAGAGATCACTTTAAATGGCAATCAATTTCCCTCGTACAGATTGTCACTACAATTTACTGCATATTCAAATAATTTATTAGGCCGTCATTTAGTTTTGTCATACAAGATTCGGTCTAAAATTTTACAAGTCTGTTTCTGTTTCTCACTTGAGTTTTATCAATTTTATTTCATTAGGCCGCCATTTTGTTTCACCATATTCGATTTTTACCAAAATGTTTCCATTCTATTGAAAACTTAAATTCAACTAGATAAGTAGTTTTTAAGCTATGCTGCGTACAGACAGACTGGCAGAAGTAGAAAAACATGAGGCCCAAGCACCCTAAAAATGTCAAAGGGTTAATTTTTCATTTTTTTACTGTTGTAAACTGGTCTAAATGCTGGTGGTTGCCCTTCTTCAATAAAGGCTTGTATTTATTTTAAACTTTATAATTAAATGGTAAAAGTATTAACTTTTATTTGTTTATTTTTCTAATTATACTTTTCTAATGATTTAATAAATCTTATTAGGCATTTTAATAATTTTAACACAGAATAAGTGTGTAACTTATTTTATTTAGACCATATTACCATTTTATTAAAAATCGTCTAGAAAGTTATTATAAAAACATATTTTTATTACCAATTCATTAGATAAATATAGAAAACAAATGTATCAGAAATTAAAGTAGGAAGTTTCATTTTGAAAAAATATTTAATTGAGAATAAATATAACAACATTTTGACTATTTATAGTACATCTAAAACTAGTCCACTCTAATAAAGATATTTATGCATTTATCACTACAGTACATTGAATTTGTAGTCATTAAAGAAAAAAAAACTTAAACTCTATCTCAAAATATGGCTTACTAAAGTATTCAACAATTGTCTGTTAAATTTATTAAATTTTAATTTAATGTTGATTCTTTAAGAAGGGTTTGCTTAGTGTCCTACTTATTTAAAGAGGTATTATGTATCTTAAAATAGTTATTTCCTATCTAGAAATACCTGACAGTGCTTTTAGAATATCATATTCTCTAATGTCTCTAAAATATCTCGATATACCTCGTACAAGTGCAAAAATATTGTATTACGCCTAATAATATATAATATAATAACATTAAAATCTGTTCTGAAAAAGCACAATACGATATCCACTAAAACGTTCACCTTTTTTCACTGCACTCACATGTAGCGATTAATTAAAGTCAAATTTAGGTCTCTAAAAACCACCACTTATTTGTTAACTTCTGTTTTATTAGAATATTAGTAGGTATTAGGTACAATAATTATTCGATCACCAATTGATGCCAGCAATGCTGCTGTATCTTCCCTTTTAGAAGTATAACAAACACAAGTATTAAGGATCTCCAGACAGACCTTAGAAGCTGCAGATTTTTAATTCTTCATCACCTTTTAATTATTTCCAAAATAATAAAGTATACTTAATTAAGCCAAACAAAATTGTCGTGTTTTGCTCAACTTCAACCAAATAATTTTAAGGTTAACAGTAACTGTCAAATCGTAATAAAAAACTGACCTACTTGACATCAAAAAATACATGCAATTTTCCATTTAAGAAATAGATGCTACTTCCAACCTTTGTCAATTGTTTCGCTAAATCACGTGATTAGCGATTCGTTAACTAACCAAATGATAAGTGCAAAACCGCACCCCTGAAACATTTAGCTACAAACTTGCAAAAAACAGTTTTGTACCTTTTTGCCTCCTCAATAAGGTTGTCTTATGGCATTATTCAATAAAACTAATTTTTAGCAAACGACTGCAAAAAAGTGTTTTTTTTTAACGGAGCAGCGAAAAATGTAATTCTCCTTCATTTTATTGAAGATATCGGTAGATGGGATTTTTTTTCATCTATGCTCTTCCAGAACCATTTTTGTTTATGTCGAAAACTCGAACCGCTTGGGCGACAGAGGGTGTTAAATAAACCCTTGTTTAAGACCAAAAAGTAAGATTTAAGAATTTTAAAAAAAATATAATTATTTTTAAAATTATGCCTAAATAACTGTAGTTAACATTATATTTATATTCAAAATATACTAAATCAATTTTTAAAATAATGTAGAAATAGCTTTAATTCCAAGACAAGGGCTCATAAATTAATGTTTAACACAGATTCAAAAATATTTAGCTTATATGGGACTTGCTATAACCGTAGAATAATAATGACTGGAGGTTTAAATTAAAGTGCTTTACGACTTTTAAAGGAAATATTTGTGATTTTATTCTTTTACTTCTCGCATACTTTTCTGATTACGTGTCAACAGAAGCAAAAATAATTTCAAAGAAAAATTTAACTCCTGGTAAATAACAGTCACTCAAGTAAATCCCGTAACTATCGTCACAATACTGTAAAATAAGATGCATTGCTCATGTAGGCACATAATTTCAGATGCTTTTCAGCGGACTGCAGATCAGTGATAAAATAATCCAACTCATTCAGAATTTAATGCTTCTCTTCAGTCTTTTGTAGCATATGAATTATTGCATATTTTTATGTTTCTATCATAGTACTATATATTGCGTAAAAGACTTAAAAGACTGTTGGATAAACACCAATATCATATTCTCTCTAAAATATCGCTTACCAGTAACCTAAATAATAATAATTACGCAGTTAAAGTATATAACAGAAATTGCAAATCAACAGTCAATAGGGAAGAGAGACAGCTTGGCAAAATATGTATCCACTAAAATAAAGGCGGAAAAGCCAACTAGGGTTAGTTATATCTCATATAATCTTTTGGATCCCATCTTCACTTCGGATGAGGAACTTTTTACAGGAAGGAATGAAGATGCCGAAACATATTGTGCTGATATGTCTAATGGTAAGAAAATGTCAACCCACATTAGTCCTTTTCAGGGACTTTTTTTTGGACCAATTTTATAGGGATTTAGTTGTTGCGCCATGGCGTTCTGTACTGTATGAACCTAATACTGACAAAAATATTACGATTTTTATAAAATACTTTTAAATATTTTTAACATATATGACTCAGTCAAAGCAATGAGGGTTACAAACCTAAGTATCCATGGTAATTGAGAGATTAGGCATATAATAAAAGAAAGGGCCAGGACAAAACGTAAGTTTGTATAAACTGAATCTGCTGAGGAATGAGAGGCTATAAAAACATCACAATTTTTTAACATAATGTTATAAGATGCTACAAAGAGCATATCTAAATCAAGTCTTAAACTCAAAAGGTATTAAGAAAATGTAGAAAATGCTAAATGAATTTAATGTAATAAATAACAAGATTTACTCAATTCCTTAACATTTAAAAAATGCAGACGGTTTTAATAATTATTTTGGGTCATTTTTCAAAGATAAGGGATGCTCATAATATGTGAATTTTTATAATCCAAAAAACTTTGACCTAACCAATAAACTAATTTTTGAACTAGCAACTATCGAGCAAATAAGTAGTATATTGGGTCAATTAAAATCAAATGCCTATGTTAATGACGATATCTCGCTATCCAAGTTCACCTATTGAAAGAATATTCCGACGTTAGACCTGTTAGTGTGTTACCACTCATATTCCAATTCTTCGGAAGTTTGTATATTCCCAGATCTATGAGTTTGTATGCTCCAACAACATTTTAGCAGAAGTGCAGTCCGATTTTAGAAAAGGTTCATTTTCCTTATTTAGTATCTTAAAAGTCTTGGGTGATATAAGGGGACCATTCGATAAAAGAAGGGTCTTTGCTTGGTCAAATTTGAGTTTTCTAAGGCATTTGATATGATTAATTACAACCAAATGCAAACATGCCAAATTACGATATTATGTATTTTCCCCTAAAAACTACATACTTGATCCAGAGCTACCTGATTAATCGTACTCCTCCATATTTGTTTGTTGTTTATATTGTTGGTGAAACACAGTCTGATATTGAACTCCGTTTCTTTCCCACTCATCGCATAAATATAAAAGTTTGTTTCAATTTAAAACTCTATTTATTAGGGCCTGAAATTGAAGCAACATGCCAACAAATTAGCATTAAAATAATATTTTAAAGCTTCTATACTCAAATAGGCATTTCCTAAAGCAAAATATAAAATAATCCCAGAGACTATGGTGTTACCACATCTTAACTATGGTTCTTTTGTCTACAGCTCTTTTCTGAAAAATTCATCCCTCTGAAGTGTTTTAGCTACCAGGCTGTCAATATATACAACAGCTAAAATTGATCTTTTAAACTAAATATTGTATTTTTATTATTGCTATTCTATGTTGTTTTTTTAAATAAAGACGATTTACTAAAAATAATATTAATAACAATAACTTTACTTTTAACAGAAAAATTGGCTTGTAAATTATAACCTAAAACATTGGTAATATATTTTTACAAGCTTCTAACTGCAAAGATATTATATGAATATACCTTGTAAGTGAGTTAGCCTTATTCCATCATTTGATCTTTGCATTTTTACTTCGGTCGTAAAAGACAAGTGGTATTGTAATCCCAAAAAAATCACCCTCCAAGATCTTTCCCTTTCGGGGTCCGTAGGTAACGGAAAACATATTTACTAAATTCCGTCGGTCTGTTTGCGGAATAGCTAAAAAACTACTTATCCGATTGACTTCAAATTTTGGTCAAAAATTAAAGGTGATATTGGGATGACCTGGCATTATTTTGGTAAAAATTCAATATGGCGAAACAAAATGGCGGCCTAGTCAAATTAAACAAAAATGATTACTAAAAAACTATTTATCCAATATACCTCAAATTTTGCACAAAAAATCAAATATTAGGTAGCAATTAACTACACTGCGCATCTTTTGAAGTGGATAATTCAAATTATTTCAAAAATAAAAAACTCGTCGCCTTGTAATAAAAAAAAATTATTACTAGATTATTTATTTATGTAAACACCTGCAGAAAGTAAACAAAATCGTGCTAAGGACAAATCTGTTCCAACAGTAATAAAAAGTTATATACAAAATTAAGACGAAATTCTTTAAAAACTTAATAATCAAAATTAATTAAAACACAACGTAAATCGCTACAACTAGCCAATCAGTACTTGGTAGGTCCTCCCCTTGCTCTAAGTACTGACTGCACCCTCCTTGGCATACTCAGAATTAATGAACGAATAAACTGTTGATCCATAGCTTGCCATTCTTCTGTCAAAGCATTAGCAAGCTCCTCCAAATTTTGTGGCTGATGATCTCGAGCATGAATTTGTCGTTGGAGATGGTCCCAAACGTGTTCAATCGGATTACAATCGGGTGAACGCGGTGGCCATTGCATACGAGTGATACCATGGTGTTCCAGAGCCACATTTATCATTCTTGCACGGTGGGGCCGGGCATTATCGTCCACAAAGATAAATTGAGGTCCAAATTGACGGGAAAATGGAACAATAATGGGCTGTATAACCAAGTCATGATAGCGCTGAGCATTCATAGTAGCCCGATTTAGGATTATCAACTCGGTGCGTGACTCTAAAGAAATTCCACCCCAAACCATTACAGAGCCACCGCCAAAGGCAACAGTGGGAGCCATATTTTGTTCACGATATCTCATACCACGTTCACGCCACGTTAATATACGGCTGTCCGAATGATATAATGTGTATCTGGACTCATCTGTAAACAAACAGTTCCTCCAATCCGCCACAGTCCAAAGACTATGCTCGTTAGCCCACGCTCTGCGGGCAACACGATGTTCCCTGTTTAACTGGGGGTGCCGAGCACGTCGTCTTGCGCTAAGACCAGCTTCATGCAGTCTTCTTCTTATCGTAGACAGACTTACACGGACTCCAGTGAATGCACGAATCCTGGATGCAAAGAAGGTTCGATTTCGTCTGGCAGTGGTAGTCACAAAACGGTCCTGCCTTCTGCTTGTAACTCGTTGTCGGCCACCACCATGTCGTATATTACCACTACCAGTTTGCTGATAACGATTCCAAGCTCGACTGATCACACTTTGTGAGACATGATACATTTGGGCTACTTGTTGTTGTGTAAGATTCCCATGTTGCAAAATCGCAACAAAAGCAGCAAAATCTTCCGAAGAAAGTCTTCCTTGAGGCATTTTTCGATGTCACTTTAACAACTGAATTGTTACTAATAAGAAATAAATGATAAAATGATTTCAGGTATCTCAAACCAACCAAAAAAAAAACTTCAGTAAAAATACCAATATTGAGATATTGTACACAGATGGAATGTTGTTTATTTTTATTACTGATCAAACGATAAACCTAAATTACAAACAGTGCGGAGGTGCCAAATGTTCAAAGATTATTATTACTTTGAAGAAAAAAATTAAAACATATTTAAAAATATTTTATACTGATAAATTTAAATTATCTACTTCAAAAGACGCGCAGTGTAGTAAAAATTTGGTACGAATCCAAAATAGCAAAGAAAATTGTGGCTTAATAAAATATTTAAAAATTCAACCCCAGAAAACTACTTAATATATTGATTTCAAATTTTGTGCAAAAATTAATTGTTGTATACAGATTCAAGAGGGCGATACAAACTGACGGCAAAATGAAATATTTATAATCGTGAAAAAAATTCCAGGTTTTAGTTATCTTTATGTGTTAGCATCCCTAGATGCCAAAATATATGTATCCTCTCCTCCATTGGTCTGTCTGTCAGTTTCCGGCGTAGCTAAAAACTACTTATCCGATTAACTTTACATTTTGGTCAAAAATTAAGGGTAATGTAAGGATGACCTGTCCAGGTTTTACTTATCTTTACGTTTTAGCGTCCCTTGATGCCAAAATATATGTTTCCTTAATTTCATTGGTCTGCCTGTCTGTCCGTTCGCGACGTAGCTGAGAATTACTTATCTGATTGACTTTAAATTTTGGTCAAAAATTAAGGCTTATGTGGGGATGATCTGGTAATACTTTGGTTAAAATCCAATAGGACGGAACAAAATAGCGGCCTAGTGAATTGTTAAAATATTTTTTATTAAAAAATAAATTATCCGTTTTACCTCAAATATTGCACAAATATAAAATGCTACGTAGGAATCAACCCGTAATATTATATTATCATGTACGAGTCCAAGACAGCAAAACAAAATGACGGTCTAATAAATGATTTAAAAATATTCAGTTTGAAAGACTAGTTATTAGAGGAATTTTAAACTTTGGGCATCCAATAAGTCTGATGTAGAAATAAACTGGTAAAATTGTGGTACTCATTCAAGGCGGCCAAATAAAATGTATAAAAACTCTACTTATTGTTGGCTTAATACCTTGCAGCAAAATTGAATATGATACAGGGATTAACTGGTACGCATTCAAAATGACGATAAAAAATGGTGGTCTTAAAAAATCAATGTAAAAACTACTTATTCAATTTACTTTAAATCATGTCCAAAAACTGGTAAAATATTGGTACGATTCCGATATGGTCGAACAAAATGGCGCCTAATAAAAATGTTTGAAAAGACAGTATACGAAATGACTAAGGGCGGAATTAAATTGGGTTACACTTTACTCTTCCTAATAAAAGGAAATATTCATAACGAGAAAAGTTCCAGGTACCTAAATGAATTTACCGATTTATGATTACGTAAAGGTATTTTTTATTATAAATATGTATACAAATATTTTCGTAATTCTAGATAGATGTAACTTTTAGGATAGCTCTTTGATAGTGTGCAATTTATATTTTAAATATTTTTTATTCATTACTGAAACTTTCAGTTTGAGTGCATGTTACTTTTAAAATACATGCAGCATCGCATTAGTAACGTTCTGTTCCAATAAACTATCATAAAACAAAATAATTCTAGAATAAATGCAGTTATAGACCATCCTCTAAAAAGGAAAACTTTTAAACTCCTTCCCTTTCTTTCACAATTTGTCGCAAATTACCGCAATTTCCTCGCTCATCTTATACAAAACAAATTTTTCTTATCATCTGTTATCTCTTCCTCTTTGAGCCAATTTGTCATTAAGCGACCAAAATGAAAATGCAATTAGTAATAAAGGAGAGAAAAAGGGCATACGCCCGAATTTTTGTGGCGTCATATTAACTCAGCAGAATGCTTCCCCACGCATTTGATCAATTAACTGTCTATCTCTTTTACTCTCTTTGTTTGGCATCATCTATTGTTAGGTTGGAGAGCTGGATACATTCTTATTGATCATTAAAGGTGTAGTACGTACTAACTAGTAGAGCAATTATATATTTTTAGTAACGAATTCGTTCATATTAAATAATAGTAAAAATTCCATAATTAATTAAAAAAGGTTTAATGGGATTTTTTATGGAAGATTCTCAACTTACTTACGGCATATAGACATCTAATAATCTGATTACTGATCCTTCCTTACTTAATAAGTTCTTTTTAAGCATACCTGCTCAAAATACTGTGGACCAGACCACTATCGACTTTTTTAATAAATAAATTTAACGAAGGACTAAATTTTAAGTTTAGCCATACTAATGAGAATGATATCTATAAAACACTACTTTCAGTTAAATCAAAATCCACTGGCCCAGATGGTATTAGCGTGAATATGCTTTTGTTATGTTGTCCTATAATACTACCCGTAATAAAACATCTTTTTGACTTTATTATTGCTAGGAACACCTACCCTCCAACCTGGAAAATGTCTCACGTCATACCGATTCCTAAGAATAATTCCCCAGAAGAGCCCAAAGGCTTTAGACCAATTAGCATTTTATGTGTTCTATCAAAAATATTTGAAAAAATTGTCGAAAGCCAGACTAGGGAATTTGTTGATAATTACAATATTTTACCACAAAATCAGTCAGGGTTCCGGAAAAATCATAGCTGTATGACTGCCCTAGCTCAAGTAACCGACGATATTCTAACAGCTACCGATGATAACAAATTGACGATTCTGGTTTTAATTGACTACTCCAAGGCCTTTGACTGCATCAGTCACACCCTTCTTATCGCACTCTTAGGTTATCTGGGCTTCTCAAAAAATTCAACAGACCTTCTTTCGCCTTACCTGGTAGGAAGATTGCAGGCAGTGAAACTGCGTCAAGTGGTGTCAGATTTTGCTGTTGTGAAGAGCGGAGTGCCACAGGGCTCCGTCTCAGTACTCCAATATCCTCCAGCACTGTTCATCGGATTTCTACGCCGACTCCCAAATATACTTATCTTTTATTCCAGCAGAAGTTGACACTGCGTGTATAAAAATTAATAACGACTTAAAACGTCTTCTGGACATCTCCAATAAATACGGTTGATATATCAACGCAAGTAAATCCAAAGTAATGTTGTTTGGTAGAAAATCGGCACGCAATGCATCAATTGATCACATCAATATTAATATGGATTCGGACAGAATCCATATTGATATTGAGAGGACTAACAGATGAGGCAAAAAACTTAGGGCTTCTAGTAGATTATAAGCTTAGGTTTGACAAGCATGTCAGTGCCCTTATAAAGAAAGCTTTTAGTACCCTTAAAGTTATTTACACAAACAGACTTTATTTTAACAAAAGTACGCGTCGTTTATTATGCTCAACTATGGTGATATAATATATGGTCCCAACTTACTACGTGTTGATGTAAGTCGGCTACAGCTGATTCAGAATGCTTGCATAAGACTTACATGTGGCATAAGACGACGAGGTCATGTATCTCAGGCACTTAAAGAATTGAATTGGCTTAATTAATATGGAGAACCGACGCAAACTACAGTCTCTAATATTTTATCATAAAATAATCTCGTTAAAAAAACCATCTTATCTCTTTAAAAAACTAAAATTTCGATCATCCGTGCACTCGCTTAATGTACGATATAAACATCTCCTCACTATACCTCAGCATAAAACCACTACATTTCGTGGATCATTTTCATTCGACGCTCCAAAAAAATATAATTAATTATATTTTAATAATATAATTAATTAAATTATAAATTAATTTTTAAAAGGCAAGTTAAAAAACTGCTTTTAAATACTTAACTTTTAAATTCTAAATGTTTTACTCCTTCAGTATGTTTATATATGAAATATAGGAAAATTAATTCTGAATATGTAAATTATGAATATTTTTATTATTGATGATTGCTACTAGAAACTCTAAGCTGTCTCACTTATATTGTATTGTTTTTCTTTACTGAATTTTACTTAGTTTAAAGGCTGAGTTGAAAAGCGCTAGTCACCGCTACGCCGGTGAATGCGAACTCTGCCCTTTGTCAGATTTTTTTTTCCATCTTGGGTTAGAATTAAGTTGTTAGTTTTTGTATACTTCTGGCAATAAAAGCATACATTATTATTATTATTATTATTATATTTTTCCACATAGGCAACATGAAATTTTGGTAGCCTTTTGGGTCTATGTTTAATTATCCAAATTAGTACAGAAACTTTTCTTGCAATACATTATTGTCCAAATGGGATCTGCTGGCAAAGCAAGAGAAAAATTGCTTTGTGCCTCAAGTACATAGATTAGTCAGTAGTATGAGGGTAATGTATAGTTTTTCAACCTAAGGGATATTTGGTTAGTATAGTGTCCAAATAACTCTAAACACAATTTTCGTTTATATTTTATTGTTTATTTTATAGTGGATCCTCAAGCATCTAATAAACTGCATGCCGCTTTGCCACAAATATTCATCTTGGAGGCTCTTTTATCGGCTACATCACCATTATTAATTCGGTGTTGGTGTTTCCTAACTGGCTGTCAGAAAAAGAACACGTCTTGTCTTCTTCTCATAAGTTTCTATCTTGGTCACCTAAACTTTATTCAGGAAATGTTGCGACGGTTGCACCAAGTCCTAAATTACTTTAAGTAAATTAGTTGCAGATTTTGAAGGTGGTAAGTTTGTACAGCTATATATTATATTAGCAGGTTGACGATCTTATTCTCCTTTTTTACTTGCTGAGGCTAATCTTTACCGTTCATCATTTTGACAAATATTGTGTTTCTTCTACTTCAAGTTAATGTTCTTGCTTTGCATGTGGGCAATCATGAACCGGTTCGAACTAAATTACTTCGTCATCTAGTCATCCAGTGTTGGTTTCACTACACATTCCGAACTCTTAGATAATATAACATCTTCTAACAAAACAGAAAAGTACAGTAGAATCATTTCTTCGAGGAAAGTTCATTATTATTTCTTTATTTTTCGTGCGCAGTACTCTTTGTAATAAGTCGAGTGCAAATTTACGTTGTTTCGTTACGTCATGACCAAATAGGACATTATACATTATGTCTGCTATCCATTGTCTGCCACAAATGCAATGTGTATAGAACTAGTAATCTCCAGGCTTATTTCAGCTTCATGGCGACCTTTTACAGGTATAGTTTCAATGTTGGCTGTGTCCAAAACATAATTCCTGTAGGGGTTTTCTTATTTACAAGTAGCTATAAAGTCCGGCTTTATGATGGTATTTGTCGAACCAGTATCCAATATCATTTCGCATCTCTAAATCACAACCTTCCCTGTTACTAAAAAGCTAGAGCTACTGTTCAATTATGGGGTGTTGTTCTGAAATGTAATTTAGCCTTCGTAATTTTCCTTGACTTCTGGATGTGTCCTTAGCAAAAGACAAACAAAAGACACTTTCCTTCTTCTCCTAATTTACTGCCAATACATTTCATAATCTAGACACTCTGAAAATAAAAGAACGAACAAATTGGGAGGTCCTTGGTCTCTGCAGTTGGATCGTGAAGTGATGCATGTGGGTCGATGCTCGTGTCTCTCTGGCAAGAAGGGCATAATGGATGATATTTTATCAGAACATAATCCGTGGTAGCATCTGTTAAACAGAGACAGATCGCCCACAGTTCGACGATGCTTACTCATGCAAGCTTCCTTGTGAATTTTGGATCATTAGTCAGACGAATATCTCTTCTCTGGACAGGGTCAAGAATACTAAGATTTGAAGGAGAGGCTGCTCTCCACATGTGAGAGCAATACTCAAGGCAGGGTATTTTCGAGCTCGGAAAAGAAAATCTCATTTCTTCGAGCCTGCTGTGGCAATTGTGATAATGTGAACAAGCCAGCAAAGATCTTTCTGAAAATTGGTTACGACTAGACTAAAGCAGTCGAAATCTTTGGCTTCAAGCATTCTACGATTTTAAGGATATCCTCGGTTAGGGATAAAGTTATTACTCTACGCCTATTATCAATTTCAGTTCTGGAGACAGGTTTGGGAAGTTGCATATTGGAGTGGAGTGTGCCATCGTCGCTATAGCTGTGTATAGGATTGCTGGTAGAAAAAAAAATGTGCAGGAGGAATAGGGTAGGTGCCCTGTAGAACGCCTGCATTGATTTGCTGAAAGTGTAATGAATGATAGTCAACCACTACAGAAATACTTCTGTTGGAAGGAAAACTGACAATCCACGTACCAAGGTTTGGAGGAAGACTATAAGCAGGAATTTTTTTAAAAAATGCGTCATGCCAGACTGCCAATAATTTGGGCTTCTCCGTGGAATATGAGACTTGAAGTGCATATGCAATAGCTTCAAATATCTTCTTTAATCCAGCCATTCTTAATGCCTGATTGGTATCAGCGTCACGAAGGACTTCAATGAAACTGATGACTGCCAGTTCCTTCTTAATTTATTTTGAATAGGAGGGGTACGTCAAACTGAATAGCTGCGCAATATCTACCTCATATTTTTGGATATTTTCGTTATATTTTACGATCGACCCCGAAGTTGAGCTTTATAATCTTCCTGTAGGTGTACTTCATCATAACGCATTTCTTGATGGCTTGGTGATGTCCCAAGGTGATTTTGTTTATCTTCGGGTATGTTCTTCAGCACCTCCATTGACTCACTACGGAAGAAACAAATCAGTGCACCCGACTTTTTGGTATAATCCTAATTTTTTCCAGATGTCAAATTGTCTCAGGTAAATAACTCATGGCTATTGACCATCAAACGTAAGTGGTTTTATCACCTGTGATGAAGAGACTACATCGGATTTCAACTAACTTTATTTTCCAAATTTCTGCATCCAGGATCGTAAACTATAAACTTCCTGCTGTATTTAGACATGAACATCCTTAACTTGCTTTTGTAACTTTTCCATTTGTCCCATTTCCTCTTTTACATATTCCTTGGTCATTGCTAATTCTAGTAATATTTTTCTAGTTATTTCTTCTGGGTTCTTTCTTATGTATTGTTTATGTTGCTTTACGTCTTCTTAGTTCCTTTTTGTGTTCTCTTTTATTTCTTACTTCATTCCTTCTTGGCTCTCCTTAATAGCATCTTGTCTCTTCTTAATGTCTTGTTTTTCTTTATGTCTCTTTTTGTTCTTTTCATGTCTCCTTTAAGTTTGTCTTCATTTCTTTTTGAGTTTTCTTCATGCCTTCTTGGGTCTTCTTTATTCCCTGTATTGCTTATTCTACATAATCTTGGTTTTTCCGTATATGATTATGCATTGTAAAAATCAAGTTCATCAAAGAATTAAAATGTGCTCAAGTTCATCAAAGAATTAAAATGTGCTGCCATGATTATTGCTACTAGTAAAATCTATTAATTTCTTACTTTTTTAGCTTCAGCTGGATCCTAATCATACTTCTGACAACAAATGTTCCAGACTGGCCGGCATATAAATTCACTCCTTTTTTTCAGAACACAGCTTAAGGGGGAACTGCACGCAGTATTTTGGATCATTTGCAAGCCTTCCGCCGCTGCAATATTGTGTTAAAACTATAAGAGATATGTATTAGCTTCAATGTGATTTCAATAAGGAAATATGTATAGTTGGGCGCTAAATGCGATTTTTTATGAAAAAATCTAATCTAGAATTATAAAATGAAAGTAGATTTGTCCATCATCGACCATTTTTCGACCCCTTTTTGACGCAAATGCCGTCGCATATAATTTTTTTTCCACAAAATGGCTCTTTACCGCCTTGTATTGATCCTTTGTCTACGTAACTGCGAAATTTGAAATGGTAAATCGTACTCATGTCTTTGCATTTCTGCAGCGCGTGAACCCTTTTGAACCCATTTTTAAACGAAATGTTATTTAAATTGCCTATACATAACACATTTTTTTGAGGTCGGGCGTGCAGGAAGTTTTTTCTAATACGTAGGTACCTTTTCATCTTACTTTGAACTTGAATAGACCTTGTAGCTAGTTTTTCACTTTTTGCGTGCAGTTCTCCCTTAAAGACATCGTAAAGCTATCAATGGTAACTTAGCAACCTAAAACTTGTGACTGTCAACTTGTTAACACCTCGAAATCTCGAACTAAACCAAATCAAAAAGCTGCCTTGCGGTGCGCTTATATGGCTTTTAGAAAAAGATGGAATGATGTAAAAAATTCTAGAATAATCTAAATACTACAGGGTAGAAAGAATTAAGCTTAATAGAACATTCAAGAAGGATTTTTGAAATGAACATTATCGTAACATGGATCAAAAACTAAGGTAAGGCTAATTAATTAAAATAACAAATAAATTGACCTAAAATTTAAGAAATCTATAGCTAGGACGAAATTCTTAACAATATAGATCATGTGTTATTAGATCATTAGCAGTTATTTCGCTCGATATTTTTCTATATATTATTGTGTTATTCTTATTACGGTGATTAATTAAGAAAATCACTATTTTTCTGTGATGTTTTAAATTTCACATTTAATAGCACTTTTACATTTTTTTGTCAATTTCTTTGAACAACTCTTATGCTATATAACTAGGCCTAACAAACATGATATTTCTCTTTTTTTTTAACGTGTTTTTAATTACTTACAACATGATACGTATTTGAAGTAAAACTTGGTATAGCATTATTTTTTCTTACATTACTGATTTAGATTCTGAAATTGCTCATTTCATTCATTTAATCCTTGTACTGTCCTGTGAAAATTATAATAAAAATGTCCAAGTGGAAGCTGCTGGCGAAACAGGAGAAAATATAGCTTTGTAATTCAAATATATAAATTATTATATAGTAGGCGGTTTTTAGGTAAACACAACCCTAATTGTACGAAATAAACTTTTAGCCTAAGAGATATTTAATTAGTATAGAGCCCAAATAATTCGAAATTTGAGTACGAGGACATTTCGCTGATGAAACAGATCAGGTCATACTAGATCATTCTCAGTTATTTCGCTCAATATTTATTTCTATATATGATGGTGTTAATTTTAATACGATGTTTAATTAAGAAAATTAATATTTTTCTGTGATAGTTCTTCATTTCACAATTGACGGCACTTTTACATCTTCTGAGCGTATTTCTTTGAGCAACTCCTCTTTTGATAAAACCAAAATATTACAAAAAAGCCTTTCGGTACTTTTTAGGTAAAATAAGGAAATTTTATTGTACATTTGTATTTAACTAGTGCCGTACAAACGTTACATTTCTCTCTTTTTTTAAACGTGTTTTTAATTACTTTCCTTGTCTTGCTTCTATTTTGACCGAGATTCTTTAACCCGACTAACCTAAGAAATCAGAACATCGACCACATCTTATATCATAGACCCTGGAATACTAAAGAGAAGACAAAAGAGTTATTAACACGGGTCAAAGGTAGTTATAGTGTAATACTTGTTGGAAAAAGTAGTAAGTAATTATTCCTTTAAAACGAGATGGCATATGCTACAATAAAAGATAATTTATATCTTAATATCCTAAAAATAAATTTTAATGGCAGTTTAAAAAAATATGTAGGGAAATATTTGTTGTTCGATTTTCATTATATTTTTCACGCGAGGATAACATATTAAAGATTCTAAAATATATTGAATTAAAACAATTTATGATTGAGCTGATTAGTAACTGAGACCCTTATACAAATTTTGCACCAAATTTTGTTTTTCTCTTTCTTCGAAAACCAGTTCAAAAAAAAAACAACTATTCCCTTTCTCTAAAGTAAATCAATCCTAGTTTAAACTTGTACTGGAGTAAAAGAAATTGTGTATTCACTAAGCCGTAACTCTGTTTTAATCACTTCATTGTAACTTATATTTAAATTAGAATCATGTATGAGGTCTTATGTAGCAAGATATAATTCGAAATGTGTAAATTTATAAAAGGCAACATGCCCACAAGCAACAGGTTTCGGGGCTTTATTGTTTTCCCAATTTTGAAATATTATATAAGTCCTTCGCTCCAATAGTTATCTAGAAGTTCAATATTGGTAGTTCACGTCCACAATGTAGTTGAAAGGAAATATTTTAGCAGCTTTTTTGGAGAGTTTTATTAAAATATGTAAGTCAAATGTCTTCGTTTCAACACTGATTAGTATTATCATCAGGACCAGATTCTGATTACTAGTAATCTTAATATTTCGCATAAGTAAACATGTTTAAAATAAGTGGATATCCAGCAATATCACTTGTACAGATTCAAATTGAAACAGAAAAATATATTCTCGAAATCGGACACATTTGATACTGCAAAATACTCCACCTATACTTCTATTTTGTTTAACAAAGGCAACGATTTTTACTCTTGATGATTGTCTAAAAATAGCTGCTAAAATATTTTATTTCAATAACATTTGATACTGCAAAATTCTCCACCTGTGCTTTTATTTTTTTTAATAAACGCATCGATTTTTTTAGGCTTTTGAGACATACGTTGAAGAAACTTATCAACACCGAAGCGGTGCTTTACAGAGAGCAGTGTATTAAACTTACCCAAATACAACGAAAGCTGTCTCACCTGAAAGAGAAAATCACGTAATTAAATTGTATATTATATTAACCGTTTTTATGTTTAAAAATCAGTAAATATTTCCATAAATGTTTTGTAATATAACATGCATTTTGCTGAAGTTTCACTGACTTTTTTCATTTAAAAACATTTCGAATAGTTACAAACTTAATTAGGGACATTAAGTTAAAGAAAAAGAAAACAAGTCCCCTAGAACGAACTTATTATTCTAAAATTTAAACGTGAAAATGTGATACTGAGCCTCTTTCTTGTTTGCAACCTCTGTAAAAAGAAGTATCACTTAGCTTTATATCCTGTCTTAATTAACAGTGTTCAGTCAGATCGCAGTTTTCTCCTTGATATTACCCATAGTATTTTAGGACTTCCTTCCCTAACGAAAGACAACCAACCGAATATAGGATATACTGAGTTTCAGTACATTCGTCTACTTTTTTATATATTGTTTAGATCCACTAACTATTATTAAAAATTATGACAGTTTTTTGTGAGCCTACTGGGTATCTCACAAAGATATAAATTGTCATGTTATAAAAACTAAACATACAGCCAAATATTTGTATTTATCGGCTTTTGAATCATAATATAGATACAGAATAACTGTTAAACTTCGCATATGAGATGTTATACGAAATTATTTAGGATATGTTTTGCATACAAGGTGTTATAATTATTGTATTTTCCCTTTCCAAGAAACCTTTATACCTTATTAAAATACTGTACAAAATTGTCATAATATTAACTTTTTTATAAAGCAGCAACAAACTCTGAATAATTACCACTGTGGTTACAAGATCAGTATGCAAGGTGGTTTAAAAAGAATGTACTTTTCCAAATAAAATTATACTATTTTGTTAATCATTGACCCTATCTATAGTAACTATACTTACTCAAAATAAATATTTGCTACGATTTTTCTTCTTATCATATTTTAAGATACAAATAATATTAGACATAGTAATAGGGTCAAAAGGAGATTGACTCCAAAAAATTTTTATGCTGTTTTATTATTAAGCAATGTTTAACTATTGCGAATGCCCAGCACAGCTATCGTTGGGTATTGTTTAAGTAGTAATTAGGTTATTTAATTATTATACAATACTGTTGGATTGCATTTTAGATTACATGTAAAACCAGACTTCAATAAAGTAGAAGTCAACCAAGATATACTGTGTTGTTAATTACGGCTAATTTTGGGGTTACTCCTGGGTACGTTACATGAGTACTAATGCTGTAAAAGAGAAATTTTTTTTTTAAATCATTATATGTTTTTTTGTTACATTTAATAAACAAAAACGGGAATATTTTCGCTACTTTACACTTTACAGTGATATTTTGTTGGAGAACTTTCCATTTAGATGCACTGCGACTAAAATAAAATGCTGCATCTTCTCCGTAAGAAACCTACTATAACAAATCAAACGCCCTACAAAATTAAATATTTTTAGAATACTCTTACTAATGAAAATATTGATAGAGCGGAAAAAGAGGCTATGATGTTGGAAGAACCATTATCATTCTTTGAACGTATTCTCAATTGTAAAGCAAATCTGAAAGCATTTGGAGGCAAGAGTTAGGTAATTATGTTTATCGAAACCTTAATGTATATACATTAATTTTTCTTCAATTAAATACAAAACCTTTAATTCCCAAAATCTAATTACCTTGATATTTGTTAGTCTCCTATTTACGATTCTTAGTAGGACAAGAAAACTGTATAAAACGAAACTGAACACCAGCCCTCTATGTATTTGTGACCATCAAACAATTTACGATCTAAATCATAAACTTATTATTGAGGGATTCCATAGCAAAACTCCTCTTTTGTCCCATTTGAACAATTTCTTTTTTCAATTTTTTCTTCGAACTTGGAAGCGCCCACATGCTGCCAATAAATCATTTAGTCATTCAGGCTTTATAAGTAATATTGTCTCCGATACAGAATATTAACGTGCTTTTGTAAAATATTTGAGGCTTTGCAGAGTTAGAGTCTAAATTTTAATTTGAATTCTCCTTTGTTTTTTTCCTATATGTTTTTCAGCCCGGACCCACCTGTTCTGCGTAATGTTGTATAAATAGGTCCAGAATTGACCGTAGGGCGAGAAGCATGTGACACCCTCTTGTTCCTTTGCTGAGTCAGTATTAGAGAATGATAGCAACTAGTCTGTTCTGACTGCATGTGCTTAAATAACGATTTTTGAGATATATATTTAAGATTTATTCTTGGCCAAATAGGCTAAGGCCATTAAAAGAAAGACAATTAGCCATTTCACTGGTGAACAAAGTGCACTGTATGTTGTAAAATGTTTGCTTTGTAAATAAATTAAAATAAGTCTGTGGGGGAGAGAATTAATAATATAAGGGCTTAGGGATAATTAATGATAAGGAAATAAAATGTGGACTAGTTGTTACCTTGAGCTAATTCAATGTTCTTCTTCCATAAAAATCCTGTGCCTTGCGGCTTGGTGCGTTCACTCGCGTTACCGGTACCGGTTTATATTTGATTAATAATAGTTTAATTAGCCGTTACATATACAGAGTTTAATACACTTATTAATAGTTGATATTTTTTTTTTGGAACGACGATCATAACGTGTCGAACGTTCGATAGAGAGAGAGAACCCCTTGTGGTTCTTGTGGGCGTATCCCTTCCTTCAGTCTATTTTTCTGCTTGCAACTTAGAAAAGGATAGAGGAAATGGTTAAAAAAAGAGGGGAATATAAGTGAGAAAATTTAAAAGTATTGCTCAAATAAATTTAAAGTTAACTAAAATTATATATATATAAAAAAATAATAAATACTATTCCGTAGGGACGGAACATACCGCCCGCCTAAAATGAGAATTCATTTTACAAAAAAAAAAAAAAAAAAAAAAAAACTAAAAAAGAGAAATTCAATTTACCATACCAAAAAATAGTAAACTTACAGTTAGAGAAAACAATCTAAATACATTAATTAATATAATAACTAATTTAAGGGTAAAACAGAAACTTTATTTACTGGGCGTTGTATTTCACCCTTATTTGTACGCAATGTTACTACCCTCACAACACCATCCTTGCCAGGATGAACTTGAGTAACTCTACCACGGCATTTGAGCGGGGGTAAGTTTTCATCTTTTATTAAAACTAAGGTGCCCAACTCAATATTTACAGTTTCATCCACCCAGCGGCTCCTTTGTAATAGGGTATGGAGATACTCATTACTATAACGCTGTTTGGTGCATTTGTTGTAACAACTGCCAACGTGACAAACGGTTTAATTTGATATACTCCAAATCAGGCTCAGGAAAAGAGTTCAGGGGCTCTAATGTCAAAAAATGACCGGGAGTTAATACGTTAATATCATTGGGGTCGGAGCTTTGAGGACATAAAGGGCGAGAATTTAGGACACCCTCTATTTGTACGAGCACAGTATTCAATTCCTCGTAGGTCAAAATTTGTTGACCAATTACCTTATAGAGGTGAGACTTTACACAGCGGACACCGCTTTCCCATATTCCGCCAAAATTTGGTGCGGAAGCGGGATCAAAATGCCAATTTATTTTTTCTGTGTTAGCAGCCATGTGCATATATTTATTTATTTCTTTCCAAGCACCACAGAAATTAGTTCCGCGATCGCTATAAATGTCATTTACGCGTCCACGCCTGGCGATAAAGCGACGTAAACAAGCGAGAAATGCTTCACTTGTAAGATCAGAGGCTAATTCAATATGTAGGGCTTTGGTTGCCATACAGACAAACAAGCAGATATATGCCTTTAAAACTTTAGCCCCACGGGTTCTATTTGGGGTTATAGAGAAAGGGCCAGGGTAGTCTGTACCGCATGAAACAAAGCATTTGACAGATCCAAGTCTAGCTAGGGGAAGCTGACCTATAATGGGTTGAGTTAAGATAGGGTTTACTCGGAAACAATTATGACATTTTGAGATCACCTTTCGAATGGTGCGCTTATAGGAAATAATCCAATATCTTTGAGAGAGTAGATATTGAAGAGATTGGGGTCCTGGATGTAAATACATTTTGTGTGTATATTCAATAACTAAGTCAGTTAAACGATGATGTGAGGGGAGCAATATAGGGTGTTTTTTATCATAAGCTAACTTGGCATTTTTTAAACGTCCTCCAACGCGTAAAGCATCATGGTCAAGAAAGGGGGCGAGTTTTCTAAATGGCTTAGAAAAATACTTGTCTGATTTAAGAGCTGAAATTTCTTCAGAAAAGCACTGATGTTGGACCAGTTTAATAAGAACCAAAAGTGCACTCTCCATTTCAACGTTTGAAAAAACAGAAGTTTTTCGAGTAAGGGGGTTTCTACAATTGTAAATAAATCTAAGAATATAACACATAGATCTTTGTAGATTATATAAACTAGAGAATCGATTTAAATATTTATCTAAATCAGAAATATCAGTAAATATTGACAAAGTGATTTTACGACGTTCTTCTGAGGGTTCAAATGATTCAAAATGGCTATCTGGCCAAGAGCTAGAAGGTTCACTGAGCCACGAGGGCCCCGCCCGCCACAGCGTATTATTTAATAAATCAAGGGGTAAAAGGCTTCGCGAACCAGGAGGCATTATCTTGAGACCTTATATGATGCCAATTAGAGGGGGGTATTTTTTCTTGAATATAAGCAACTCTATTAGCTATAAATGTATTCCATTTCCAAGAATCATTTTTTAACCAACATAACACAATAGTACTATCAGTCCAAGCAAAAACTTTAGATATATAAATTTTATTTTTATATATTTCTTGAACATAGGAGAGTAAAGAGCTTAATAAAACAGCACTACATAATTCTAGACGAGGAATAGATAAATTTTTTAAGGGAGCTATACGGGATTTAGCTACAACAAAATAAGTATTAATAGAGCAATCTTTATTCAGAACTCTAAGATAAATTACATATAAATAATATTATAAATATTAAAACATTATTTAGGTCAATAATTTGACGTGGAAATCTTATGTTGGATAAACAGTGAAGTTGTGAACTTATTTTGTTCCAAGATTCCTGAATACTGGGGGGAACAGGAGAGTCCCATGGCAGTGAGTTGACCCAACATTGTTGAATCAAGAGGTTTAAAGTTACTGTCAAGGGCACTAGGAATCCTAAAGGGTCATAGACATGAGAAAGCTCTGACAATATATTTCTTTTTGTACAGGGTAAATTTCTTGGAGCTACTTTAAAAGTAAACTCATCAGAATTAAAATCCCATAAAAGACCTAATACTTTAAGAGTAGAGGGAGAATCTAAATCTAGAGAAAATGGGACTACTTGACAATCTGAGGGGGGTAAGTGAGATAATAAAAGGGGGTGATTTGAGGCCCACTTACGCAAAACAAAATTACCATTTTTTAGTACCTCAATTAAAATATTTTGAAGTTTTAAAGCGTCTTCCAAAGAATTTTGACCTGAGAGTAAATCATCTATAAATACATCACTCTGTAGAGTTTGACAAGCTAGAGGATAATTTCTTTCTTGTTCTAAAGCTAACTGTTTAATTGTTCTAAGGGCTAAATATGGACTAGAACTTACGCCGAAAGTTACTATTTGTAGTTCAAAATCTTGAATAGGTTCTGAAGGTGAGAAACGGTACAAAATTCTTTGGTAGGGGGTGTGTTTAGGGTTAACTACTATTTGACGATACATTTGTTTAATATCTGCTAAAAGTACAAAAGAGTGGAGTCTAAACTTCAACAAAATAGAGACAATATCCTGTTGCAATTTGGGCCCTGTTAAGAGACACTTATTTAAGCTTTTATTATTTAAATCTACTGCGCTTGCATCAAAAACAACCCTTAGTTTTGTGGTCGAACTATCGGCTTTGATAACGCAGTGATGGGGAATATAATAAATTTTATTTAAATTTTCTGTAGGGGCAGAGACTGGTTTCATTTGATTTAAGAGTAAATATTCTTTTAAACACTCACTATATTCTGTATGTAGAGACGGATTTTTTAATAATTTTTTTTCAAGTGCAAGAAATCTTTTTAGAGCTATGTCTCTAGATCCAGAGAAAGAGGGTTCGGCCGCCTTGAATGGCAATTCAACAACATACCTTCCATCATTATTTTTAAAAGTTGTATTTTTGTAGCGTTCTTCAGCAGCTAAATCATCTAAAGAAAATTTCGAAATACTTGGTACTTCTTCTAAAGACCAAAAGCGTTTAGCAGAGCTTTCAAGAGAGCTTTCGTGAGTGGTTAAAAAAGTATTTGTTAAGGGGGTAGAGTAATTTATATCTTTAATTTTGCCCATTACTACCCAACCAAATATGGTCTCAAGTGCAACAGATTTATTAATAGTGCTAGAGATAGTGTGTCCTGTAAGCAGGAGTCCGAAAATGTCCGCGCCCAAAAGCATATCTACGGGGTTAGATTTATAAAATGTAGCGTTAAATCGGAAAAGTCGGAAAAGTTATTTTGTGATATCGAAATGGGGGGTTGATTGTGGCAAATTTGGGGTAAAACTATGAAATCTAAATTAAATTGGGATCATTTTTTCCTACAGGTTTAATAACACATTCGCAACCACCTGTAGAGAATTAGTTTGAGCTATGCCACAAATATTAATTGAGAGAGGGTAAGAAGTTAGGCCTAATTTTTTAAAACATTTAGAAGTTATGAAATTACTCTGGTTGGCGCTATCACAAAGAGCACGTACAGGCCTAAAAACTCTAGAGGCGTCTCGCACTTCTAAAATGGCGGTAGAGAGTAAAACCGTACTGGGAATATTCGCGATTAAATTAGAACTAGACTGGGAGCTAAAATTATTTTGTGAGTTTGAGATTAAATTATAGGGTCTAGGTTCGATGCTAGAATTATTTTGAGAGTTATGGAGTAAATTAGGACTCGACTGAGTGCTAGAAATATTTGGATAACTCGAGTCAGAGGTATTTACACGAGTTGAAATAGCACACATCGAATTTTGTTGTGAGGCATTAGAATTAGTGGCGTCATTGGGAGGCGAGAAGGGAATGTCACTGATTCGTTGCTTATCATTAGTGGAGGGGCGAACATTTTTATGCAAAAGTGAATGATGTTTACGAGAACAAATCTGGCAATTTATTTTACTAGTGCAGTGCCAAGACGTATGTTTATTACCTAAGCAATTTGTACACCATCTTTTTTCTTTAATCAAATTAAATCTATCAGATGGAGACTTCGATAAAAATATGGAGCAATTATAAATATCATGATCTTGGGTGCACAATTGACAAATTTTATTTGAATTATTATTATTAGAATTAGCCAAAAAACTACCGGTAGGCCTTCCTTTAAAATTATTATTAGAGTAGGGCGGCCTTTTATCATTATTTTGAAGACCCTTTTTTTTGTTTTCATATTCGAAGTGTTTATTTTTATGACCATTAGAATATGAAACGGTATCTAGAGCTGCACACTGCTTGCTTAAAAAATTAATTAAAATATCAAACATCTTATTTTTATTATTGACGTCTTCTAAATCTGATCCACACTCTAATTCAAATCTAGTAGCCGTGCTTTGATCTAACCTATCCATGAGCATATTAAATAAAATAAAATCCCAAGCGTCCGTGGGATAACCAAGATTTTTAAGCACTGCGAGATTTTCTAAAAAGGTGTCTATTAGAAAACGTAAAGCAGTTGCGTTTTCTAGACTAGATATTTTTTTTGTTGATTCTAAAGAGACCCAATGACTATGCGCAATTAATCGGGGGTTATTATATCTTTTTATAATGCTTCGTATGCCACTAAATAATTATTATCTGTCAACGGTGTACATTTTACGAGAGAGAGAGTGGAGGACCTTTTAAACAACTTAAAAGGTAATTAAACTTTTCTATATTAGTAATAATTTCTTCTATAACATATCTATAAAAGTCTGCCATGATTTGAGGTTTCCATCAAAAACTGGAATTTCTATTTTAGGGAGTTTAGCATTTGGTTTGAAGAGATAACTCGCCTGAGCTGGGGATGCATTTAATGCCGGAGTTTGATTTTCAAAGAGAGAGAAGTAAATACCTTGAACTTCATAATTAATTTTATCAAAATCAATTAAAATATTCTTCTGTGCTTGTAACTCCTCTACGCTGGCTGTACTAGCATAAACAACAATAATATTATTGTGTATTTTCATAAAACTATCATAAATCGATTTGAGACTTTTATACCGACAGCATAAACTTGCACGCACATTAGTGTCAGTTAAATCACTTTGTGCGAGCTTATATAACTCTGATATTTGCGTAATATCCATATCACGTTGAGCTAAGTATTGTTTAATTTTCTTTGGATCGGCCATATTAAAAAAAAAACTACTTGATCACGAAATTAATAAACAATACTTAAAAACAACTTTTATAGAGTGTGTTTTATTTAGAGAGAGTTTATATTTAGTTTTGAGAGAGTACAATTTCTACCTTTTTTAAGAGAGAGAGTTTAAGACTTTAGGTACACCCGAGTATGTAATCATATAATAGGGGGGTTTAAATAATTAAATAATGTACTTAAAATATCTTAAAAAATATGGAGCGTAAAATAAAAATTATTTTAAGAGAGGGTTTAAGGTGTTAATTACATTAGAGCATATAATATAATATGGGGGTATAAATAATTAATTATGTACTTAAATGCCTTAAAAAATATGGAGCATAAAATAAATTTATTTTTTGAGGGGAGAGTACTTTATACCTTAAAAGTACACTAGAGCATATAATAATATAATAGGGGGTATAAATAATTAAATAATGCACCTAACATACCCTAACAATATGGAGCATAAGTAGAAATAAATTTGTAAATATTGAGTTACAGCGGCTAGCTCTCGTATTATAATCATAAACCGATAAATCGCGTGGTGAACGCTATCCTTATAAACCCTTGTACAAATATGTGTGAGAGAGGTAATATTGCACTAAATTAGCATACACGTATGAAATGAAAACAACCTAAATTTGTGCGCGGCTGCTTAGGCTCCACCCAAATTCTACGGGTAGGGGATCGAAACACGATCGATGTAGCCGTTGAATGCAGCAAATATGGCGAGTTTTATATTTCGTGGAAAAATTTAAGAAATTTAAAAATTTTAAATTTAAATATAATGAGTTTAGAGCAATACAAGGGTGCCGGATTTTCAAAAATAGGAATCCTAGGGGCGAAGGACCAAATGTGGGGGAGAGAATTAATAATATAAGGGCTTAGGGATAATTAATGATAAGGAAATAAAATGTGGACTAGTTGTTACCTTGAGCTGATTCAATGTTCTTCTTCCATAAAAATCCTGTGCCTTGCAGCTTGGTGCGTTCACTCGCGTTACCGGTACCGGTTTATATTTGATTAATAATAGTTTAATTAGCCGTTACATATACAGAGTTTAATACACTTATTAATAGTTGATATATTTTTTTTTGGAACGACGATCATAACGTGTCGAACGTTCGATAGAGAGAGAGAACCCTTGTGGTTCTTGTGGGCGTATCCCTTCCTTCAGTCTATTTTTCTGCTTGCTTAACAACTTAGAAAAGGATAGAGGAAATGGTTAAAAAAAGAGGGGAATATAAGTGAGACAATTTAAAAGTATTGCTCAAATAAATTTAAAGTTAACTAAAATTATATATATATAAAAAAATAATAAATACTATTCCGTAGGGACGGAACAAAGTCCGAGGACATATTAATGGAAACAAAGAAGGTACACTTTTAATCCCATCAAAATCTATTTTATGAGGAAATTGAATTAGGTACTTTCCAAGAAATTCTGTAGTAGCCTAAGTAGCTTAACTATTTGCTTATTTACTTTTGTTATAATATGTAAGTTACATTATAGTTGGATTTTATGCAAAATAAAGTAGAAACTACGTTGTTTTTGCAAAATTGCCCAGTTTTTACAACACCCTTTATATAAATCTTAAACAATTTTCTGTAAATATTTAAGCACCTATTCTGAGTTCATATTTTCTCTAAAAAGAGAACAAAGTGCCTATCTGCATGTATGTTTAATATACGTTATATGAAAAGTAGAGTCTTTTTGAGACACCCAGTAGACTCACAAAAAATGGCAACCTGCTAATAACATATACGTGACTGGATACAGCATATTAAAAATAAATCCATAGTATCTCTGATATCTTTTGAAGCTGTTTAGACTAGTCGCCATCGTAGCCAACTTGTCAACTTTTTTATAGCTTATTTTGCAGCTTTTCAGGGTTAGTAGCGTTTGGCCACTTACCGTTAATTTGCAGGATCTGAAAATAGATGTTGCCTATCCTTTTTTCTGTCTGCAGAAATATATATTGTTTTATCTAGAGTGGTCTCATTTTCATCATCATTATGGGTTGTGTCGAGTCTGACGAAAACCAACTCTAGGAAAGGCATTTTACAAGTGGTCCTATTCCGTGAGAGAGTTTCTGCATATATTAGGTTTGTATCTATAACAATGGATTTAGAATATGCCAAGGTTACCTCACTTTAATAAGATAAATATTCAGTGTTCTTTTCAAGTAAAGGCTCCAAGTTAACTTGGTATCGAAAGTTGGCGTACGTGCCTCATTTGCGCAACTCTTATTTTTTGCTTATATTAACTGACAGAGTATAGTCTCTACGCGATTTCGGGATATATTATACCACTTAAATAATTTTGTATTGTATTTTTAACAGGTTTTCACAAATTGTCAACCTACGTAAGACTCAACTGGCCTTAGAAGTTATAGGCCTCTGGATCGTTCTATCTTTTTTGGTTTCATGCAAAGGTATACCTTTTCAAACGGCCAGTACAATTTAAAAATGTCTTTTATATGTCAAAACATTTCTTTGGATTCGTCAGGCTCAGTGGAAAAGTTTAAACACATTAATCATCTAATCCGAAGAACAAAACATTTGAAGCTTTAGGGACCTACCACCTCCCAGACGAGTCCCCAGACAAAATTTCTTGCTTCCAAATGGAAGGGGACCTACCGCTCCTGCAAATCCACTCCTGTTGCGAAAGGAGGGAGGCGCCCTCGACTAAATCCATGTTTTCCGCGGCAGTTATCAATTTCTCGGATTTTGGGGTGCTCTCCTAACATACGGGATGATCCTTGGATACGGATCCTTTAAGTGGGGCCGCGAAAAGAATGAGAGCTCTCTTCAAATACACCCTCACGACTTAAATTTTGTTTTTAATACCTTTATTCCCTAACTCTTCCTATAATATCTGCTCCTCTATCGCTTCGGCTATCCCACAGGGAAATAACTTTATGTTTATTAAGAGTGACAAATCTATCCTTTTTTATCATCCCAGTATCTCCTGAAATGAGCGACTATACCTTAATACTATACCATCAAGGCGTTCCCACAGTCAACGGACTTGCCTATAGACCGACCGCCGATCGCCCGAGGGGGACGTGGCTGCTCCTGTTTGCTCATCCACCCTCCAAAACACAGATTAAACCCAATTTTTACTAGGCACTTACTATAAAGCACAATATAAAAAAACCTTTACAATGTATAAATATCTAAAAAGCGGCCTAAACCATAATTCAGTTTTTTGAGGAAATGCGAGAGATGCTGTTATAGCACAAGTCCGCAACGAAATATTTTTTTTCTCTTAATTCAAAATTTTAAACTACTTTTTCTATTTCAACAATATTACTTCTCTCGTGCATCATATATAATTACGACTAAGTTCGTGTGACCTTTAAAACCTTTGTTTTTCAAAACCAATACATATACAAGTACGAAAATACTTGGAATACATCTGTCTAATTTTTGCTGTATTGATGAAGATAAAAGCATCAGTGAGGTAGATCAGAATCAACTAAAAACGCAGGCATTATTTTTTGAATTCTTAATTAATTAAATAATAATAAATAATCAAATAATCTTTTAAAAAGATCGTAGGCCTTTAAAGCAGCACCTTAGTGTTAAGATTCAAAAAGGTAGCTTAAAAATACGCAAAACAAAAAAAAAGTGAATTTACACATTATTGTGAAGCATAAAAGAAGTATTTTTTAATATAGACAAAAGACGTGTGTAAGATTGGTCGTCTATTTTTTTAAGTTTAGGATTATATTACTATTGAAAGATTTTAAGTTAATTCAGCAAATTCTGAAATACTCGAAAGACCGATATAGCACTGATGTACAATATTTTTTTAATTTACTGTGTTTTTTTTAAATCAAAAACACCTTCAAATAATTTCTAAATTCTGCGAATCAGTAATTAAAATTATGTGAATTTGCTTGGAAATTCAATAATTCTGTTTTCTTAAAGTACGTTTATATTTACCTACTTAATATATATATATATATATATATATATATATATATATATATATATTTTTTTTTTTTTTTGTAGAAACCGTTCTATATAAAATTAATCAAAGGCCAACTATGGTTAAAAGATTGATTGCTTTTCTCTAATATGAGGACTTAAAAAACTATCATCTTACCGAAAGTTATTCGAGCCACACTATTTCTTTTATGACTCACGCGTCCAGCAAGTAAATATAAAAAGATAATTTCTTCGACGTCGACGGTCATGTTTTTCGATACTTTTAAGGTTCATTGCTTTTTAAAACCACTATTGGCCATACATTTCCTTTCGCTGCCTGTGTGGCTTCCGGAAACCTAGCAAGTTGCTTTAACGTAGGAAATTGATGGGCTATTTTAAGGCAATGCCAATAAATATTTGTCAACGGGATATCTACGGAATTACATGATGTGTATTAAAAGCTTATCATTGAAAAAATTCATGAAGATATATTTAATTTAGTACGAAAGCTTTCACGGCTAGATTCAGTTAAGAAATCATGGTTTTTGGGTTTAGACAGTGTCAAATTCGAAAAACTTTCCGACGTTTCGCCTGCGATTGCACGAGGCATCTTCGGGCTCTTTACTGCACAATAACAAAACACTGAAGTCAGTGTTCTTGAAGATGGCTCTCAGGCAAAATGTCGAAAATAATTCCATTTTGACACGTTCTAGATCCGCGAACCATGATTTCTTAATTTATTTAATTTGTTGCGATAATCGTAAATATTCCACAACTTTGTCATCAATAAATTTATATGGTGAAGAGTTTTGCATCATTTAACATGAAGAAAACACGAGCTTTAAAAATTTTTTTAATTCTAAATATTTCAGAAACAAATTTCAGATTTATTTAGGAATTTGACAATATGAGTATCTAATACTAGTATTAGGGTAATCAAAGAATAATATTTTCGACACTGGTGGCACAGATCGGTAATTGGACACATTTTTAAAGAGGTTCTCTCCTAATGTTTTTCTGATAAGATATTTTGTTTCACTCACTAAATGAAAACTATGCTTAATAAATGACTCTAGAGTTTGCAATAAAAAAAAATAAGGTAAACTGCTTTAGTGTTTCACAAGAGCGTATTAAATTCTATATAGACGAGAGGCATATTTTGTCTAACAAATTACAATAACTTGCCTAAATACTCACAAAAATTTTCTTTGTTAGAACGATATCAGAAGATGATACTTCATTGTGTCAGACTTAAAAGCATTCTGATTTCCTATTTCGTTAACATTTCTTAAAACAATTACTTCTCTGGCTAGTCCCACGACCGGCATTGAACTACACTGTTGTCTCCTGACGTTGGGAGCAATAATGTTTTTTTTTCACGTTAGACCAACGTCGTAACAAGGACATTACGATTCTTGTTACAGGACATGTGATGGCGGTCTGGTGAACTTTAAAAAGAATCAAATCGCCATCGTCGTTTAAGAAAATGGATCATTGCGCCTATTGCATGTCAAGACAGGTTTCAGACAAGGATCGTAGTATCCTTGTTATGACGTTGATGTAACGTGAAATAAAATATATTAATGCTAAGAATAATGTAATGTTGCCTCTCGTATTTTAAATTCAATATCACTGATTAGTATTGTTGTATTTTTTAAGCCAAGATCTAAAAAGATGCCACTGCGACTAGATAGAATCTTCGAAAAAACTTTCCTTCTTTTACACATTGTAGCATAGGCTACGTACAAATCAAGACGTTCTGAGGCGCAATTTGTGATAGACGGAGAACTGAGCTTTCAAATTGTGTATTTTTTTAGAACTGATTTCTAAATTTCGAATTCACGACCATTTTTGGTTTATGGGAAAAATAACACTAGGCGTGATTGTTCAGTTTACCAACATTTTATGTTATACTAGCTAAACCCGTTCACTTTGTTACCCGCATAAATCGAAATGGAGAAGTAAAAAATGTTTGTATATCAATAACTAAAAATGATAATAGGGATATGTGAAAATTGGAACTATTTAAACTAATGCTTATTTTTAGTCTGCTTTTTTGGTGCCTAAACTATTTCTTTCGGTAACTCTGGAAGAGGAAAAATAAAACCGTTTACGGTAAAATGCTAAATTTAAATATCTCATAGAAGTCGTTTTTTTTTTAAACAAACATATCGACATTCATTTTCAGTTGAGATTTTGAGGCTTAAACTACAAATGTTTGTAAAAGTCAGGTTTTCAGCTTGTTTTCAGTAACTATTCAAAAACTTTTTAACAGAAAATCAAGTTAAATTTTTATTTATGGCAAAAGATGTTTTAGAAAACGTCAAAACATATTTTACTTCTTTTGTCTCTATATATATTTCTATATATTTATTGTTATTTAATTAATTTTGTAAGCCATTGACGAAATAATCGCTTTGAAATCTCATTTAATTGAAGAGATATTGTAAAACATCTGAATACATTTTATCTGCTTAAGAGCGGAAAAAAGTAAAAATAATGCTCTACCACCCTGTCGGTGGATTTTCGAAGATACATTTACAAAAGTAAATTTAAAAGCCATTAAAAATTGAATCGCCCTAAAATCTCATTAAGATGAAAAGACGTTGTGGAAAAAAAACGCATTTCTTTCCTTTTGCCCCTCTTAAAAGTCGAAAAATCCAGAAACTGTTTATTTTTGAAAGCCAATGCCAAAATAATTATTTTAAAATCTTTCTTGGTTAAAGAGATATTGTATAAAAGTTAAAACACATTTTACCCTCTTAAAAGTGGAATATCAGGAAATCCAGAAATTGATATTTAAGTTATTTTTTATGCTGTTTATAGAATAATTACTTTAAAATCTCAGGCCATTAAAGAGATATTGTATAGAAAGTAAAAACACTTTTCACCCCTTAATTGTGGAAAGTCGAGATAGCCAGAAATTGATTTATAAGTCGATAGTTTTAAAAGCTGTTGAGTCTTAAAATCTCATTTTATCGAATAAATGTTGTAAAAGAAGTTACACACATTTCACCCCTTTACAGGTGGAACTTCAAAAAAAACCAAGAAATAAGTTTTTACCACCTTAAGGATTGAATTTCAAAAATCCAGAAATTGACTGTTAGATAATTATTTTTGAAGGCCGTTGACAAAATAATAGTTTTAAAAACCCACTTCGTTGAAGAAATATTGTGAAAGTTAGTGTGAGAGTGGATTTCGATTTTCTGTATATATATATATATATATTAGGTCACCCTTTTTAATGACTTTTATTTAAATGTAGGTGCACTGCTTTTATAAAGAAATTTTTACCTAAATTAAAATCAACGGTTTTAACCGTATTCAGATTAATACTAAATTTAAACCGGCCCCAAACGAAACGCCAATAGATTGATAGCACCGATTTAACGCATCAACACTTTTAACTAAATGTGTGGATATTTCGATGCACATCAGATACTTTTAATGTCACTGAATATATGTCAATCACTCTTATTAATATAGGTAACGGTATGAGTTATATTAGCCATTGGCATCAGATAATATATGATTAGCAGTCAGTTCCACAGATTGCAGATAACTTTGTTATTTACGTTTATCGCAATTCAAATTGGGTGAAAAATTGTAAATATCTCAAAATAATCGATTATGTTAGCTTTTTTATTTACTAATTGTAGGCGTTAACCGCTGCATTCACTAAAAAGGTTTAAAAGTTAAACCAGATCTAGTAAGCATGGTAATTAAAACTCGCACTTCAACAGTTTTGTTTTGCTTATGTCACTGTATATTTTAACAATTGTGACATTAAGGGAAATATTATTTGTTCATTGTTACTGAAGTCATTTTAAACCTATAACTGCCAAATTAGACCTGGTCTAAATTTAAACCTCTTTAGTGAATACGGGTGTTTATAATCACGCTGGTCTGTTTGATTAGTGATTATATAAATAGCTCTACAATCAAAGGGATGCACTCGTTTTTTTACGAAATTTTAACTTCTTGTAATTTTGCTAATTTTAATTCGAATTTTGAAAACTTTGTTTCCGTCGATGGAAAGTTTTATCTAGTTTTAACCTTTGTAAAAGTTTTGACTTAAATATTTTCTCCCGTATTCACTAAAAGGTTTAAATTTAGACTAGACTTTCAACAACTGAACAAATAATTTTTCTGTCACAATTACAAAATGACAGTGACATAATGAAAACATAACTGACAGTAATGACTTAAGTGACTTAAAATAAAAATTAGAATAAAATATTCTTTTCATTAAGACCGTTTCCTAAAAATAATTTGTAATATATCCTTTGATAATACCAAAAATTGAAGTAACAACCTGTTTTCAAATAGTTTGTCTTTCTACCGACTTTTTAATACATGGTGTTAAAACTCATCATGAAGTAAGCGTCCCTGTATTGTGAGTTTCTCCGCCCTTTGTAAAGATAGCGCCTTGGGGTTTGGAAGATATTGTTAAATTTTTCTAATACTTTTGATGCCGCAAACATCTTTGTCATAACCGGCACCAGTTCTGGAATATATAGCGACATTAAAAAAATTAATATTAGGCACCCCGCATATTTCGGTTTTCTGTAACTTCTTTAACTTTCCTCTAAAGTTTTCGTATAGAAACCAGAAGAGGGTAATTATGTTTTTTGTAAAGTCCGGTCTAGTAATAAAATATAAGGATAAGCCATTAAAAATGACATATAAAAATTATTCTATTGTATATAACAAGAGACGTAGTTTTTAGTGAATGAAAAATGATACTTATATTTTTCCAAAAAAAATTTATTTAGTTACAACTCAAATCTCTGTTACTCTGCTGATTATAAGAGAGGTGAAAGCTGATTATTATAGATTTTTCACATATATTTCACGGGGAATACAGATCTGGAAGACACTGCTACTAAATTGCAGGAAATCAAGAAACAAAGAGTGATTAAATTTAATTTTTTTATTGTAATTTGAAAAAGAGAGATTATAGAAATCTGACAACATAACTATTACAAAAATATAACAATGTTTTGCCAATCCTGAAACTCTATGTTTACAAATTACCGATAAATACTATAGCAGCCAAATACAAGCATTTATACTTCGCTACGAATTTGTAGCACCCCGAGTACACAATGTAAAGTCCGTTACCCACTTTTAAATAAATAGATAGATACATAATCAGTACAAAATATTCAATATAAATATTATGGTAAAATATTAATTAAATATGCACACTACTGGCGCAGTCTAGCTTAAAAGCAACTCCACTGAACCAGTAGAAGACACAAAGAAAATACTTTTATAAACTATATTAAAAAAATAAGAATAGCTATCAAATAGAAATATTAACAAAAAAAATCACCCTGGAAATGAACTTAACAAACTATCAAAGAGAGTTTAAAAAAGCGAAACAACTCCCTTCAAAAAACCACTGAGTTTGGACAATATTAAACTCATATAACAAATAGCAAGCAAATAAATAGAGAAATTAAATTAAATGAAAAAAAAAAACAATGGTAAAAAGTAAATAAATAAGTAAATAAACACTCCCTTGGGAAAACCACTGAGCAGTAATGCAATCTAGTTGTCGGAATTCTGTAATGACAAGAAATTTTTTTTATAATTAACTTTAAGGGTATTAGCATTCGAGTTGATAAATGTTCAGGTAATGAATTATAGTAACGAACGGCGTTGTATGTAAATCCCCGCTGAAAAATGGCAGTCTGATGATGAAGCATAGTAAGGCACCCATTATTCCTAAGATTAACGCCACGAATAGCATTTCGGAAAACCAAACGTTCACGAATGGAACAAGGAGAAGCAGGGTATTAAGAATTTTTATTAAAAAGGAACAAAAATGTAAAGTCCGTCTATCTTTCATCTTCACTACTAATATACCTGTAATAGCTTGAGATATGTTCAAACTTTCTTAGACTGTACACCAGCCTTACACAAGCGTTTTGAACCTTTTGTATACGCCACGAACTATCATGGTCAAGGCAAAACCCATACACAAAGTCGCAATTATTAAAATGCGACAAAACAAACAAATCACATAAGTTTCTTCTCAATCTTTGATTTAAAATATGTCTGATATTATACAACATTTTAAGAGAAAGATAACATTTTTAAAAAACTTTGGTTATCCAATAACAGACTCACATTTTTTTCTGTGTCAACAAAATTCAATTTACATCCATTTATTGATATATTGATATTATTTTTAATATTATCTTAAAATTTAACCTATTTCTATTGCTAAAAACCATAAGACATGATTTAGAAGGATTCAGAGACAAATTATGGTCTTTCGAAAATCTACCTAAAGTTTTTAAATCATTATTTATGCCGGATTCGGCGCGTTTGTATTTTTCTGTATCAAAACAGCAGTATAATTGCATCCCAAGTAGCATTTGATATTTTATAGGGGTAAAGGAATTGTTTCCATTCCCATCATATAAAACCTAACGTTTTATATTTAGGCCACAGTAACTTCATCGTACCTACTATATAACCCTTAAAGCGCTTAAATGGAGAATCCTATAATAGCAATGGTTACCTAAATAAAAACCTCTAAAAAACTAAAGGTTTTCTTATATGAGGTTACCATGTATTTTCCATCACTGCTACAAATCCCTTATATAAATTACATTAGTTATATTATGTTTACCAGAAAGTTACGATTACTTTTATGTTTCTAATTATATTCTATAGGTAAAACTATATAAACAATACATCATCATTGTTTATATAGTATTACCTATATACATCATCAAGTCTCATCTGCTTACTTGTTGATCTTTTTTCTTTGTCTGTTACACTATCGAGAATGTACAAATTATACTCCTCTGTCCTCGCCGTCGACTTTCTGTTTGACATTTTATTTTGATGGACGCCATGCACAGCAGATAGGAATGAATTATATGTTTGATATATTATTATTTTCATATGTAGAAGTGTCCGGACCGTTAAAAATGCATGCGGCGTATTATTTACTGTTAATATTACATGATCTACCCCCTCTAAAACTCAAGGGCCATCAAAAAAGTGAGAAATTAGCATTTATTAAATAAACTTTAAAAATATTTAAAAAAAAAATATTTTCTTTTTCTGCAAATAAACTTTATTTCCGAACAAATATAATACATAAAAACCAGAAAATCATAATTTTAAAGAGCAAAAGTGCCTAATCGGCCTAAAAACTAAAATTTCTTTTTCTATTTCAAACATGGCGGAGAAAGCGTCATTTTTCTAGTTCGTAAATTTCTCTTCAGTATCGCCATTTTTGGTTCATTATAAAAGATAACGATTTATAACGGGGTTTGGTAATTTTATAAAACATTGAATTCTTTATATCACCATAAGGTACTAGTTTAAAACTTTAACGCACCATATAAAACTAAAGGAGTAATCTTATAAAACCTATGGTAGCATTTTGGACTATTAGAAACACTTTATCACTAGTAGTTTTATTAAAATCCAGGTAAGAGGTAATTTTCACGGCTAACGGTAACGTTATATTACTATAGCTCCCTAAAATATCCGTTGGTCGACAAATGTCAAAATTTTCAATAACATAACCTAAAATTGTTTTCTGTTTTCATTCATTGTTGTCTGTTGTCTCATCTCATGTGAATTTTTATATTTGTTTTTCGAAATGCCTTTTCTGATAGTCCAGACAAGGGAACCAGGGAAAAATTATCCCTCGCTATCTATTGTTCCCAGCCAGTGGGTTCACAATAACAAGTTGTTGTGGCCACCGAAAAGACTGCTAAACCGTGGAGGTAAAATCACTAAAGACCCCTTTTCAGTACCAGAGTCCGACTGGATTGAAATCGATTGCAAAGTAAAAAGGAAAGATTTTTTGTCATATGCCGCAGCAGAAGCTGAGCGGGAAGCTATGCTTCAGCAATCAGACAGTGAGTGCGGTGAACGTGAAGAGCCCCAAGTTCAAAAAAAAATGTATGTACATCCGAAGTTCCAGGAAAAAGAACTTTCCAAGTTGCCCCAAATTGATTTCAACTTGTTGGCCAATGAATGTATGATGGTAAGTAGCTGTTTTTTATACTAAGTAGAATAGATACAGTTATTAGTTTTTAGGTTTTGCGTGATCTTTAAAAACTCATATGTTGTACAATTACTGAAGGATATGTGCCTATTTCAGGAGGAAAATACTACAGTACACAAATTAGTACTTGAAAATAACCCAGCAAATACCAGCACTGTCTATGCCAATGAAATAAATGACTCATTAGAAGTAGACGAGGCAGAATACAATGTTACAGAGGAGGGTGCCGCCAATTTAGAGGTAACCTGCTGTGTAAAATATGTTTTATTGCATATTTAAAAAGTTAAAAAATACTAAGTCAAATTGTACCTTCCTAATTTAAATACGCTTTTTATAGGGGTACAGTGTTGTTAATACAATACTTGTGAACGAGCTTGTGAATATGGATCAAACCGAGGGTCAAGCTGTATGCAAGCCATTGGTAAGTTTATATTCACTAAATACCTACTTATCTGCTGTTTTGGGTCATAATTCCATAAATTGGTCATTGACAGTATTTCAATTTATATACTTTTAGAATGAAGAAAATATCTATGTAGTAGAACAAACTACAAAAGAGTCCGAAATAAGAACTGAAGAAATAGGAAATGGAGGAATCAGTGGTAATATAAATAAAATTTTAGAGAACCAGGAGAAGATTATTAAAGAAATAGCAAAAATTTACACTATGTTAGAAGTTGTTTTCAATGAACTAAGCCTAAAAAAAATAAGTCCAAATATAGAAACAAGAGAAAATAAAAAAGAACTGTTTCCCCTACCAATTTCCAGTATGGAAGAACTAAAAGAACTTAATGCAAAGCTATTGGATGATGCATTTCTCGAACAGTTTGTAAGTAAATCTTTAAAATAGTGACACTAGATTAAATATGAACAGGGTATTGCATGAAGTTCTCCTTGCAATAATGAATGTTTTTTAGATTACATTTATTAAAATATTTCTCGAAAAATGCATTTAAACATGGATTTTGGAGATATAGGGTGTTTTCTCGGGTGTTTTGTTTTCTTCTTTTCATATACCTACCTCGTATATTATTCTAGATATAATATATTCCATTTTGGCAAAGAGGATACTGGGTTTAATGTTTACAAAATGACTAAAAATTTTAGCAAAATGTACAAGTGTTAATTTTGTCGAGAGTCATAACCCCTTTAATGCAGGCCTCAACCGAGCCTAACTTTTTATAATGAGTCATGACTCAGAAAAATAACTTTTGTGAAGATTTTTTTAACTATTATAGGTACATAGCCATTTTGTAGACATGGGTTCCAGTACACCATGTGCAGAATTTAAAAAAGTTATCATCAAAGCACTTCCGGTAGAAGTTTTGTATGTAAATTATACACAAATGATTGAGTAATAGTATTTGTTTTTCATGGATATTTTGCTTTTTTTATATCTTAAATTATGAAAAAATATTTGGTAGGAGGAAGAAGACTCTTGCTGATGGGTGTACAGGGTGTTCCATTATATATATAACACCCTTAACCTTTTTATCTGGCACTACAGAGAAAAATGTTCAATACAAAATTTGTAGGGTAGTATAAGTAGTTTTTTGAAAAAAAGTAAAAATAATGTATACAGGGTAGTGCAGAAAAACGTTGTGAAGAAAGATGTTTTTAAATTTTTAATAATATACAGGATGTTCTATAAAATAAAATCCCATTTTTCTTTACAGCGTTTTTCTACATAATCCTGTACACATTATTATTACTTGCATAAAATCTAGTTATAGTACCCTACAACTTTTGCATCAAACTTTTTTCTACAGTGCCACATAAAAAAATTAAAGGGCGGTTCCATTTAGATAATTGAATACCCTTTACTTACAGAGGTAAAGACTTTAAATTTTCTGAATATAATTTTTTAGGTAACTGAAAAATCAACAGTCTGTGGTTTTGACGGAAAAAGAAATGGCAAGAATTGTGCCTATGGATTAATAGACCATTTCTTTGTTCGAGAATTTCTTACCAGGTTCTCCTGGTCTGGGGGAAGGAGAAGTGAAGAAAATAAAATAAGCTTCAAAATTTTTCAAAACATAATCAAGGCTTTTTTTCTTATTATAAATAAGGCAGACAATAACTATTCTTTGCAGGATTGTAACAATTTTTTTAAAAGCATTATAAAAAATGCCAAAAGGCGCGCATCTTTATTATCTAATGAAAATACCCAAAAAAGAGCATCAAGTGCCAAAAATAGACCGTCAAATTTGACATATAAACAAAAGCCAGCCTCGATTGTAGAACTGCCAGAAGAAAATGGTGGCGAGGAAAATGCTGGTGAGGGACAAGCTAGCGAAGAAAATGCTGATGAGAATACTAAATAACCAGATTATTACTGAATATGACATCTTCTTTACATAGAAATTATTTTAATTTGTTTTTTTAATATTTTTCCAAAAAAAGGAGTCTTGTTTAGTGATTATACTTTCTCATTTTTTCTATTTAAGTATATATATATGCATATTTATATATAGTTCCTATATTGATCAGTTCCTAGTAAACATAAATGTTTGTTAATTATATTAAAAAGTTGTTCATAATAAAAATACTAATAAATACTTTTGTTTTATTTATTGGGTTTTTTAATTAAAACAAACAAAAAAAAATTGCTTAAAAGGGTTTTATTTAAATGTATGCAATAAGGGAATAAATACACTTAAATTCATATCATACTTGATTCTAGCCATTTTACACTTAATTTCTGAAATATAAAATAGTTTTTCTTCATTTTCTTCGCAATTAGAACAATATATATTAAGTAAATTGGATTTTATGGGTTGTTCAAAAAACAAATATAATTTTTTCATGCTAGATCCATATAATTTGACTTTTTGCTCGAAACATATAACATTTTTTAAACAAACTATTTCATTTGCGTTAGTTAAAAACCATTTATCCTTGTTTTCAGTACTTAAGATGTATTCATGAAAGTGAATTTGATAAAAAAAATTATATTTTTCCTTCTGTGGTAAAAATACATTTTGCCCTTCATTTGGTCTTTTTAAAGTTACGAAATTTTGTTTTTTGCTTGGTTGACTTTCTAAAGAAACATTTTCAGCAGAGCTTAATTCAGATAATCGTTCAACTGCTTGAGCTAATGGATTTTTCCCACTTCTTAAAATACTTTTGATTTGAAATAGTTTGCTTTCAAAAGGATATGATGTAAAAGTAATTAATGGTCCAAATTTACGAACTTCATCAACTAAGTGAGTTAAGTTATGAACATTGCTAGTTATGTAATCTGAGCTATACAGTTGACTGTACCTCTGTACATAATGTTCCAACATTTGGTCTGCCAGTTTTATGAAATGGGCGTAAACATTACTTGAGCAAATTGTAACAGCGCAGAAAAGTGTGAGAAAATGATCGTAGATGTCTTGAGGTAAGTAGTTTTTTAATACTACAATTCCAATGTATAGCAGGAATGTTCTAAATTCTGAACCCTTCCAAAATGCCAAGCAATCGAGCCCTCTGACCGCACGGTGAATTTCAGATGGTAATTTACAGGCAACTAGAATTTGTGACACTTCGCTTATGTCTTTCGAACACCATTTGACTCTGTAGTTTTTAAATGTACCATCCCTCCACCCCAAAAGGCAGCGTTTCACAATTCCCAGATCAATTAAATGAAGTGAATCTCCTACAGGAACATCTTCAATCATGTCTATAGGAAGTTCAAGCAATGGAGTGTTGGCTTTGTGGTGTACCCCATAAATTCCTTTTCTGAATCCCTCATCAGTTCTTTTTGGATATTTTCGTGGTGGGAAAACATTGCAGTGAGTATTATGGGAATATTCTCCAACTGCTGTGCATTTTAGGCAACCATTCTGACTGTTAAAATTAGCCACCCCTACAAAATCAGATTTATTAAAAAAATATAAGCGATATATATGTACATCATATTTTATTGGGGATTTTATTCTATCAGGATGTAACATTTTAAATTACTATAGAATATAAAATATAGTAGTATTACCTTTAATCAGGGCTCGTGCAGGAGAGTCGGCAATAAAACAACGAATTTTAATTTTCAACAATGTTTCTCCATCAAAATCGATACCACCGTTAATTATAGCTTTAAATTCCTGGACAAATGGATTTAAAAAGGTTGCCACGTCCTTTGGTTTGCTTTTTCCAAGAAAAATTCCTATTATCATTGGTTTTATATCTGGAAAATTATGGACATTAAAAAGAATTGGCCAAATTTCATCCTTACTGTTTCGGTAGATTGGAATTCCATCGATACTGATATTAATAGAAATGTTATTTGCATCTTTTAGCTGAGAGCAATAGTTTTTAATGCAAAACTCGAGGCCTTGGTGCCAATAGAACTCATTTTCACCTAACATTTTTATCTCAATATTTGCTGGAGTAGCTAATAATGTTCTAGGATCTTTCGGGAGAGTTCCTGGCCAGTATTTGTTGATAATAACAAGAAGTTTCTTTAGTGAAGCTTGTCTTATATTACAAGTAGTCGACCATAATCTTAATTCAGTACGTATTTTTGCATTTCTGTAAATAGAATCTAACGAATCATCGGTACTATCACTATAACAATCATTTTTATCCAGTTCGGTGTGCCAATCGGTACTTTGGCTTTCAAGCCCTCCTTCACTTGCCGCCTGTTCTGTATCTGATGATGTGGTTTTATTTTCATCACGTTCCAAAAAACTTGAAGCCTGTGCTTGGGTATGTTCTATTATGGACAAATCATTCTTTGAGTTGGTTGGCAAAAGATCTTTAAGACAATCTTTCTTTGAAGTATATGCAAAAATTTTCATTTGGTTTTTCACACACCTCCTGTAAAAAGAACTGCTATATTTGGCATGTTTCCAAGCACTAATTATGGAGGAGTTTTTATCGTTTTTATTCATTATTAATGGCCATATATTGTTGCAAAATTAAAAATATTATGAAAAAAGTGAGGTTGGAAATATAAAATTTTGTATAAGAGAATATAGAGGTTTTTTTGTGGCTGTATGGTTTTTTAAAATTTTCCGTATGATACTCTAATGTACCTTTAATATTCATAAAGGTATTTAGGCAAGTTAATATATTTACATGATATATAACATATGTTTAAAGCATACTATAAAGTTTGGTTACCAATGGGTATATAATTAGGTGATAAATACCTTTATAAACTCTGTTTATATAACTTCTGGCAAACAACACTTTAAGGTATATACCGAATCTTTTAAAAATACTTTTTTGGTAATGTAATATAACTTTAGGTATATTGGGCAGTATAAATACTTTTATAAACTACATTTTACTAATGGTAATTCCATAAAACCTGGTAAACCTATATATAAACGTTGCCTTGCTAAATAACTCTTATAAAAACTTCGTCATCATTTTATATACCTATTGGTAATCAAAAATGTTACTTGGGATATCATCAGCAACGGCTTGTACTTTACAAACTATTAGAGATTTTAGGATATCTGGTATAACTTAAGAAGAGCAAGGGACCCAATATACATCCTTGAAGTACGCCAGAGAGAATTTTAGCTTCATCAGAAAACTTATTATTGGAAAAAAAAATTTGTGTTCTCTCATATAAATAGGATCTAATTGGTTCAAATGCGTTTTCGTCGAAACCATAATATTTTAATTTAGATATAAGGAGACTGTGATTTATTGTATCAAACGCCTTTAAAAAATCTAAGAGGATCAAAACGCTGATCATTTACTTGTCATACGCACGAACCGTATCATCAGTTACATTAACTAGAGCGGCAGACGTTCCATAGTTCTTACGAAACCCGCACTGGGTGTTTGGGCTAATATTGTGGGCAATACAGTAATCATATATTTGAACATATAGTAGTTTTTAAAATATTTTTGATAAGGCAGGTAAAATGCTAATATCGGAGATCATTAAAATTTGATGGATTAGAGATTTTCGCCAAAGGTTTCCCCACTGAGCTCTTCCACATGTCAGGAAAGTAATTCACTTCAAAGTAACAGTTTATTATATGTGTTAGGTATTTATTGATAAACGAGCTACAATACTTAAGCATCAGTGGAGATACTTAAGCAACAGTCTACTCCAGTTGCATTTGATTTAATGTCATTTAAGATTTCATTTATTTCATCCACGTCCGCCACTCCAAATGAAAATTTAGATTGTTGATTCAAAAAATTATTCTGATAAAAATTTATCTTTTCATTACAATCAGAGACATTCTGAAGAAAGGTCGCAAAAAATTATTTATATCATTAGGATCAGATAACTGTCTAGGAATAGAGCAATTGTAATTTTAATATAACAATGCATTTAAATATATTTTTTTCTGTCTCCTTATGGAAGCCAACGTGAAGTTTTCAAAGTATCGATACCGAACTATTCTAGGTACATCGGGTAGTGTTATAAAAGTCAATATTAAAAAACTGCTTATCCAATTTTATCTCAAATTTCATGGAATCAACTGGTAACATTTTGGGTACGAATCCAAGGTGGCGGAACAAAATGGTAGCTTAATAAAATATTCTAAATTTCAGCCTGAAAAACTGCTTAATGGATTGATTTCAAATTATGTGCCTGACTAAATACTAAGCAATTGTGGTATAGGGGTCAACTAGGAAAATTGTGGTACTAATTTAAGATGGCCGAATAAAATGGCGGTTAAATCAAACGTGTGTAATCGTTTAAAAATCGCCCTCTTAGGTCTTACCTATCTTCACGGTTTAACGTCTCTAAGTAGCAAAAAAAATGTTTTATCAATTTCGCCCGTCGATCTGTCTGTCTGTCTGTTAGTTCTTAATAGTAGCTTAACGACAACTTACCCAATTGACTTCAAATTTTGACAAAAATTTAAGGGGTATACGGGTATGACCTGGTAATATGGTGAAACAAAATGGCGGCCTAGTGAAATGTTAAAAAAATTATTATTAAAAAACCACTTATCCAATTTATCTCATATTTTGCACAAACATTAAAGTATTATGTTGGAATCAACTGGTAACATTTTGGTATGAATCCAAGATAGCGAAACAAAATAGCGGCCTAATAAAATATTTAAAAAATCAGCCTGAAAATACTACGTATTAAGTTAATTTCAAGTTTTGTGCAAGAATTAAGTGTGATATAGAGATAATCTGGTAAATTTGCACGAATTTAAGATGGCGAAACAAAATGGCGGTATGTGTCAATGTCAAAACTACTTGTTAAATTTATTTTAAATTTTGTTCAAAGGTCGCATAAGTAGAAAACTGGTAAAATATTGGTACGAATTCAGTATCATGAAACAAAATGACGCCCAGTAATAAAGACAGTATATGTAACACATACATACTATGACTAGGTACTGAACTAAATTGTGTCACACTTCACTAATCCTGGAAAATGGAAAAAATCATATCGAGCGAAGATTTTTAGTTTTAAAATCGGTAAAAATTCATTTTTTTTAAATATTAATTTTAATAATTTCAGCATTTGCTAAAGAAAAAAAAATACTTTTTGAGGAGTCCTAGTGAATACAATATGCATTCAAAATTATTCTAAAATAATTTTTGCGATTTTGGGGATATTATTTTTTTTTAATTTGGTATTGACACCTCTAGATATGGTAAACACAAAACATCTAAAGCAAAACGTACGTACGTGAATTTTAAAACTAAATGAGATTTTCTATAGGCAAAAACAAGATTTTTAAAAATCGAAATACAATTCACAAAATTACACGGTTTTAAAATTTCGGTGTGCTTAGTAACATTACATGCAATAGATGGTATCTCTCTAGAGGTAGGTAACGTGTTCGTAGTAATGTTAGTAGAATTTTTGGGGATTTCGCTTCCTTTAAAAAAAATAGGTCACACTCTTATTTTGAATCACTCTTTTGATAATGAGTTGGGCTCCGCCGATTTAATCTAAAAGAGAGGAAATATAATGCCTTAGTCCCCTTGGAGTTTCATTTTTATGCTTTTATATACTCTAATATACGTCTGCTATCCCCTAGCAATTAGCTCAATCTGATTTAAAAAAAAGGATACTAGTAGGGCATTAAAATAAATCTTCGCCTCCCATTTATAGTATAAAATAATAATATCGCACCCATTACGGTTAATATTGTTGGCTTTTGGGAAATAGATTTAGCAGCAAATCTATAATTTAGAAAATATTGGAAGACGAAAGGGGTATTACATGTTTTAATTATTTATTCTTCACTTAATCTCTTTCTGGACTCACATATACCTACCAAGCGTTGTCAAACGATTTTTAAACAATTTAGTATAGTTCGAATTATCTAGAGAGTAGAAAAATTTTAAAAATAGTTTACAATTGATTTATTCTACTAGAAAATAATTAATGTATATTATTACAATCAGTTTAAATTAATTGATGAAGTTGTTATATATTGGTCGACATACAGATAGAACAACTACGTCAACTTTCTGAGATATGGCAGATTTATTTATTTTCCCATGACATACAGAAAAAAACCAATGCTTAAAATCATGTAGGCTGATCTCCAGCCCTAGATAAAAAAAAGTCCAGCGACGATATAGGACTATATTAAAGTCCGATTAATCAAATTTTAATCTTATATAAACTGCTAAGAAAAGAACGACCCGAATTCAATTACACTCAGTAAAAATAAAAATTGATAATTTTTTTATGATATAGATATTTTTATTAAAAGCCCAGTTAGGTTCTTCGTATTGTTTAATTTACATATCTAAATTTCTTCTCAAAACTTTTGAGTATCAGCTTTATTTTCATAGTTGTTGATACTCATAGTTAATGAAATTAAAACAAAAAGTAAAAGATTTTTTTACTTAATTAGATATCCGAATTTGTGGAGAGGAATGAAAAACAATGAAAAATTACTGGCCCGTATCTATTTTTTTCCCTCAATAAAATTATCAGCCTTATTTGTTACATCCAGGCAAAATGCGGAACTGCTGGCGATTGGATTTGCCAAAATAAGGAAAATAACAGAAAGGGAAGATAAATGATTTCCATAAATATGGATATCTGTTCATGTTGGCAAAACCGGAGTTACGCTTGCTCATAAAATAAAGTGTTTGCGATTTTTGTAGTTGGAGACTCTTTTTATTTTATCCGTCTGGATTTTTAAAATACGCTATCCGAAATTGCTAGTTGTACAACGGGCTGGCAAAAATCTATTTTAGTGCTTCCATTTACGAAAATCTCGTTAGAATGTAATAAAGTTTTCTATTAAGTTTATTTTTGTTTCGTTTTGTTGAAAATACTGCCAAAAGTTAATTTTATTTAATGTTTTAGTGAATGAACGAATATAGTGAGCCGTACGGTATAACAAAAAAATACAGTAATCAAATCAGACGGGTGATTGATTAAAGGGAAATAAAAAAAGAATAAAGTTTGTTCTTACGTCATAATATTTTTACTTCCCTCCTAAGTGTAAAAAAATCACGATCTGAGATTTTTTCAGATCTTAACGTTTCAGGATTTCTAGATGCTGAAAAATATGTTTTCTCAATTCCGTCGGTCTGTCTATCTGTCTGCCTGTCAGACAGTCAGTCGGTCCGCCTGTTCGCGGCATAGCTAAAAAACTACTTATCCGATTGACTTCAAATTCTTGTCAAAACTTAAGGATCATATTGGGATAACCTGGTAACATTTTGGTAAAAATCCAATAGGGCGAAACAAGATGGCGGCCTAGAGAAATGTAAAAAAACTACTTGGACATCTTATCTCAAATTTTGCAGAAAAGTTAAGTATTATGTAGGAATCAACTGGTAAAGTTTTGGTATTATTCCAAGATGGCGAAACAAAATGGAGGCTTAATGAAATATTTAAATATATCTATCCTGAAAAACGATTTATTGGATTAATTTCAAATTTAGAAAGAACGGTTAAAGATGTCGTACGAATTCAAGACAGTGAAACAAAATGAGGGCCAAATAAAATGTTTGTACTCCCGAAAAAATTCCCCCAAATTTTGTATACATTTTAGAGTCGCCAGATACCAAAAAATACGTTTTATCAATTCTGTCGGTTTGTCTGTCAGTCTGTCAGTTCACGTCAGCTTAAAAACTATTTACTAGATTGGTCAAAAATTAATGTTTATATGGGGATGACCTGGTCCATTTCGGTAAAAATCCAATACGGTGGAACAAGATGGCGGCCTAGTAAAACATTAAAATAATTAATGCTAAAATACTAATTATCCAATTTACCTCAAATTTCGCAAAAAAATCAAGTGTTACATAGGAATGAACTGATAATATTTTGGTATGAATCCAAGATAGCAAAAGAAAATGAAGGCCAAATTAAATGTTTAAAAAAGCAAGATGAAAAAATCTTATTTTATTGACTATATCAACGATAAACTGATAAGAATTGACTATCAAAATAGCGGTGTGTGTTAATGTAAAAACTACGTATTCTATTAATTTTTAAATCATGCTCAAAACTTACGTGCGATTACGTAAAACCTTGTAAAGGATTGTTAGGTATTCAATACTGTGGAAGAAGATGGCGCTCAATAAAAATGTTTGAATAGACAGTATATATATATATATATATATATATATATATATATATATATATATATATATATATATATATATATATATATATATATATATATATATATATATATATATATATATATTAAAAGAATTTCCCTGTACGGCCCTTTTTAAAAACTTTAATTTTTATGTAAATAACAACTACAACGTTCAAGATTCTAAGCTAGATTAATTTTATTAAAATATTAACAATCGAAATAGTACGTATAATTACATATTGCAATATTGCTGATTGTGCTTAATGAGTTAATTAGTTTGTCGGTGTCGCATGAGGTTACTTGAAGTCATTGCGCAGTGGCGGGTAATATTGGCTAGATAACTCCTCCCCCGTTAGAATGAGGCATCCTCTGGAAGGGTGATGCTGTTCTCCTGAAAAGAAATGTCTTGGAAAGTATTCTGGTATTTCTTGGTTTTCTTATGTATTACATTTGTCTTCTTCCAACAGAGATAAATGCAACCTGCAATTACTACTATATACAGGATGATGCTCCATAAACTTGGACGTGTAAAGTCTGATAGAGGGTGTGCTTCTTGAATTGGGAACATGGGATTTTCAACTGCTGCTTCAAGGTTTAATTTTTTCAATTCAATACTTATTTTAGGTGGATTTCTCATTTTAAGTTGCAGGTTAGGGGTTTGGATTACTGAGGGGTGCCCAAAACTTTTTTCCTGAAATGGAAGCTCCTGGTTTCTGAATATTATGTTGCAGGCGTCTTTATTTATTAGGAAAACGCCTTTCAGTTTTAGGGTCTCCACATGATCTTCACAGTGCACTTGTATGCTTTCTTCTCGTGGAAACACAGCCAAATATTGATTGATCTCATAAATTATCTCAATATGATTTTCAGCAATTTTTTACTTTGTAAATTTGCAGAGACTAGAGTTGTCATGTTGAAGGATCCCTTCTTCGCAGGGCAGGTTTGCCTTCGGTACATATGCCATTTAGAGGTTTTATTGGTTTTTTATTTAATTTTAGAAAATATCGCGTACTGGGGATTATCATAACAAATTCTGATTCATAACTTGCAGGAATAGGTAAAAAATAGGTTCAAATTGTTCTTCAAAATCTATTGGTATTGAAAGAAAATACGTTATCTTAGTTTGCTGTATATCGCATTTTACTTTAATTATTGATTGGTACTTAGAAATATTTTCAAGAGGGACAGTGAATGGTAGTTGGTTCTTGTAATGTAAAGAGATTCTTTTTATTTCTGCAAAAAGATTTGCAGGTGAAATTATACTAGGGTGAATTATGCCTAATTTACAAAACGTAATAGAGTTCTCGATATCTTGCAGTGTGCTTAATAACGAGTTATATAAAATAATTAGTTGGTTATACAAGTCTTTTGCAAAAAGAATATCCCGAATTTCAACATCTTCTCGCAATAGTTGATCTAAAAACAATATTTTAGATCTTAACAAGTTTTGATTATGTTGAATATCTCTAATTGTATTATTAAAGTTTTTGATAACTTGGTTATTAAGAGAGTATTGCATTTCTAGCTGGGTCTGTAAGTTATTACCCTTAGTTTCTAAACGGTTTAGTATTTTATATATTTTGTCCCCATCATTAGAATCTAAGTTACCTGTGATACCTTTAATAACAGATCCTTAGCCGTTTATTAAGCCTCTTTTAAGACGACTAGTATTATTTAAAGAAATAGTTTCTAACTTAATAAGAATAGATTTTTTACAAAACATAGCAATATTTTGGTAATGTTCTAATTCCCTAACTAAATTTGTACTATTCGAATAAGTAACCTTAAGATTATCATGTTGGATAATTAAATTCTTATATTCTACGAAGATTTGTTCTAGGTCATAAAAACGTACGAACATATGTTCGGTTCTTTGAAGTTTGGCGGGTCCTAAGTTTATTGGTAAGGCGCCCAAATTCTCCGTAATATTTCTTATTTCTGTCCCTTGTCCTGGGATGAGGAACCTGAAATATTTTTAAAATGATAAGTTTTTCTTTTCGGTCTTTTGACGTTAGATAGGTGTATTTTATCCATAGTGTTTCGGTGTGTGGGATTAATTCTAGCGGTTTTTAAATTTTCGTTGACGTGAGTTATTTGCTCTGGTTTGTATTTATTTGATGTCTTTGACTGCTTTTGTTTGTTTTTAACGAGTACTTTTTCAGGAATTTTTGGCAATTCTTCTCGAGATTCGTTAATTTTATTGACAACTTTTTCTTTAGATTGTTGAATTGTTTCGTTTAGCTTTTGATAAAAAAGTTTCATTTTGTCGCGGTGATTCGAGATGTAATTATTGACGAGTTGTTTTTCTATCTCGAGATTAAAAGGGGATTCTGCGGCTAGGTGGCCTGTAACTATTTTATATGGGGCTAGATTGGTTACAGAATGTATAGTATTATTATATGCTAGTATAGCATAATTAACTTTCATTTCTATGGGTTCGTTTTTAAATTCTTGTTGGTTATTGAGCAGCCTTATGTGCTCGATCAGTGTGGAGTGGAATCTTTGTATAAGACCATTGGATTCGCGGTGTTGGGAACTTCAAAAGTGAATCTTAATCTTATGTGTCTCGAGAAGTTCACGAATTATAGAGTTTTTAAATTCTAATCCATTGTCTGAAATTATTTGTTCTGGGATACTGTGATGAGAGAAATATTTTATTAAATTATTTGCAACTTCTATAGATTGCGCAGAGTTTAATTTGTACGCCTGAGCATATTTAGAAAATGAATCAACTAAGGTTAAAAATTTGCAATTTTCTAGAGAGATACTGTCGATATGTAGGATTTGGAAGGGTTTAATTGCTATAGGTGTGATGTTTAGTTCTAATTTCAGCAGTTTCCTATCATTTTTCGTTAATTGACAAATTTCGCATTCGTTAATATAAGTTTGAATAGAAGCACGTTGAATAGGCCAATAATAATTATTTTTTATGCGTTTTTCAGTTTCATCGATCCCGCGATGATTTGTTTTCCCTTCGTGTTGAATAATTTGCTTTATTTCGTCATTATCAGTGACGTCAATTAATTTCTTAGTACATTTAATCATATTGATTTGGGAATTTTTAAAGTATTTTTGTAAAACAACACTAAATTTTTCGTACATGGGGTCTTCGAAATATAAGTGATATTTCACTTTGGGAACAATGGTCTCTTTAATGAAATTTAAAACATCATTTTCAAAGTTGTTTTCTGAAAACTGAACATAAGTGCGTTGTTTAGAATTAAATAGGTCAACGCGAGATGGAGTGGCAGGGGCATATTTTACTTTAGAAATTATTAACTGATTTTTACCGAGATTAACAGGACATTCTACGATAGGAATACCTATTATGGGGTTTTCATGAGATGAGTGTACAGTAATATCGCTATCTTCAGCGGCATTTTCCATTTTGTCGAGGTCACCTGTTTCGACTAATAAAGATTCATTCTCATGTTCATTATTTTCATTAATATTCTGATTTATTTTTTTGACATATTCTTGAAGCTTAACTATAGATTCGGAACTAGGTTCGGTTTCGTTCGCATTTAATTCTATGCGCGACAGTGCGTCAGCATTTTCATTAAGACAACCTTTTTTATAAACAATGTCGTAATCGTACTCTTCCAGTTTTAAGCGCCAACGTATTAATTTTGAATTTGGTTCTTTTAGTGAAAATAACCATTCCAAGGGCTCGTCATCGGTGACTATTTTAAATTTACGTCCAAATAGATAGTGCCTAAAATATTTAGTGGCCCATACAATAGCAAGAAGTTCTTTCTCGATGGTTAAATAATTTATTTCTTACTCATTTAAGGTTCGACTAGCGTATGCTATCGATAGGTCTAATCCTATTTTACCTTGAGAGAGAACAGCTCCTAAGGTGTAATTAGAAGCATCACACGTTAATATGAACGGCTCAGCAAAATTGAGATACTAAAGAATTGGTTCGTTTGTTAAAAGTTGTTTGCATAATTCAAAACATTTAATATATTCAGGATGTTTTATATCTATCGCGGAATCCTTTTTTAGTCTTTTCGTAAGAGGTTTCGTTACTTTGGCGAAATCTTTAATAAATTTCCTATAGTAACCCAAAAGTCCCAGAAAGCCTTTTATTTCTTTTTGAATTTTTGGCAAGGGAAAATTCTGGATTGCGCAGATTTTGTCCGGATTTGGTTTTACACCTTCAGGTGTGACAATGTGCCCGAGATAAGCCACCTCTTTTCTGAGAAATTCAGATTTATCGAGCTGAATCTTAAAGTTTGAATTACATAATCGTTCAAAAACTTTTCTTAGTCTATCAATATGTTCTTCTAGGCTAGTACTAAATATGATAATATCGTCAAGATAAACAGCGCAAATTTCGTTTTGATATCCTCTTAAAATATTATCCATAACGCGCTGAAATGTAGCGGGCGCATTTCGTAGGCCAAAGGGCATTCGCAAGAACTCATAGTGACCATTTTCTGTATTAAAAGCAGTTTTGGGGATGTCTTCGTCGGCCATTTCGATTTGATATAATCCCGACGCCAAGTCAAGGGTGGAAAAGGTTGACATCTGCCTAATATATCTAAAAGATCTGTGATATTTGGTAAAGGATTTCTGTCTCCGAGGGTCTTTTCATTCAATTTTCTAAAATTTATGACAATTTTCTACTTGCGTTTACCTGAAGCGTCAATTTTTTTTGGCACAACCCAAATAGGAGAGGACCAAGGAGAAAACGATGGACGAATTATTTTTTGATCAAGCATGTCTTGAATTTGATTTTTTACCTCTTTTTTATGTATTTCGGGGTATCTGCATGACCTAGTATACACAGGAATTTTATCTGATGTTTTTATATTGTTTTATTTGGTTTGTAAAGGTTAATTTGTTGCCGTCGATATGAAATGATGAAATGTCTGAGAATTCTTTAATTAATTTTAAAATTGCATTCTTTTGTTCAGAATTCATATGGTCTGCTCTAATTTTTGAAACGTCAAATTTAATCTTTTCGACGTTAAAATTGTTCAAGTTTGGATAATTATTAGAACTTATTTGAAATTCTTTAAAATCCATAGCAATTATTGGATCTAAAAAGTCTATAGACTTTGTCATTTCGGTCTTGTTTAAAATAGAGCAAAAAGCTTAATTGTCTTTAATTTTAGTGAGACATTCGGGGATTTCTAATTCGTCTATTTTCGTGTAGGGTATAATGATATCATCATTTGAAATATTTTTAATTGGAATTTTAATAATTTGTTCAGATCTTGCTTCAACAGTGATGTTATTGTTCGAAATGCCAGATGTATTATGGTAAAAAAGTTTAATACTGGTGTTGGTTGTCACTAAAAGGTTATTTTGTAAGTCATTTGCAAACATTTGCTTTAAGGATTTTTAGATTGTCTATTCCTAAAAGACAATCAAAATAATTATGGAAATTAAACCGATAGAATTTTAGGGGATCTATCTTCACATTAAACATTCTAGCAAGAGGAAATGTGGTGCTAAAATGTTCCGAGGAAGTGCCATGTGCTGTAGATATTTGAAAAGGGTCATTCTTTATAAATTTGCGAAAATATTTTTTTGCAATTTCAGGTTGGATGAAAGATCTAGTGCTACCTTATTTCGGGAAACACTATATAAGGGAGTTGGCTACCGTTAAACGCAAAGGTCATTAGATTAAATCTGGGTGGTTTTTGTCCGAGGCTTCTATCTGAAAAAACTCGGAATTACATGGTTCGGCGGATTCTTCGGGGAATTCAACAAAACCTTCATTGACCAACAAAAATATTTTTTGGCTTTTTCGCAACTGAACAAAAATATTTAACTTTAAATTAATTTGTCTACATGTTGAGGTATGTAATTATATTAAATATCTGCTTCAATTAATTTAAAGTTAAATATTTTTGTTCATTTTTCATTCAAATCAAAAAAGATTTTTGTTTGTCAATCTAAACGCAACAAATAATCTGAACACATTTAAAAAAACCTTCATTGTAGCAATTACCGGTTTGTTGATTTTCAGATTCAAGAAAGTAGTCATTGCCTTCCTGATTTTCAATATTACGCAATTCCTCAAACGCGAATTTTGGATGACTAATGTGAGAATTGTTTTGCCTTAAATTTTGGAAATTATTATTTTGTGATTGGTTATTCGTAAAACGAGATTTTGTAAACATACTATTTTGATTTGTTTGGGGCCTGAATGTATTTCTTGTAGAAATAGACATTGGTGTGGGTTTCGGTAATGGTTGAGAGTTTGTTTGATTAGGTTTAAACACATTGTAGTTTAAAAGACCGGGGCTAGAATAATTTTTAGGTACAAATCGGTTATACACAAGTTGTGCATTATTCGGATTGGTTGTGTACGTAGATGGTCTGGGAGCGAAATTTTGCCTTAAATTTTTTGTGTTCTGTGGGTAACATTTTGAGTTTGAAAATCATTTGTTAACATATTCAGAGCACTGTTTAAATTATCAGGGTTTTTAGTTCGCATCAGAGAACCTATCGGTTCTTTAAGACCACGTAAAAATACTCTTAAAGCTCATTTCTGGCAATACTCAGATAGAACTGGAGCTTGTATTTCATCAGCTAGAGTAGCAATTTGAGCTATTTGTAAATTTAACGTTTTTTGAACTTTATTGAAGAAATCAAATGCGTTTTCGTTTTCTTGCCTAAGTTCGACCATTTCTATGTTTAAAGTAAAAATATCACGTTTATCAGCATACGTGTTTAAAAGAGCTTTTTTTAGGTCTGTCCAAACATTAATTATACAGGAAGAGATATTTACGTCTGCTTCGCCTTTTATTTTAGACAAAATAGATCTCATAAGATATTCGTTTTGAAAATTGCTTGTGTCGACTGTGTCGTAAAATTTTTTTACAAGTTTTTCAGAAATATCAATAAACCTAGATAAAAGTTCGACTTCTCCATAAAATTCTGGTATCATATTTAAATATTCTTGTTTTCATTGTGGAGGAGCCATTTTTACAAGGATTATAACAATATACAAAACTACTAAACTTTATAATAATGTGAGCCTAGTGAATCAGAATTTGTATGTTATTTTATTTTAAGTTTTTTCGAGCTAACCTCTAAATAACAAGATTTACTTACTACTAGCAAAATCACCAGACATCCATGCACTTAACTTTGATATGCACTCAAAGATTCTTGCGTTGCTGATGGCTATAGTCTTCTGCGAAAGCGAAAGCTAGTTTTTGCCTGTAGAATATTCGTTCCTACTTTTCAGCTGGGCTTCTGGTTTTTAACGATTTGAAGTGGGTTACTCAATTCACCCAGGGACCGAACCACGAATTTTCGACGTTTCACTACTTTTTTCGCGAACCCATGAAGTTTTGGTTCTTTTATTTTTCAAAAATCGTAAAAACGAACTGATTTTCTTGTGGAAAATCGTTGAAAAACCTACAACGACTGCGCCAGTTAAAAGAATTTCCCTGTAAGGCCTTTTTTAAAAACTTTAATTTGTATGTAAATAACATCTACAACGTTCAAGATTCCAAGCTAGACTAATTTTATTAAAAGATTAACAATCGAAATAGTACGTATAATTACATATTGCAATATTGCTGATTCTGCTTAATGAGGTAATTAGTTTGTCGGTGTCGCATGAGGTTACTTGAAGTCATCGTGCAGTGGGGGGTAATATTGGCTAGATAACTTATATATATTTATATATATATATATATATATATATATATATATATATATATATATATATATATATATATATATATATATATATATATATATATATATATATATATATATATATATATATATATATATATATATATATATATATATATATATATTTTAACTAGTTTTTCTCAAATTTTTTTTAATTAAAAAAGTAAAAAAAATTTACAGAATATTACTCTTGTTCGAATTTTTCGGCATTTGCAGAACTTAAGGCATTTTCAAGGTTTGCTGAAATAAAATATAAATTACATTTTGTTTACAATAGCTTTGCCTTAATTGTGACCTCTTAGGAAAATGTAATCACAGATAATGTAAAATATTCTCTAAAATAGCCTATTGCATAAATTACTTAAATAAAGAATTTTCAACCCATGACAGCTGGAACATGTATTCGAATAATCTGTTCCTAAATCCACTTAAAGTCGCAAGTAATATGTCTTGCAAGCGAATCCACTAGCTCCTACTATTACACATGGATATATTCACCCTTAAAAAAAGTCACCATTGCCAATGTCAAATATAGTAAAATAAATTGTTTTTTAGAAGATAGAGAATAAGTTACAATTCTAGTTATGCTCAGAACTAGATATTTATATTTAGAGACATCAAGAATTCGAATATAATTAAATATGTAAATATAAAACCTTCTGCAGCATTTAGTTAGTTAGAGAGTTAAATTATAATTATATTAAAAGTAAGTATTTGGTTTACTTTCGTTTAAATTCCGGCATCTATTTGAATTGCCCTCGGGATTCCCTAAAAAGTGTTCTTTTATTCATTATTAAGGTGAGATATAACATGATTCTTCAAGTTTGTGTCATTCTTTTTGAACTGGCCAAGTCGATTTAAAAGTAGATCAGTTGTTTAACTCTGAAATGTTTCATGTTCGTCAAAATTATTGTGGCTAGTGTTGCGCAGAGTCTCCAGGTTGTTGGAACAGTGCCCTGCTATTTTTTCCATAATAAAGCTCTTATTACTTTTTATTGGGTATTTGTAACACTTCATCAGCCCAACTATATAAATGTAGTTAGAAGCAGGGATATCATTTAAAAACCTATGGGGGGGATGAGAGGGATATCATTTTAAAACCTATTTAATTACCTTTACAATGATACCCATTTTATTAATTTTTAGAGGAACAATTTTTTAAAAATTGCATTTCAAAATTCAGTGATACAAAATTTCGATAATTCTTGAACATTGGAACATAATTTTTTAAAAATAACTAACCAAAACACTATAAAATTTTATTAAACTTACCTTCATAAATAAAGATTAGTATCCTCTTCTTCAATAAAACTAAAGGATATTTCTGAATTTCGGTATATTTTACTAAGGCAAATATTTCAGACGTGGACAATTTTCAAATTGCACAAGTTTTAGTTTTAATTCAAAAATAATAAAATTAAGTTATGAATTTAATAATGAGTTTTAGCAACTTTTAGCGAATTTAACTTGCGTTAATTATTTTGTTCCGAGCAATTTCGACCGTGAAAAAATTTCACAAGTTGCAAATGACAAAATGGTCGCTTAATTTACTCTTTACTTTGGAATCTAATTTAAAACAATTAGCTAAAGCTGTTTATGTCTGAAACTGATTTAGGAAAACTGGCAATTTAAACAAGAAGTTGGGTTGTGTGTTTGTTAAGAATTAAATTCTGCTCTTCTTTTCTTTTTTTCAGGGGATTTTTTTATATTAATTTCTACACTAATAGTTAAATTATTAGGTAATTAAAAATTTTTGATGTTCTTTATTGCCACGCTCTTCTGTGATCCGTAGTAATTAGCATTACTCAATTTTAGTTTCCAATTGTGAAAAACTATTACACGATTTGTAGATTTTCAATGTTAAGTTAGTAAACGTGAAACGTGAAACGTGAACTACTAAGGAAATCATTGTAAATTATATAAAGTACTATTGTAAAATCACTAAAAAAAGAACTTAGGGTTGAATATTAATTAATTTTCGAAACTTGTACATCTTTTTTAATAATAGTTTCGTAAGCCAACCAGAAGTGTATATTATCAAATTGTGTACCAGGAAGTTTCACGAATGTCATATTAATCTGATATACAATCTGAGCTTAAAAGCACTGGAAGCTAGGTGTTGTACATTCCATAGAGTTTAAAACACTTAGAAGGCTCTTGCTCAATCTGGATACTAGAACACTTGTGTCATAAAGGGAATGAATCTGCTAATTTTCTAACAAAGAAAAGAACAGACAAAATATTCATAAAGGCTAAACGAGCTTTATGCGCAGCCCACAAAACAGTCAAGCGCCTGATTTCGGACCGAATATTTGATAAAATCAATCAATATTGGCCCGGAATGCTAGGCTATTATTGATTGACTGATAAAGTTGATTGACTGATAAATAATATGTTAAACATGAACCAAACTAAAGTTAATACTGTAGCAGTTCTGTACACAGGACAATGCGGAGCTTAACTGACTGCCTGACGGCTGCCAGATCAAGTTCTCTATATTCATTTATATTGATTTCCTGCAAATATGGGACCCGAAGGAAATTTACCCCAAATGCAATGATGCGGATCATACAAGAATTGGATATGCCTATGGAAAAATAATATAGGTGTACACTTTTAACCTAACCTAGTCCCTTAAAACAACACTTAACCTAGATCGTCAATCACTGTGTTATATAAAGAGGTCTCACGTAAGCTTGTGATGGTAATTACTATTCGCTCGGAATGGATACCCCTAAAAAAAGTAAATTAATATATTTTATTTAAAAAAACCTAACCATTTTTGGATACATCTTTCGAATAAAAACATAAGTAAAACATAATTTGTCTAAAGTTTTAGGTTCACCTGAATAAACAGCTGACCACCTCAAGTGAATAAACCAAATTTTGATCCAAATCAATATGTATATATCTCGGGAACCAGGAAAGATATTTGAATAAGGCTTTAATATATTAGGGGCGGTTTATCTTAGAACAGGATAAAAGTTTAGCAGTTTTTGTAAGTTTAGTAGTTTTGCAGTACCGGGTGGTTTTTTTACAAAATTTCATCCCAGTGGCAAGCATGGAAAAAGTTAAGTTATTTTAATTTAGTAAATTATTTAGCAGATTAAATACAAAAAACAATTTAATGGATTATTTAATTATTTTTAGGATATGATTTTTTATAGGAAAATATTAATTATCTTACATGTTACCCGGTAGCTTCATTACTTTTATCAAATGATGTTTCTTTTATTTCATAACTTAGCTTAAAAAATACTCCCATTACCAAAATTAGTAACCAAAAAAACACAGGGCGCGCAAAAATTTTAAAATTTCAAAAATAGAAATGTTTTCAATGAAAAAATCTTCAAAGACTTAATTACGTTTCTTGAGTTGGATACCAGAAAAATCAGTTAGGCTTTTTAGACCCTTAGGTAACTTTTAATACCCTAACACCTTAAGCTCGATACCTATTGAGAATTTTTTTGTTAACTCTGTTAATTATGCATAACAATAGTAATGAAATTTGTCTTGTCTACAGCGTCTGTTATTATACTTTTTTGTATCTTTCCACGGATAAAGCTTAGGTAGGTGTCAAAATATAAATGAAACGGGGCAAAATATCAAAAAATCTTGGAGACCAAAAACTTACCGATCAGAATGAGGAATTTAACTTTTTTGTAAACATTTACAATTTAACCCTCATTTAGCGTTGAGGGGTTTCGTAACATTATTAGCGTTGTGGTGTCACTTAGATCCCACACATTTATTTTATTGTTTATTCTTTTTTTTTAATTACTAAAAACTGTAAATGATAAATAAACGTGTTCCCAAAATAATATCTAACTGAAATGAAATGCAAAGTTAATTTTAAATAGCTGTTTATTTATTCTAATAACTAAGACTAAAAAGGCATACAAAAAAACGCAAAAAAAAAAAGATTTTTTAAAGTTGTTTTTTTTTAAATAATAAAAAATGAAAATATTAGATATTTTAAACAAAGACATTCATATTAGATAAATAACATTGATAGGTAAAAATATCGTTTTTTCTTAGAAACTAAAAGTTCTAAAATCTGGTACTTAATATTGTAGGTACAATCTTTGCAAATATCAGCTCTGCACTCGTTACACTTACACAACGTTTCCTCTTTTAGTTGTCGGTCCTCTATATTCGGCAACAGGGATAAATTTTTTTCAAAATTTGTCCTACAGAAATACGTAGCTCATGAGGAAGATTCAATATGCCGTACAACACTGCTAGGGGCCATCGTGTTGCATGTCTATTGGTTGAACATGTTGCGCACTTTTGATCTAGTTGGTCAACAACTCCTTTGGTTTAATTGCGGAATGCGATAATCTCTAGCTTCCATGATTCAGGATCCTAGGACTCTCCATGATGCGTTATAGAAACTAAAATACCAGCTTTTCCACATTTCGGTACATATGACATCATACCGCAATCATTGGTAAATCCATAGAGCGAACTTTCTTCCTTCTACTTTCTATTTGATAGAAATTGCGATGGGATTTCTTTCTTGTTTTTTTCTGCATTGTTCTAACGTATGTTAGTCTCCTTTTCTTTAATTCATCCACTAATTCCATCGATGTGAACCAATTATCAGCAGAACTATTTCAATTCGAATTTATGATTGGTTGATATAGTTGTAATACTGATTGCGTATATATAGCCATTGTAAAAATAATTAATTTTAGCGTCACACAAAATTATTATTTCCAAACTATATTTATTAGGTTTATTAGGTATATACATCCTAAATCTGCATTTTCCGCGGAATCGCAATAACATTTCGGGTGAGTTCCCCAACACAATAATTACTTTGACAATTTCTAACAAAATTGTCAAAAAGCTACGAAATTGGTGCAGCACCATCGGTCGTGTTCCTCCCTTCCCTGGTTATTATATTATCAAATCTTACGCAAGCCAATAAAACCAAAAGTCTCTTCTTAGACATTATGCATCTAAAAATGTCACGTCCTGAACCATCCGATGCAAATAAAGTATCTAAATCTCCGTAACTGGATGTAAATACAGCTGTATAATAAAGTACTGCCGAAAAAACTGCCAAAAAGAGTGCATAGAGGCGATCCTTCATTATAATGATTGTACTCACTGGCAATATAATCCATTAAAACTTGCTCATAGTCTGGATTACCTTATGGCACTGTTTTTGAAAAACTTGCCATTACAGACAAATCACGTAGTTCGCGTCGTGGTGCCATATAGACCCCATGCAAACTTTACTCTCGTATAGCAAATAAAATACTGAGTCAATTTCACCAGCATCCCGCCTAGATACTCCTAGTACCGGTACTTAAAGTTAGAGAGGGGCACTTGCAACTCACAACCCACAGCGTTAGTTGAAGGTAAAAATCTTTGTTCTGTGCTATAAATTTCTGGTTTCTTTAAATTTTTTGACTACTTGCACCATTTAAGTATAAAACAAAATTCTACAATATCGAATTAGTTTTGGCATAACTTTGAGTTTCACCCTGTAAAAGTAGAACTTTTATAAAACCAATCACTTTCTTTACTTTTTCATTATTGTGCTTAAATATTTTGTCAAATTTAAATGTTGCCTCATAGCTTGGTTTGTTAAATGCATTGTATGCATTACAAATTTCATTATTTCTCAAGAAAATTGTCAAACCGTCTCAAGCTTAAGGTGTTAGAATATTAAAAGTTAGCTAAGGTTCTGAAAAATCTGCTTTGATTTAGCCGCCACGATAGTCATATTTTGATCTTGTGATGAAGCTACTGGCTAAAACGTAAAATAAATCAACATTTTCCTTTAAAAAATCGTATCTGAAAATTTAGGGGGGTTTTCGAAAAATCGACCAAACTGTTTTTAGTATTTAATCTCCCGAAAATAGAATAAAAAATTATCAACTTTTTCTACGAATGTGCCAGAAAGATCAAATTTTCTAGAAAATGCACTCCTTTTTAAACCAACCGGTATAACAAAACTACTGAAGATACAAAATCTGCTAAGCCTTTAGCTTATTCTACAAAAACGCATCCTAATATCTGAAAAAGCGTATTAAAATACCTTTCTTGATTCCCGACATATACATATTTCAATTTTGACCAAGATTTTGCTTTTTGCACTTGATGTGGCCAGCAGTTTAAATTGGAATATTAAAATAAACATTGTTTACGTAACGTATCTCAACTGAGACAAAAAAACACATTTAGTACATTCAAACTCTGCGGCGATTTGAACCATTTAAATACATTCCAACATAAGCTTTTCGATCTTGAGAATATTTACCAGAATACTCACTGCAGCCGTGAGCATTCTGCGGGACAACTTAATTTGGGATTAATATTAAATCATTTCGTTGATAGTGTTTACATTCAAAACGAAAATAGGAAGGCAAGAGATTTGTACAGAACTGATTTGACGCTAAAATAATTAAATTATATAATTTCGGTGCTCATTTGTAGATATTGCTGAACACAATCTGATAATAGCAACTTGAAAATGCAGGTTTTCAGAAACTTAAGTCATATTTTGCGGTACTACTGATATTTAAAACTTATTTATTAAGAAAGCTTATATTAAACAGATCCCCAAATAAAGTATATATAATGCTTAGTGACATATTTGATAACTCAAATGCTTAATACATGCTCTTTAATAATAAAAAAAAATATAAGTTGTTATTTTCAGAACGATTTATAAAAAAGTGGAGATAGTTAATCGTGCAAAGAATGCGGTTGTCATTATACATTTGATATCTAGGACTAGGAGTTAAGCCTCATCCTGTGAAGTGGGTTAAATCTTAACCGGTGACAACAAAATGGCGGCCAAATAAAATATTTGTCATCGTGAAAAAATCACCCTCTAAGGTTTTATATATTTTCAGGTTTTAACGTCCCTAGATGCCTAAAAGATGTTTTATCAATTACGTCGGTCTGTCTGTCGGTCTTTATGTTAATTCGCGGCATAGCTTAAAAACTACTCATCAGATTGACTATTAAAAGTCGGCGTAGAAAACTGATCGTTGGATTAATTTCAAAGACAATATATATATATATATATATATATATATATATATATATATATATATATATGTGTGTGTGTGTGTGTGTGTGTGTGCGTGTGTGTGTGTGTGTGTGTGTGTGTGTGTGTGTGTGTGTGTGTGTGTGTGTGTGTGTGTGTGTTTGTGTGTTGCTAAATCACTTTGTGCGGAGCTAAATTGTATCACACGTCACTAATTCTAATAGAAGGAGAGATTCATTGCAAGGGAAGTTCCGGGTAAAGGAATTTGCCAATTTTTTTCATTACGTTACTTTTTCCAATCTTGTAATATCTCCTCGTTATTATTAAAATGATTTAAATTAAAACGGATGTCATAAGCGAAGATAAATATTAAATAAAGTGATATATCGCGTGAATAGCATTATAATTACTATATTTTTTCCTTAGAAATTATTATTTGTAGGAACGATATATTATTTGAAACTCCTTGCATAATTAATACGAATCGAATAGAAAAAAACCTGAGCCTCAATCAGTTTTACACGCTATCTAATAATTTACGTGCCTGTTAATCAAAAAATCAAAATAGGCTGTAATTAGACATATAAAAGTGTTTTCAACATAATGAATTTGACTAGGGCTTTTATCACACGTCAGATTAATTTAAGGCCATTTTTTATAATCTAGTCGGGGTCGGAAAGCGTTAGAGCATCAGAATTAATTTGATATAATTTGCTTTTGATGGCATATAACAGATGCAAATATTTTCTTTTCAAAAAGTTGCTAAACCTAGAGGTAATCATTTTTTTATTTTACAAATGGATTACATTAAAATAGTTTTATTTAACTGGCCGCATGAGTTTTCAACTTTTTTTTGTTTTACCATAATTTCGATTCCTCCCGTATATTGCGTAAAACGTACTATGTAATACTAAAGTAAATTAAATCATATCTTCAGATTTACTTTAAAATTGTAATCTAGTTATAGTACCCTATTTATTTTATTTTCAATATTATTACGGGTTTTGTAACATATTTTTATATTCCTTGTAAACATTGGTACCTATATATTTTAACTAGTACTTTCATATCATTGTCACTAGAAATATAAAATAAAGTAATGATAAATACCCTATTTAAATAGTTAAAATATTACATGGTGTCAGAAGTAAAGAATCCTGCTTGAAACATTTAGAATAAATCAATTGTGGAATGTTAATAATATGGAAGGGACATCAAATGATGGTTCACATGTAGTTAGTACACGTTCACCCATAATGAAAATATTGAAAAAGAATGGAAAAATTGGAAGCAGCAATTGAAGGGTATAAAATTGCTACACAGTTATCAAAAAAATCTAAAGGAGTCCAGGCAGCTATCTTTATGGCTACAATTGGTCCAGATGCTATAGAAATATTTTATAGTTTTGGTTTATCTAACGAAGAAAAGAACGATATCAAGGTAATTAAGAAAAAAAATCAGGGTATGGTCCCCTAAAGTTAATGTTTCTTTCGAAAAGTATTAGTTTTTTTAAGATTGTCCGACAGGAAAATGAAAATATTGATGAATTTCTTATAAATCTTACAAAGTACGAACAAAATTACTGATCTAGATTTTAATAAAGGAGTCTTAATATGTAGAGCAAGTGGTCTAACTGCAAAACAAATGAAAGAAATTCAAGCGCAAACCTACTTAAAGTTAATCCACTTAAAAAAATAACAAAACGATGAAATACTCAATATGGTCAATGAAGATGAGGGTCAAGCGGAAGAACAAGAAAAAATAAATGCAGTTTTATTTGCTCATACTCTTACCGGTAAAATCAATGGAGATTGATATTAAACTATTAAAATTTAAAATGAAATAATTCAAGCAAGTTGGACACTAGACACTAAGAAAATATTTGTTAATCTTAACTATACACTACAGAGTTTTAAAACAAAAGCTCTGGTAAGCTTTGCTAATAACAAAGTAAACGTTATTTGCGAAGCTATCATGAAATGTCAGATCCAAAATGAGATCAAAAATATAATTTTTAAAGTTGTTAATGAAGCTGCAATTGGGCTTAATACCTCGTATAAACACTCTAAAAAGTCCTGTACAGAACAAAAGTATTTTTCAAGGATTGGGTTTTCTTAAAAACTATGCATATGATATTGATTTGTTATTGTCGCTACGTGTTAACAGGTAATTAAAAGTCCTGTACAGAACAAACATATTTTTCAAGGATTGGGTTGTCTCAAAAACTATGGATATGACATTGACTTGGTGAAAAACCTGAAATTTGAAATAAGGCCTCCAAGAAGAATACCTTTTGCTATTAGAAATGAAGTTGAAAAAGTGTTGAATTATATGGTCGTTACATGTTAACAGGTAATTAAATGTCCTATACAGAACAAACATATTTTTCAAAGATTGGATTGTCTCAAAAACGATGCATATGGCATTGACTTAGTGAAAAACCGGGAATTTGAAATAAGGCCTCCAAGAAGAATACTTTTTGCTATTAGAAATGAAGTTGAAAAAGAATTGAATTATATGGTCGTTAGGTGTTGACAGAACCTACTCCTGCAGTAAGTACATTAGTGACTGTTAGACAAAATGGAAAACTGTGAATTTGTATGGATCCTACAGAGCTTAATAAAAATATTTTACAGCGTGGCTTCCCTTTAAGGATTGTTGAAGAAATATCAGCGCAAATCAAAGGGGCAAAATATTTTACATTATTGGATTGCAAACAAGGATTTTGGCAAATAAAAATTACTGAAAGAACTTAAAAATGCTCCCGTCGGTTACCAATTTATTCAGCCCCGGGGGTTTTCCAAGAGATTAGTTTAGAGATTTAGAGTTCCTCACTAAAAAATATTCCTAATACTCATTGCTCAATGGATGATATTCTTCTGTATTCAGACAATTAAGAAGAATTACAAAAAATAACAAAAAAAGTTATGCAAACATTAAGAAAATGTGGCCTTAAACTAAACAAAGAAAAATATATATTTAATACCAGAAGGGTCAAGTTTTTGAGTCACATTTTATCAGAAAACGATATAGAAGTTGACCAAACTAAGATCAAAGCTATTAAAAACTTAAAGACATCTCAAAACGTCACTGAGTTGCAGAGATAGTTAGGCATGGTAACATACCTTAATAAATTTATAAGTAACATTGAGAAAATTACTACAAGAAAATGCAGAATGTTTTTGGCATGAAGAACAAATCCATGTTTTTGAAAAGATTAATTAACAGCTTTCATCTGCACTGGTTCTTAAATTATATGATGTGAATAAAGAAGTTATATTATTAGTAGATGCAAGAAAAGAGTCTAGGAGCTGCTTTGATGCCAGATAACCAACCTATGGCTTACGCTACAAGATCATTGACAAAGTCTCAACAAAACTTGCCTCAAATTGAAAAAGAAGACTATGCAATAACATTTGGATGTGATAAGTTCCATCAGCATATATATGGCAAACTTACAATAGAGACTGATCACAAACCATTAGAAGCTATCTTTAAAAAGCTTATCCGTTCTGCACCTAGACTACAAGGAATATTGTTTGAAGTTTCACAATATTCTCCACAAATATTCTATAAAGAAGAAAAAAGCATTCCATTAGCTGATGTTCTAAGCAGAGATTGTGTAACAAGCGAAAAAGGAAAAAACATTTAGGAAGGAGAGCTAGAAGTCTGCTAAACAATAATTAGTAAAAGACACCAAGGAGGATCCTGAACTACACTTACTACACTTTATTAAATGGGTTTCCAAATACGTCTTTAAATATACTGCCAAAAATTATTCAGCATTTTGCTATATTTAGTGAAGAATTAGTAGTACATTATGAACTTATATTTAAAGGTAAGAAAATTTTATTTTGAAAAATATACATGAAGGGCATTTTGATCTAAAAAGCCATTTAAAACGAGCAAGGGAGCTTTTGTATTGGCGAAACCAATTAGAAGATATCTCTGATTATGTACAAAAATGTTGAGTTTGTCAAAAATATCAAAAAGCTAATCAGAAAAAAACAATCATGCATATATTAGAAGTTTAATATTAAAAAGTTTAAAGAAGCAACAATAATAGGATTTGCTCATGAAATGAAACACCTCATATTAAATTTTCAAGCTGTTTGACCGAGACCGCTTTTCTATAAGTCCAATGCGAGGTACTTAATTAGTAAAAAAAATAAGACGCTACTACTTTACCAAGCAAAAGAAAATTTATAAAAGTTGCCTGGCTATCCATTACGCAAAAAAAATTCGATTTTACAAAATCATCAAACTGTTTCATCTTATTTAAACTAAAACAAAATTTAAAGTTGCCTTGTGCAATAAGTAACAAGTTAGCTAAATCAATTTTTAACAGGCAAGTAAATTTTCAATAAAATTTTCATTCTAATCTGAGTAAAATATGAAATACTGGTCTTACAATATTTTTACAATTTTCAGAACTATTTTAATTCACCGAATTTAAAGATTTTAAAGCTAATTTTGAACTATATCTGGTTTAGAATACATTTTTTCTTATTTCTAAATGAAATTGATAAAAGTGACATTCGGTACATTAAGCTTACACCGTACAGTTTTTAATATATCAACAGCCGGATACTTTATTTTCTATTTTTCTTAGTGCTTGCGCTGCGGCAAAAGCTATTAATTTTTTTTTTGTTTTCCCATCCTTTTTCCACCCTCTATATTGAATATTTTGAAAAGGTAGTTTATCTTTATTTATAGAGTCATATTCCATTATGGTTGCTAAGCTATTCTGGTACAAATACAATACACTAAAATATGAGTTAAACTGTTACATTTATTAGTAACTAATACATTTTATAAATTGCAAATAATTGGTTTCAAAATATGTTAATATGATAAACAATATTAGAAACGCGCGAAATTATAGATCGTTACTATACACCAAATAGACGATCCAACAAATGTAAATTAAAATCCCGTTAAATGGATCCCAATTTTATATAGCATTAGTAGTTTGTGGTTAAACTGGGTTTTACGCTATTACCCGGCAATCTGATTGTATCTCTAAACATAATTATTGTATTGCATTTTTAAACAAGTAGAACTAAATCATGTTACTGGCAACACCGCGCCAAATATTGTTGCGAAAGTGCTAACATTACGATTAAACGGCAATACTAGCGATTGATATGACGAATTTATAAAACTGCCTGACTGTTAAATCAAGTCGAGTAAAGTATATTTATTCTTCGTTTCCCTAATTCATTGCCAATACTATTTACGACCAAACCAGTATTTACAAAACATTTTATTGCTTCAGCTTATTCTTAAATTTAAAACCTACGTAATGATAGTAAAAACAATAATTATAATTAATATCTTTGCAGATTACAAGAGAATCAAGAGAGGAATATAATGAGGAGATCCGCATATAAATTGGTTGTATTGAGAAGCACTTCAATAATATTTAATCTTCTTACTAACTTATTTTTAAAAGCTATTGTGCTATGAAATTACTTAGAATTCCTGTCATTACTTCGTCTACTGTAACTGGTGCTTCTTAAAAATTTTAAGGTAAAAAATAAATGACTCAATTTAGAATTCGAAGTCAATCGCTGAGGAGAAAAAGTAAATAATTCCAATTTTGTGGGAAATTAAACTGTAATAACCATTTTGTTTGTATGACTAAGATGCATAGGTCGAGTGAAAAAAGGTACATATTTCGCTATATTTAAAGCTAGTTTTTGGTTATTTCTAATAAACTAATGGTACATTGTTTTTCTATTTTTAATTTATTACCTGTGGGGATGTTTACATGTCCACACGTGTTTTATGTGCTGGCAATTAGTTTTGCGTTTGAAAGTGGTAAAAGTTGGCAAGTAGCAAAATTTATAATTTAAATTTGTTTATGTACTATTAGTTATTCAAATTAAACGGGTACCTGGTTTAAACGCTTTTTAACAAATAACGAACTATAGCGAATTCGTGGTAGGCTGTAATGACCATAGACAAGGAAGCAAAGTTTGTTAAAAGAAGTTAGAAAGAATCAACATAAAAAGAAAAAAGTTAGATTAGCTCGTTTAAAAGGGCAACAATACCACAATAGTAAAGGAAACCTGGTAGCTTCGAAGAAGACAGGTCGATATTGTTTATGTCGACGAAAACCCACGGACGCGTTTTTTGACCCAGAAAAGACAGAATCTCATGAAGTCGCTATATCACGGAAGGCCAAAGAATGAGCAGGACACTTTTTGGATGGGACTTATCGAAAGCAAAGGAGTGGCAAGATGAAGACCTTCTAGCAATAAATCTAGGCAGCAGTCGTCGACTTTTAAATATTTTGCAATGAAAGACATCATTCGTACGGAGGTGTGCAGAAAGGCATTCAGTAGTCTTTTTGCTATTTCAAACAAAGCCATATTCGGGTTAACATCGCTTATAGCTGCTAACGTTTTGACACCTGTTGACATGAGAAGAAAACACCGTAATCGAGGCAATCAACTTTCTGCAGATGCCGTTGCGAAAATTGATGAGCATATACGATCGTTCTCTACGAAGACTTCACAGTATTCGTCCAAGAGTATTACCTACCTGGAATGTTGACTTGTTTAAAAATGCACGAACTTTTTGTCTCAAAATATCCCAAATTACGAAACTGAGTGAATTACGAATATTATTTAAAATTCTTCAAAGAAAACTTTGGATATCGCTTCGGAGATCACAAGTAGATGTGTGCAGTACATGTGAGGATCTTAACGTTAAAATAAAATCCCCAACATTAAACGGCATTAGGGCGGCAGTGACAGAACTCATGATCCACAAGAGGAGGGCCAGAAAATTTTATAATAAACGTAAGGAGATCCAACAACTATGCAAAGAACAAGAAAGTGTAATGGGCATTGTCTTTGACTATATTCAAAATTTACCGCTTCCACACCTACCAGTTCAAGAAATGTTTTACCTAAGGAAACTTTGGCTTAATGTATTTTGTATCAATAATGTAAAAAATAACTCAACTGTATTTTACACATACCATGAGGGACTTTCCTCTAAAGGCCTTATTGAGATATGCTCATTTATATCCGATTACATCGAAAAGTATATTCATGCTAACATAAAGGAGCTCCATATCTTCAGTGAAGGTTGCGGTGGTCAGAATCGGAACCACACAGTGACAAGATTATTACTGGCCCTCTCAATGACCGGTCGATTTAGTGTTATTCATCAGTACTTTCCGGTCAGAGGGACATAGCTTTTGGCCGTGCGATAGGAATTTTGCTACCACGAAAAGATCGGTCCGTAAGCTTGCCGAATCTATGTACATGATCAGTACTCGAGCCTAATAGCAAATTCCAAAAAGTATTGTGGTTAGAGAAATAAAAAATCGTGATATAACCAACTTTAAGGATTGGTGGGGGAGAGAAGGCATTGGAGTACCGAAAACGACATTTGCCATGAATCAGTATCAATATTTTATCTACAAGTCAGAAGATAAGGGTATTCTGAACGTGTCAGAGTTTATCGATGGAATCACAAAAACTTTCTTCCGCCTTATTAAGGGTAATGAAGAAGTTATTTTACCCACATCCGAGGATTATAATAGTCACGTCCCCATTAACAGTAAGAAAAACGCAGATCTCAGAAAAATTGTTCATTATATACCTTCAAATATGCAGATTTTTACACGCAAATATTGACATGGCCTTCTTCTACTCAAGCCGGGGAACAGAATGAAAAGGAAAACGATTAGATTTTTTGCTTTAATGTTTTTGTTTTTTTTTCCTTAATGTTAATTTTAAGTTTTTTTTTGTTTTTATTTTTTTGATATTTAAGTATTTTTATTTTACTATTTAAATTACCTCTACAAATATGAAAAAAGAAATATGTCTAAAAATCATCACTTTTTACACACGGTAGAAAATTGAGTGCAAAAAGAAAATTATTTTATGAACTTTTACATTGTGTATTTGGTAAATACCAATTCAGTACAAGGAACTTACAAGAATTCTAAATCAGTATTGCTCTGATCTAAAATTTATCTGTAGTGAGTTTTCTCATATCAACGAAACTAGAGAAGTTATAAGGTTTTGTTCGTTTTTCTCAAAACAGGGTTACTTTGAATTATTTCCTTTTTCTTTTCACCGATTCCAGTGAAACGTGATTTTGACAGACAAAAGCTATGCCATATTAAACAGTATGACAGTTCCATAACAAAAATATATATTCTGACTTCAACAATAATGTATAACATAAAACATGTTTCTCAGTTGGGCTCTTCTCACGGATTCGAGTGAAACGTGATTTTGATAGACAAAAGCTATACCATATTAAACAGTATGACAGTTCCATAACAAAAATATATATTATGACTTCAACAATAATGTATAACATAAAACATGTTTCTCAGTTGGTCTCTTCTCACCGATTTGAGTGGAACGCGATTTTGACCTATAAAAGCTATGCCATATTAAAGAGTATGTTTCATAACAAAAATATATAATATATTATGAGTCAAACAATAATATATAACATACATAAACATAAAACATATTCCTCAGTTTAAAAAAAAAACAGTATGAAATAATTACATATATATACAGTACTCGTTTATATTTGCCTTTATATTGCCTCGTAAAGCAAAATTACTATTCTGAATTATAATAAAATAATGGTTAATATTTAACGTATTGTGTGTGCAAAGCGAACAACGGGTGGTGTGAATATATTTTTTAAGTCAACACTTACTGCTTACATGTTTAAATTAACCGTTCATTCATTCAATTTGCTTATTAACTGACGAAAAACTTTTTGGCATTTTGCTATAAAATTTAAATACATTTTGAACTATCTTGAAAAAAAAGCACAAAAGATTTCTTTTACTTAAAGACCGCGCATTTATCAAGGTTAACATCCGTATTTTGTATGCATTTGAACATCCATCCTACACTGTAGATATCTTGATTTATGTAGAGCAGCAGAATCGAGAATTTAAATTCACTCTGATATTTTCTTCGTACCAGGTACCTAGCCCAAATTGCACTATTATATGTATACTATTAATTAACATTTAAAATCTGTAAATATCCAATATATATTCTAAAAGTTACATAAGCATACAAAATAGTTCAAATACTCCCTAGCCTAAGGATTTTTTAACTGTATATTGACCAGACTAATAACAAACTTGCAAACATGATTAAGATCCACCAAATTTTTCAGACGGCAAGCGGAAATTACATTGTAAAAGTCCAACTACTGGTAACTTCAGCTTCACTTGATCCTCAGTCCATTCCCTCCACAGTCATTTCGCAGCCTCATCAAAAGTACCTTAATCATAAAACGACCTCCGGATAACAGATCCTATTCCCTACTTCCTACCTTCTACCAGAGATTCGGCAAAATACCTTTATCGAGAAAAACACCTTGGGGCAACTTCCTTAAACCTGTCTAATCTATACCCCTGGTTAATATTGTGTACTAAAAAGACTCCAAAGTAAATGCCCGCTCTATATTTTAAATATTGTAATAATCTTCAGTCTATAAACTATTCTAGGTTATTTTTATAAAAACCTAATTTCATTTTTTTTCTGCATCTGATCTACAACCCTATCTGCGCAAATACGAGACCTAAGGGAGAAGCCACGTATGTGACAACATCTTAGCGTACATTGTCACTTAACATCTTACAGTAAGTTAAGTGTCCTACAATTTTATTAAGGTACAGAGGAGCCACAGACATGCATGAAATGGTCTAATAAGACCATCATCAGGGTTTCCTTATCATCAGGGTTTTCGTTTCCTGATCATAGCTGAGTATGCAATCCCGAAATTTTCTTCTGGACTACAGAGTAGTAGCATTAACTAGCTGACACAATTATGATTACGGAAGAGTTTGCTTGTAGATATTTAACGGTAAAATTGTCAAAATCACACACAAAGAGTAGACAACGATTTCTAGCCCTGAAGAGTTATAAAATACACACGATAGCATGATCCTCTTGCAAATGTCTCATAAACAAACAAAGTGTCTTCTACTTGTTGGGTACAAGAGACACACGCTAAACTTAAGCCCAATGATGTGCGTTGACAGGCTGAAAACGTTGACGTTTTGTTTTCATAACAAGTCAAGGTAAATAAAAATTAAATATTTTTTTATTTTGTATTAAAATATTTGGACCGTAAATCAATTATTCAATTAAAAATACAGCTCATTAGAAAAGATAAATAATTGTTTACTTATTTTTAATTAAGGATCAGTGTAGCTAATTAATGTACACTCATCTCAAAGATTGGCATTTTTAAAGAAAGCTAACTCTGTAAATATGTTTTAATCTTTTTAGTAAAACAGTAAATTCATGAGTTAGTTTATTTTAACTTTTAATTATATTATTAGACTAATAAATCTCAACTTTTAAAAGCAATGATTAATATGTTGTATGCCATAAATAGAGAAATAAACACAGGTTAACAGTAATGAAATAAATTCCTTAATATTACTCAATTGTTTGTTCACATTCAATCAATAAAAACTCACGCATAGTTAAATGAAAAATTAGTACTAAATGCAAATATATAGCAAGAATACATTTCAAAAAGAGACAAATCTCTAATAGTATGACGGATTAACAGAATCACACTATATAAAAATTGGTACCATCTTGTTCAATTTCTTGTGATTTTAAATCCCTTTACTGATGGTCTCGATGTATAGCTGCAGAATATAATGGGCATAATAGTACACAAGAAATGAAATATGCCTTAGTATAATTTAATAGAACCCTTGATTTACCATCAAGCAGAATACTTAATTATTTGGTTTTTATAGTTTTGTGAACTAGTAGGAGCCCTCGATCGAGCCAAAAGGTAGAAAAGGGGTGTACCTTATTAGACTAATCTTGCAAAAATTGCTTGAAATTGCTGAATACCTCGTATGAAGCACTGAGAGATTAAACTACTACTGTGTTAGTTTTAGAATGTTTCTGAGCACTTACGGAACATATATAATAGAAACGAGTGTATAATAATGTTTCGAGATGGGACAGAAAGACACTTGCTACTTAAAATAGGTAACTTTTAGAAAAAAAACTGTACTTGAATAAAATGAAAATAGTTCCGAGATCTTTAATCTAGGCCGAACGGAAAAATTCTGTCCTCTCAAGCCAAGTGGATGTCGTGCTAAAATTATAAAAATCAGTGCTGGCTGATGAAATGCCTATCTCATGTAATCAAAAATAATTTCTGTATAGGGTTAAAATAAATAGCGAAACCGCCATTCTATTAGGTGATTTCTTTTTGGTGTTCCCACACGCCTAGTTTTGGAATGGAATTTCTTATAGAGTAAAAGATGCTTCATTTACGGGGGTGAGCAAGGTGCGAATAATTTTTGTATTGAACGCGGTTTTAAGGAAATTTCCTAATGCAAATAAAGAGAAGCTCAACTTACAGAAATTAAAATTAAGCACAGAATATTTTAACTAGATAGTCATGGATTCTGACAGGGTTGCCGTTTGTATTGTGTTGTGATTTTTATTGTAATATAAAAATGACAAATTACTTTGTAATTATGAAGCGTATCATGCATTTAGCAGGAGTTAAAATATAATTTTAATGGTTTTTTTGACATACTGTATATACATATAATTTCCCTAAATATGTTAGAAATTTAAAAGTTGTTTGTGAAGAGTGTTTCTCGAACAATATTTTTTAAGTAATTATATTAAATTATTTTTCCTACTTTGTAAAATATTATTAATAATATTTACAGCGTGTTTGCTAAATTAAATTTATGTTTCTTATTAATTTAAATATAGCAACTATTAAAAGACTATTAAATTTCCTTCCAACTCCTCAAATTACTCGGCGGAATTAACCGCGATAATCGAAGCATTCAAAATATGCCTGGAACATAACCGCCAAAAATATATAATATTTACTGATTGCCTAAGTGCTATACAGAAGCTCGATGCAGGTGCTCCATTAAAAGAAATAGACCAACTTATCGCCAAAATTTTCAGATTAAATTATAATATTTTTAATCAACAAATTAAATTAAGTTAAATTGGTTTAGATTAAAGCTCATATAGGAATCAAAGGCAATGAAAATGTAGATAAATAAGCAAAAGAAGCTACTAAAAACGTTACATACTATAAAACCCCAAAAACAGACTTTTAGAAAATAATTAACGAGAAAATGCTGAAAGATTGGCAACATCAATAAGACACAGCTTCAAATGGTTTTTACTTTAGAGGAACAAAACAAAAAATACTTTAGAGAAAAAAACCAAAAAGGAACCAAGGCTATCTTTTCCTTAGAGACACAAATCATATGTAGGTTACGGACTAATCATATAATTTGCCCTAGCTATAAATTTAAAATAGAACAAAAATTGTAATATCGGTAAAAGCTGATCCACAACATATTCTTTTTCTATGCGCTCAACACAAACAATATAAATAATTTCGTTATGAAAATGAATAATACAAATAATTCCCTACCCTTTAATCTTGCAAATCTACTGACCCAGGAAAAAAACTTTCCGATATCGTATAATCATTACTATAGATCACGACTCTTGTTAAGCTGTTTTTATCAGCTCATTTAATCACTTTTGTGTTCTTGTGTATATAATTTTAAGGTTTGGTATAATAAATTTTTTTTAAAAAAACATTATTAAAGAATAAATATCTAAATATTCTTAAAAAAAGTAAATAAATTAATAAAAAAAAACAAGACAGAAGAATTAAAAATAAAAAAAAGAACATGAAAAGTATTAAAAAAGAAAGAAAATAAAAGTAGAGATATAAACTAAAAACAAAAATAAGATAAAATAAATTGAAAATTTTTAATCACACCCTTAATTGTTATAGTATTCTAAATAAGACACCTGAAAAATTGGTTGAATCAGGATCTTGATTTATTTTGAAAGTGACTTGAAAAGAGTCAACATCAATAAGACACAGCTTCAAATGGTTTTTACTTTAGAGGAACAAAACAAAAAATACTTTAGAGAAACAAAACCAAAAAGGAACCAAGGCTTTATCTTGGTTCCTTAGTATCACTAATAAAAAAATGACACAAATCATATGTAGGTTACGGACTAATCATATAATTTGCCCTAGCTATAAATTTAAAATAGAACTGTCCGATAGCCCAAATTGTAATATCGGTAACGAAGTAGCTGATCCACAACATATTCTTTTTCTATGCGCTCAACACTCAAACAATATAAATAATTTCGTTATGAAAATGAATAATACAAATAATTCCCTACCCTTTAATCTTGCAAATCTACTGACCCAGGAAAAAAACTTTCCGATATCGTATAATCATTACTATAGATCACGACTCTTGTTAAGCTGTTTTTATCAGCTCATTTAATCACTTTTGTGTTCTTGTGTATATAATTTTAAGGTTTGGTATAATAAAATTTTTTTAAAAAAACATTATTAAAGAATAAAATAAAATATATCTAAATATTCTTAAAAAAAGTAAATAAATTAATAAAAAAAAAACAAGACAGAAGAATTAAAAATAAAAAAAAGAACATGAAAAGTATTAAAAAAGAAAGAAAATAAAAGTAGAGATATAAACTAAAAACAAAAATAAGATAAAATAAATTGAAAATTTTTAATCACACCCTTAATTGTTATAGTATTCTACTCTAGAATAAGACACCTGAAAAATTGGTTGAATCAGGATCTTGATTTATTTTGAAAGTGACTTGAAAAGAGTCAGATATAAGGTAACAACATACTCTCAGTCATGTTCTTAATCTAAAATAAATGGATTGTAATGAACAAAACCTAATGAAATAATTATATTTTGAAAAATATATTTATACAAAAAAAACAAAAAGTAAATAAAATTAGACTGGCCTGTTGGAAATATTTCCAGGGTCAAAAAAACTCACCTACACATACACACACACACATTAGAAGAGTACATCTAAATCCAAACAACAATATTAAATCATTGCTTACGCTGCCCTAGTCGTTGCATGATTTTAACAATATCAACCTTCCATACGTCAGATCATTACGCAATATGTTAAATGTCAAAGTACGTACTATTCAAATAATTCCAAATCCCTTAACTTGTGAAATTGTGTAGTTAACTAAACATTCTTGAGAAATTAAATTAAAAAAATGCTAAAGATATTGCTTAATTGTAAATGTCAATTTAATTGTGGAATAGGAATAAATTAATGCATAGTAAAAATGTTATGTGTTCCTTATATATTCCTAATTATTATTAAGCAAATTATGACTGGACTTGCTTACATTTGAAATTCATTACTGATCTTTGTAGCAAAGTAAATTCAGTCTCTTTAGGAAATAATAGCAAACAAGTAACATTTTCCGTAAAAATATTAGCCCCATGTTATATTGGGATCTACCGTAAAAACTAACAAACTTAGAAATACAGAAATAAAATGTATTGGGGACACAAAAATATTTAATAAATTATTCTTAAGACGAAGGTAAAACACAAGTCGCTTTTTATTTACGAAATTAAATTATTCGACTCTGTATATTTTATCCAGTGCTTTACTTAGAATACGGTTTCAGCCGTAAAAGGAGACAGTAAAAGCTTTATGAGTTTAGATCTTAAATATTAAACAACGTTATATGTTTAAGTTTTCATAATATAAAATAATGTGAGAGGCAAAAGGTTAAATTTGCTTTTCGTATGTAGTCAGCTACATGCCTAGCAGCAGTGCAGATTTTGTTTCCGACTGGATGGATAAACATAGTTTATGTTAATGAGAACATAGTATTTCCACATATGCTGTTAGAGGTTCTAAACTCTGATAAAAGAAACAAATTGCTAAATAGGCTTGCATCATTTTGATGGTAAAAAACAATCGACTTCCTTTGTAAGAGAACCTATTTACTAATGAAATAACATGTTCATGGGACAGCTGGTCAAACGTAAGTAATTAGGTTAATTTCGAGGTACTAATGTTTCATTTTATCTTTGTTATATTGATGTATAAATACGCAAAAAAAAACACATGATGGACATCTCTAAGTATTTCTGAAAAATAAGATCCGATTTGAACGTGCCTTTTCTTAATGAAAGAGTATATTGTGTTCCATGAGGGTCATGTATATTTATCGATATATGCAGTGGCTAATATTTAAATTAATAATTTAGTATATGAATTTTAAATGACATTGAAACTTCCTTATATACCACAGTTATGATGATTACTATCTTCATTTTATAACTATCAAGATGGCGGCCAGTTCAGCTTTGATGATATCTCCAAAAGGAGAAGATTACTTTGATTGGCCTTTTTTTTTTAATGAAAATGTAGTATGTGTTCCTAAATTTTTTTTTGGTTAGGTTTTTTTTATGCGCAAGTATGGTAATACTAAGTCGTTTAAGATGTACAAGATTATAGATATTTTTGAGGGAGCTAATTATACTTACTCCCCTCATATATGCCGATGTCAAATGAACATGAGTGTCATTAACCATCATATTGTGGTAGCTAATAAAAGTTGCGGGTAATATAAGATGGCGATTTCCGGCTTCCTAACAACGGCAGTATCTCTGAAAACTTAAACATTATCTACGAAATGTATTTAGCTAATATTTAATTTTTTTTACTGAAGGAGAAAATAAGACACAAGATTTAAAAAAAAAACTTAAACAATTTCTCCCCCCACACGTCCTATGAAAACTTGCATTTATTAATTATTCATTGATTTATTTTATTAACTAACCACTGCACATATCGAGTAACATGTTCAAATTCAAATTATAGAGCAAATGTTAAACTTTGATGCAAAGATAGAAGCGTTCATTTTTATTTAGAGATATTGCTCTATTTGTAAATAGTCGATAATTACCATCTTGAATTGGCCGCTATTTTAGTAACTATATATAACGTCAAAATGACACTAATGACAGAGTTTTTTTCAGCAGTAGAGGTAAACCTTTGGAAAATATTTTCTCATATAAATAAGACAAAAATTTCCGCGCACTCTTTTTAAGAAAGGGGTCTTTAAAATGTTAATAAAAAAGTATTTTTATCTTACTATATCTAAAATGATACGAATATATTAAAACATTGTAAATAGTCGATACTTGTCATCCTGATTTAAACGAAGTTTTTGACAACAATATTTCTTTTATACATCTATATATACACAGTCCCGAGAATAATTTTCAACTTGGCACAGTTTATTAACAAATTAAATACCTCTTTTTTGTATATATATTTCGCGATTAATATTTCAAAATGGCGGCTGGGATCTATTTGAAAAAGAAAAATAAATGAAGGGAGGGCGTAGAGTAGCGAAGAGTGTTTTCAAGCTTATTTCATTCATACCCAAAATATGGAGGTATAAAAAGTATGAATTTCAATTCGCGTCAGGCGTGGTAGTACCTAAATAATGGAGGATAAAAATTCTTAAATATAAGTATTTTATACCTCATGTGATCCCCTAATTAAATTGTTAAAATGTTGTTTTATAAAGGCGATTTTTTTTTAATTGAAGCAGTACAGAGCAAGTACAGGATGGTCCACTTAAGATGCTGCTTAAGACGGGTGTTATGTCGAAAATGTTTTGTAATAAGTAATTAGTTACTTTTTCTTGCATTACTTGTTGATTTAATGTTAAATTTAATTATAATGTTAAAAACAAACTTAGAATAGGATATTATTTAGGTTTAGTTAGATTTTAACAAAAATACCCGAATTATTATGGAGAATTGGTCATAACTTCTAAACTACTAATTTTTGGAATATAAACTATATATATATGGAATGATGCAAAATTAAATCCTAAACACAATAAAAGTGCTAAATACAGGGTGTTCCATTTAAAAAAATTAAGTTTTTTTAGTTACAAAAACATTTTTTTTGATGGTCATTTGTGACCACCCTGTATAATGGATTTTCGCTCTTGATAGGTCAGAGTATTAAATATTACCCACTCCCATGGATCCATAACCAATATTCACAATTTTAGTCTTCGGGTGTGAAAAAATCACATTTTTCCAAAAAGCTGTTTTTCCAAAAAATATTAGAAAAGTTAATTTTTCTCCAAAACTACTCAAAATTTCGTATGCTACGATGACAAAAAATACTCAAAATCAAGCGTAGAATTTCTAAAAATATTCATACCATTGCATTAAAAAGAAAAAAAGTTGGTTACTATCCTGGTACAATGGAACACCCTGTATACATAAAAATATTATAAATACAAAATTTACTTAGAGTCAAATAATTTTTGTATTTGACTTTTTTTTCTCAGTGTCTTATTTATTGATGATTAAATATAGGAGCATCTTAAGTGGACCACCCTGTACAGTGCTAAGGATCAGGTGAGGGAACGCGTACTCTCTCTTGATTGTAGATAAGCGGAATAGCGAGGCAGTTAGTTTCGCAGACGAAACGTTAGTGGACTACACCGACGGATCAATGATAGAAAAGCAAGAACAACTTTCAACTTAAATCGCGATTTTCCAGGCAGAAATATTGGCCATTGTGATGGCGGAAGTTAAAAGAGACTTAGAGAATGAAGTGGTAATTTGATCAGACACCCAAGGAATATTTAAGGTGCTCAACTCTCCTAAGGCAAGTACCGTCTTGGTTCACGACTGCTGCAAAACACTAGAAAGACTGGCAAGAACCTAAAGAGTAACATTTGTTTGGGTTCCTAGTCACTGTCGGCAAATAAGCTAGATATGCTAGCCGTCCATAGAACTGAAATTGATGCTAGGAATATTAAAGTAGCAAATCAAACCTACCACAGACCACATAGGAGTGACAATGTCAAAAATGATTCTAAACGTCAATAAAATTTAGTAGGTGATTAAAAGTTTTGTGCAACCTGCTAATAATATATAGATGTAAAAAAAAATATGATTGCCATTACAAGTCATAGTTATTAAAAACAGCGTTTGAATCAGGATGACATATAAAATTTAAAAACAAAAATAATATATTAATAAAAAAATGTTTAAGCAAAAAAACTTGATTGAAAATAATACATAATGCTGTTGCCCCTAAAATGCATGGTTTACCTAAACTGCATAAAATAGGCATACCACTGAGACCAATTGTTTCTTATCGCACTCTCCATTTTACAAATTCTCACAATATATATCGGATTGCTTGTCGAAAATTTGCGGAAAAAATGATTATTTTATAAAAGATTCTTTTGCTTTTAAACAATTTATTGATACAATTGATATTCCACATAATTATAAAAGAATCTTTTATAAAATAATCATTTTTTCCGCAAATTTTCGACAAGCAATCAGATAAATTTGTGAGAGTTTGTAAAATGGAGAGTGTAGGAGAAAAACAATTGGTTTCACTGGTATGTCTGTTTTATGCAGTTTAGGTAAACCATACATTTTAGGGACAACAGCATTATGTATCATTAAGTTTTTAGCTACATTTTCCGTGATAAGTTTTTTGCTTTTTTTTTTTATTAAATTTCAAAACAAAAATAATACATTAATAAAATATTAGGCGTAAAATACTACTTTTTCAATAAACACAGAAATGTCAAAATTTCAAAATTACGTCTTAGCGCAATTTTGGAGAAGGGGCATAAAATACTATTTTCTGAATGAAAAAGAAATGTCCAATTTTCAAAACATCCGGTTAGTACCACTTTGAATCTTTTTTGAAATAAAATAAGGGTCTTATGATACACGGTTTTGAAAGTTTCCAAATTATCTACTCATTTCCCTAATTTTGATATTTGTTACAGATACAATTTAACACGGCTTCTACTGATATTTTAAGTACCAATTAGTTGTTGCAATTTACATCAGATTAGGAAATAATCGCTAAAGAGGCAATAAATTTTTAAAATAAAAGTGCCATTTTTAAGTGGTATTTTGCTGTTTTTATACCCATAGTTTAAAATATCTTTAATCATTCATTTCCAGTTTTTTCTTTAATTATTTAGAAATGTGTTAAACAAAGTCATATAAAGGATTCTCGGATTGGGGCCTGTCTTTGATTTCGCACCTTAAGGTAAATCCAGTCAAGTTAAAATGTTTTTGACGTGTTACTCAACTTTTGACGTAATATTTGTTTATTTAATAGTGATTTAGTGAAATTGAAATTATTCTCGAGAAGTCCCCAACAACCTTCCATGTTGGTATCAGGGACATGCATAGCCTGATTTAACTAAACTTGAAAGCCATGCACCAATTATAAATTATGCCTTATTACACAGAACTGTCCATTTTGTTTCTACGCGCCTCACGACACACAACTAGCATATAGCCAAGTAGTCTTAAGATTAGCTATAGCTTGTGTTTGATAACCACTAAGAGTAGAATACTCCAGAGATACTAAAAAAATTAACAAAACAAATAATGCAAGTGCGATACTTAAGTTCTTTTCATGTTCAATGTTTTTTTAGGACAATAAAGCTTCTGATACAAGTCAAACGAACTTGAGAATATCTGTAAAAAATAATTAAATTTAAATTGTACAAAAATCTATATTTTAGATGCCTAGAACATAAAACAAAGAATAATGACATTTTACAAAACGATATAAATGAAAGAAAAAATATAAAGGACTGTCAATATTTAATTCTGTTAACATTAAAACTAAACTACCGATTTAAAATACTATTTAAACCTATTAACTAAGGAAAGTCGGGTGATTATATTTCTAGGTCACATAGCAATTTTATAGCATAAATAGGATTAATTTGGGTCAGTTATTTTCCAAACCTGACATATCGGTAATAGATAATGAAACTTGATAACTTTTTATTTTCAATTTCTTGTGACCTTATTTGGCTTAAACCGATAAAGTTAATCCAGACGGAATCTGAATAGGATTCGTGATCTAACAAGTAAATTCCAGTAGGAAACTATGCATATCGTGCCATTGGCAATTTCACGTAAGCAATATATTAGACATCTATTTCGAAGTGTTTTCAGTAAAACCAGACTAATTAAAAGATATTTTTAAAATAGCCTGTCCTCCGATTGCACAAAACTTAATTACTGTTTAGAATGTTTAACCGAGCTTTTGATATTTGATATTCCGTTAAATATTCTAAACTTTAATTGAGCTTTCTGCAACCGGCCATATCCGAAATTAGTCATAGGATTGAGCATTAATTCATTCAACCCATGAAGACTTTCGATTAGGATATTTATTTATAATATATTAAAATTTCATTTGATGGTTCACCAAAAACTCATAAGATGTGTATTTGGTTCTTGTCCTTCTCCTAAAATATCTTTTTGAGGATTTTCTAGCCATACAAAGTGTTGTTTTTTGCTTAGCTGGTGTAATAAATAAGGAATCATGATTCTTGGGTTAATACTGTGTCACATTGAATTGACATTCCGGCGTTTAGGGGATCTTTAATGCACGAAACCAAAGCACTGTGTTTTTATAGTTCATTCCAGTCGTGGAAGCTTTCGTATTATTATACAGGGCGTGTAAAATAAGATGTCGTCATAAAATATATAGAAAATTTAATGGCAAATATTTCTTTGTTTCTTCTTAGATTTTCTTTTGCTTTTACTTATACATTTGTTTAATTTTTCTTGGCTTAGTACGGATTTTATTTGAAATAGGGCAACTTAGATATTATTACAGATGATGATAACGTGTTTAAAGACGGGTTCCACGATATATATGAGTAATGGATCTGTAATGCCACCTTTTGGATTTTTTGCAGTTTTTTACCTAGTTTCAAATTAACAGAATGAATGAAGTTTTAAACTTTTTAAAATTTATAGCGTCAAAAAGTGTTGAAGTTCATCCCATTCATATTACTTAAATTTTAAAACTAAACAAAGTTTCCTATGTTTCGTGCATCGTATTTTTTTTATTTTTACTTCCCTCGTAAAAATGAAGTATTGTAATCGTAAAAAAATCACACTCCAAAATTTTTTCGAATCTTTAGGGTCCCTAGTTGACGAAAAACATGTTTTCTCAATTCCGTCTATCTATGTATCTGTCTAGCGGCGTAGCTAAAAAACTACTTACCCGATTGACTTCAAATGTTGGCCAAAAATTAACGGTCGTAATACCTGGTATTATTTTGGTAAATATCTATTATAGCGAAACAAAATGGCGGTCTAGCAAAATGTTAAAAAAATATATTATTAAAAACTGCTTATCCAATTTATCTCGTATTTTGCGAAAACATCAAATATTATGTTGGAATCAACTGGTAACATTTTGATACGAATCCAAGATGGCGGAACAAAATGGCGGCTTGATAAAATATTTAAAAATTCAGCCTGAAAAGAACTACTTAATGGTTTGAGTTCAAATTATGTGCTATAACCAAATGTGGTATAGGGATCAACTAGTAAAATTGTGGTACTAATTCAAGATGGCCGAACAAAATACCGACCAAATAAAATGTTTGTATTCGTGAAGAAATCACTCTCTAAGGTTTTACACATCTATGTACTAGCGTCTCTAGATGCCAAAAAAATATGCTTTAGCAATTCCGTCGGTCCGTCTGTCTGTCTGTCAGTCTGTCAGTTCGCGGCATAGCCTAAAGACAACTTACCCATTTGACTTCAAATTTTTATCAAAAATTAAGGATCATATGGGGATAACCTGATAATATTTTGGTAAAAATCCAGTAAAAAAAAATTGGTTATTCAAATTTATCTCATATTTTTCACAAACATCAAAGTATTATGTTGCAATCAAGTGGTAAAATGGTAAAAGCAAAATGGCGGCTTAATATTTAAAACTTCAGCCTGAAAAACTACTTAATGGATTTATTTCAAATTCTGTGCCATAGCTAATTGTGGTATAGGGTCAACTAGTAAAATTGTGGAACTAATTTGAGACGTCCGAATAAAATGGCGGCTATATAAAATGTTTGAAATCGTGAAAAAAACCACCCTCTCAGGTTTTACATATATTGATATATCGTCTCTAGATACCAAAAAAATATGTTTCATCAATTCCGTCGGCCCGTCTTTCGGTCTGGCTGTCTGTTTGTCAGTTCGCAACATAACATAAATACTACTTACCCAATTGACTTCAAATTTTGACACAAAATTAAGGGTCATATGGGGATGACCTGGTAATATGGCAGAGCAATATTTAAAAAATGTTGTTAAAATAGTGTATTATGTGGGGTTAAGATCCAGAAAAAAAAAAGACTTTTTTAAATTGTCGACTTTTCGCAACTTTATTGTTGCATCCTCAGAAACATATATAAATCCCATATCCTGCATGAATCCCATATTATCAGTCTTTACCTAATCCGTTGATCCGCATATATTTCCTAGATATTAAGTATCTAAATTGTTTTCGTTAACAATCCTTTTGTTTTTAGGATAGAGTGATGTATTATTTGGGGTTAGGATCCAGTAAAACAAAAACAAAACTCAATTTTTAAATAGTCGACGTTTTCCAACTTTATTATTGCATCCTCAGGACACATATAGATTCTATATCCTGATTGAAACTCATATTATCAGTCTTTACCTACTCCGTTGGTCTGTAGATATTTCCCAGATATTAAGTTTTTGAATTGTTTTCGTTCGATCGTGGATCCAGATCCACCAAAAAAAAAAACAAAAGACTTTTTTAAATTGTCAAAGTTTCGCAACTTTATTTTTACATCCTCAGGACACATATAGTTTCTATATTCTGCATAAAAGCCATATTATTCGTCTTTACCTACTACGTTAGTCCGCAGATATTTTCCACATATTTAGTTTCTAAATGGTTTTTGTTAACGAATTTCTTGTTTTTATGTTATAGTGGTTAGGATCCAGAAAAAAAAACAAACGTCTCTTTTTAAATTGTCGACGTTTCGCAACTTCATTGTTGCATCCTCAGGACACATAGATTTTATATCCTGCACGAAACCCATATTATTAGTCTTTACCTACTCCCGTTGGTTCGCCGATATTTGCCAGATATTAAGTTTCTAAATGATTTTCATTAACGATCTTCTTGCTGTTGTGTTAAAGTGGTGTATTATTTGGGGTTAGAAAATATCTGCGGACCAACTAAGTAGGTAAAGACTGATAACATGGGTCTCATGCAAGATATAAAATCTAAATATGTGCTGAGAATGCATCAATAAATTTGCGAAACTTTGACAATAAAAAAAAGGCTCTTGTTTTTTTACTGGATTATAACCCTAAATAATACACCATACTAACATAACAACAAGAGGATCGTTAACGAAAACCATTTAAAGACTTGATATCCGGGAAATATTTGCGGACCAACGGAGATAAAATCGTGAAACAAAACAGCGGCCAAATAAAATTTTTAAAAATTAACGCAAAAATTAAAAAAAAATTAAAGTGGGATACATTGGTACGAATTCAATATGACGTAACAAAATGACGGTATGTGTCAACGTAAAAACTATTTATTGAATTTATTTTAAATTATTCCCAAAAGTCAATTGTGGTATAGGTAGATAGAAAATGGTAAAATATTGGTAGGAATCCAATATGATGAAGCAAAATGGCGCCCAATAAAAATGAAAATAACAGTATAATATGTAACACATATATACTGTGACTATGTACTGAACTGAACTGCTTCACACTTCACTATCCTAAACAAATGAAAAAAATCATAACGAGGGAAGATCCGGGTAAAACAAGTTTACCCATTTTTCTTACATGCAACCCCTATATATTATAGTCAATTTAAGTAAAGCATTAAGCAATGATTTCAGCGATATACAAAATATGTGTCTAGGACTCACCGTTTCATACTAATTGTCGATCATCTTCAGCATGTAAGTTTTTCATAACAATTTTTTTTTAATTTTGTAATATTTACGTACTAAGTTATTACCCATAATACTTCGCCAGTAGTAGTTTTAGCCGAAACAAATATATTTTTTTATTCAAAATATTATGACAGCTTTTTTTCAATTTATTTACAGCCATTGACATTCCTCAATAAAGTTATTTAGGGCTCTGACTATCTCTGAAAATCACTCAGATTAAAATACTGATTTAAATTACTATTTTGGACTCTTAAGTATGGAAAGTCGGGTCCAGTGTTGTACAGGAATTAATTGGTAACATTTTAGTATGAATCCAAAGTGGTGTCGTGAAATCGTATCTCTATGATGAAAAAACGCACTATGAAATGTCCAACTTCAGTATAAAAACTCTTAGTACTCTTCTTAAAAGAAAAAACTAGTCAACTTTTAAAAACAATTTGCAACAATAGAAAAAGGCCATAAGCCAATGTTGTCTACAAATTTCTCATTTAAAAACTTTAAAATCTGTCTAAAAACGTAGTAGGCGACCAGAACCACTTTTCCTATCCTTTTGCATGTAAAAGATCGCAAGTGGCGCGGTATACCCGGCCGGAATCTGAGATTCAATTGGCGTTGAAATTACTCATTTATATCCAAATAAATAAAGATTCTAATAACAATCAATGCTTTTAAAATAGTATTATACCATTTTGTTGTTCGCTTAAATGATTTAATAACATATCATTAGCCCTTCAGGGAAATAAAGAAGAGGCTTTTCGATTTTTTTCAAAACACTACAACAATAAATGGATAAAATATAAGCCCGTCGATAATTTATATAAGTTCATTGTTTGTATTCAGGTGCGAGAATAACTCAAGTATCTCAAAAATGAAAAGTAAAGATGTTTTCAAAATTCATTCATAATGTGAAAGGTATAGTTAAAATACACAGTTTGAGTCAAATCAGACACATACAAAATTTTTTACAGCTCAAAATAGGCTCATTTTGACCCAACCCTAAAACCTTCCACAGCACAAAACTAAGATCGATATTAAGCACAAAACCGAACAGAAAGGTATAATTTATCATAAGCTTCATTTTGAATCCTAGCATGACCTCTTTGGACAACTTTTAGTTTTTAAGTGAAATTTTTCTAAAAAAATTACATTTCTATTTTTATTCATAACGTTTAAACAAAAAGTGATAATATTAAAATTTATAAAGAAAAAATTCGCATTTTCACGATTTCTTTCGAACTAAATATATCCCCGATTTTTAAGATTTTTTAAAAATATTTTGGGAGTCGAGTGAACAGCTGATCGGTCAGAACTTTTACAAATTTTAACCTAGCGAACTCGTTCTAGCATCAAAAGATAGGAAAAATAAATCATTTATTTTATTCCGAATAACATTTTTTCAAGTTCTCAACGGAAAAGCTAATTTTCATTTTTCACTGATTTCACACGTTTTACGATGCTCGCTTAAAATATACGTAGAACACTGTTAAATAATGCAGACATCCATGGACTAAATAAACCTGGTAATTTTTGAAAGAATCCAGAAAAAACCACTGCCGAGATTTTCACACGTAGAATACGGGAAAAATAATTGCAAGTTAATAAAACCAAAAATAACTTAAGAAAAAAAATAAAAAGCTAATTTCTCGGGTGCTCCAAATTTTGCTGCTGCTTCTACACGTGTGAGATTAAGAATAACTAAAATTCTTAGAATCCCAAGAGTATTATTTTGCTCTGATTGGTCCATACGTGCACTTTGGGTGGGTACCGCGAAAAGCTAACAAAACTGGCCAGAAATCAGTTCAACGACGATATTAAGTTAACGTGTATAGTACCAAAACCATCCATAAGGAATTTTCCTTCAACGGGGGATGTACGCCGGGACTTCTATCTGAGATTTTCCATTGCACTTAGGTCTAAAGTAAGATTTTCGCTGGTTGGTTCGCCAAAGAGTCGTACGTCATAATAACCATGTATGCGTACAGCTTACTAGGGGCGCCGCTCCCAAAATGACGATTCTTCTATTCTTGTGTTGGGGTGAATTTTTTTAGTTATTTCTAGCTATGCGATAACGTGTACATATATACCATTTTAACAAAGTAATAAACAACATAAAAACCTCGATAAAAGCTTACCAGAATAATTAGTTGTAATGAATAAGTAATACACTCCAAAACTGTATACGGGAAAAGGAAGACTATTTTACACTAAACTGCGGTATTTGAAATCTAGTCCTCATTCTGCCTTAATGGCGAAAGGTCAATGACTCGTTTATTAAAGTCTTCAATATTATTAACATTCCCAAGGCACTTAGTCTTTTTTCTTTGATAGTGTTGCGCAAAAAAGTTTCTAGTCTTTTTAACATAGAGAAGCATCTTTCAGCTTCAGAGGTTAACATGGGTGTTGTCACTAAAACTTCCGATAACTTAATAGGTTCTTGAAAAGTGCACCTCATGTCTTCCTGTAAAATCAACGATAAAAGAGGAACGGCTTCAGAAATTCTTCTCTTTCATAAAGTACTTGCAGTTCTGTTTTTAGACGATTTTTCTCTAGAAATGGATATAACTTAACTCTATCAGAGAGCAATTTGTCGGGAATTTCTTTTTTAGTATTCGATAAAATGTTCTTTCATAAATAATGCGGTAGCTGTCAGATCTCCTGTAAAAGTAAACCGAGCCTTAATCTGTTGTATTATGGAATCGCAAACTTCCAAGGCTTTATTTTTTTTATCTGTTGAAATAGATAGATCGGAACGAGGGTAACGTCGCCTTTTTTGAGGAACATTTTCATCTTCGTTTTCTAAAAGCTCCAAGTCTATTTGGTCAATAATTGTGTCCATTTCATCACGAACTTTTTGCATTGCGTTTTCGAAGTTTTGTAGATCTTGTTTAGCCTAGATAGGGTCGATATTAATCATCTGCAGTTGTTTAAAAATTATTTCGACATGTGGCATGATTTTTGTGAAAAACTGACAACCAAAATATAAAATCTTTGTTCTGTAATCTAAGTTTATAGGCACCAGCTTGTTCAATCGTTGAATTCAATTTAAAATCTTTGTCGTTCTCTAAAATAGCCATAACGTCTATCAGCTCATTTCGGTATTCATGAACTTTATTAATTCCCCGAGAATGAAAATTCCATTTCGTTTGTGATGATCGTGGTAATCGTCTATGAGCTATATCATCAAATTCTTTTGTTCTTTGAGGTGACGTAGAAAAAAAAGAACAAATTCCGATCAGATGAGCAAAAAAAATCCGAACCTATGCATAAATTGAAGCTGAACTTCGCTCATTATAAGGTTAATCAGAAGAGCATAACAATGCACATAATTTGCTAAAGAATATTTATCTTTAATTATTTTTGGTACCCCATTTGCACCTCCGCTCATAACTGACGCGTCATAGCTTTGCGCTATTAACTTATTGAGTGTGTCACTAATTAAATGATCAATTTCATTTAAAATGCAATTTGCTATTAAAATGGCATCGTGTCCGGGAGGATTTACAAATATCCAAAATCTTTCTACTGGCTTACTAGAGACAATGTATCGTAAAAAAATGACTAATTGAAGTTCATTGGCGACATCGGTAGTTTCGTCGGCTATTACCGCTACATAATTCGTTTTTTAATTTCTTCAGTCATTTCTTCATGGTAAACGCTAATCATGCAGTCCAATAATTCGTTCTGTATCATCTTAGAGGTCCCTTTAAATGTTGTTGCTTTGTTGAAATGTTCCTTTAAATCTCTATCCAGTTGGGAACTAAAATCTATCAATTCTCGGAACACTCCTTTATTTCCGGATTCTTCGGTTTCATCAAGACCTCTCAATGCCAATTCTAATGCACCACAAAATCTAATACAGTTGATAATGATGTTTAAAATATATCTGTTTTTATCAACTTGATTGTTGTGCGTAATAATATTTTGTCTATAAGGCGAACTTAATTGAGTAATTATATTTGATTTTCCGAGCAAAGAAAAACTAAAAATATTATTTATATGTACCTTGCTGTTTTCATGCGTTTTAATTTTCTCATAAATATGCCCTAAATCCGCCTTGTCCATGTAGAATCACCACCAAACAAAACACAAACGAAACAAAAAATGCTTTTTGATCGCATCCACAAATCCAGTTATTTTTCGAATACATATTTCGATTAAACTTCCTTACACGGCCTTTGAAGCTTGATAAACTAGAGATGGAAGCCTTCTGCGTTTTGGTTAGATCTAAATCGAGGAGAGATCTTCCAAGCTCCTTGATTTGATTTTTTTCCTCGAGCGATCGCGTAGAAAAAGGTTTCACTAATAGACTGTTTATTTGTTTATTTTATTTATTTTGCCTCGAACGAATTGAAAAGAATATGTACCTATGTATTTAATTAAATTAATTAAACTTAAAAAAAGTCGCAGAGTGTTCAACTTATGTGTACCGACCCGCCGCGATGCAATTACGCGAAACACCAACATCTCAACCTTACCAAGCCGCTCAATCAGGCGGCTCCGTTTATATGAATTTTCACAGTGATTTCTGCATGCACAGCATGACCTCGCGTAATCTTTTCCAATATATTCCAGTAGGGCCATGTAGCGATGTGCTCGGACAGTCCAGACAGCCGACCAAGGCAGCAGACGGAGAGTTTATCTGTTGTTCTAGGAATAATAAGTACGACGCGTGTTTTTTTGTCGAGACCAAACTACGTAATAAGAAATAATTTATGCATTATTATTTAGTCATTTGATCCGAAAATTATCGAAATTAAAACTATTTAAAAAAATAATATTTTCAGTGGTCGGCATATTTGGCGGTAGTGCCTTATGACAAGCCGCCACCTAGCTAAAGTACAGGTAGGTGCCGATATAGTCTGTTTGCCATCAAATTCGAAGCTATTATTTTTTTTTGTGCTTACCCATTTTTGACCGAAAAGTGATTTAAGAAATAACCCGGTAGTGCTTTTAATTCTCTTGAAGTGTTTCTGAGCTTCCAATTCTTAACTTTCAGCAGTGTTACCTTTAACTTTCAATTTGTTTTAACCAGTGAACTTACTAACATTTTTTGAAACCAAATATTTTTATTGATTTTTTGAAACATTTAATAACCTATTAGAACATTTAAGTTAGTAAAACTAACTGACTTGTGTAATAAATCTTGAGGTAACTTATTTTGGATAATTTTAAATGAACTTACTGATCACACCTCATTGTAGGCAACATTAGTGCTATTTGATAAAGTCTTTCCAAGTTCGCGACCCTCTTAATTATTGATTTGCCTAAAAATATTTTGCTTTTAATAAATAACTTTTACCAATCTTAGAGGCAAAAAAACGAATTTTGTTTTCCAATTGCAACTAAACATTTTTTCTTAAACTGCACGCTATATATTCCAGTTTTAAACTAACATATCTCAAGTGATTGTTATTTAACGTAAAGAATATCTCGCTTTACCCTATTTCAATTTAAATTTTTTAACAACAATTTAAAGTTTCCAAGTTCTACCTTAATTAAGTCTAGTTTTCATTTACGGCATATCGGAATTGTGACTACTAAAGGTTCTTTTCGTAACTGAATAGTTCCTAGATTTATTTATCAGATAAAACTTGTAATGATAAAATGCATGTACTGAGTGTTTTTCAGAATTCGGGCATGTGCATGTTAGGACAGTATTTCAGATGTAGCTTCGAAACTACGCTTTTAAATAATCCGTAGAGACTAATTGGCCCGCAGAGCTACTGAAACTTACGAGCTCTCTTAACAGTGAAGGCTTGTCTGGAGTAGGTTCATTAGAACAACCGTGCATTTATTCTTAACAATTGAATATTTGAATTTATTGTGCATGATAATTAATTTGCATGTATTAGCGGTGTTTTGTAACTACCATATGTTAGAAATTTCGCGACTAACATTTTCGAGGCGCGTGGAACACCGTGGTGGAATAAGCATTTGATTTCTTTTATTGTTGCTAAATTTGTTTAACAAAATTTTAATTGTGGCTAAGCTTTTGTAAAATTTGAACCACGTTTGTTAACAGCTGATGTTTTTTCGATTGTAAAATTCTTTTAATAAAAATTTTAAGCAAGTTTTACCCTCCAGTTAAAACTGAATTTTTGGACTTGGAAAATATAAACAGCTTATTGCTATCGGACGTAGTGATTAGGGATTATATAAGTTGTCTTTTAATAAATCAAAAGAATTAGTTGATAACCCCCTAAAAGGGAGTTAATTTTTACAACGTTTAATGAAAGCAGGATCATTTTCTCACCATAAACAATAATAAAAAAAAACTCAAACAGATCGATTTGGACAAATGTTAAAATTTCAAACTTTTAAATAATTGTTTTTGTAAAACTTCAAATTGTAAGTTGTGTTGTTGTCTTCTGGACATTTTTGTAAAACATTTTAATTTAAACGCAAAGCGATTGTTATTAAGTTTTGCGATTTCCAAAGACATTAAATATAAACTCTTACTCTGTTGAACAAGCTTTTCGGACTTAAACTGTGAAGTAAAAAAATTGACTTAACTAAAATTCAGTGAAGAGCAGGTCCCTTGAAAGCCGCTTTTGTCAGTGTGAAAATTTAAACCATAATAACTTGTAAATTAGTTATAGTAATTTATCATTTTCCCCATAATACCTTGTTTCACTGTTGTGAAATTTGGTTAAAAAATTACTAAATAGTATATTTGGGCAAAGACCACCTTCAGGCTCTGTTTTCCAATAAATATGGCTAAATTCACGGCCAGCGACTTTTCTTCCCCTTTAAAGTCCATGGGACTCCTAATTTTCCTTTGGGGTGCCCACATTCCAGATGGCAGCCGAGTAAATGGTGGCAAGACTTCGGCTAATTCTTCGGGGTAAACCCCAATACATAATTACCTTAAAATAGTAATCCCGTATTATTGACTAACTTAAAGCATGAGGATGATGTAACTAATTTTAGTACCAGTAGTAATAAGAATGAATTTTATAATAGTAGAAATCAACCATATGAATGTGAGAATCCGAAAAAAAAGTAACAACTTAATAGATTTAGCAAATAGCTACTCCCGCAGGGAGAGTATTCCAAAAATTTTGACACTTCATGTAGGGCTAATTTGGGGGTTTACATGACGCAAATGACCCTTTTGTATTGCCTAACCTAACCTAACCTAACCTGCTGGTCAGCCGACGTCGCTGTCCTCAGCGTCAAATTTTTAGTGACAGTTCCTTAGAAATAAATCAAAACTTAAGAGGAACTTTAAACTATAAATCTTTTAACCAACATTCTCTAGTATCTGCTGACTGCAGTATTGAGTATAAAACTCCCAATCAAAGCACCAATGTTGATAGTGGTACCCTAGAAGTACAAGAATTAACTAAATTTAACGACCTTCTGTCAAATGAAGTTAATAAAATTCGAGTTACAGAGCAAATTACTAAACACCCTCAAAACGGCGCAAATACCGACGTTTCGGTTGGGTTCTCCCACCATCATAATGCACAATTGCTTGATAAGGTACCTATAAGAAAAACTAACACGATTAATTTAAATACAATAACAAAAAAATATTAATGCTCCTTTCTCTGAGTTCACAGGTGACCCAGAAGCCATGAAAGGACTAACCCGCACTAATTGTTCAGCTTACGAAGGCATTCTGTTCAGTACGAACCACATTTCTAACCAACTAACCTTAAATCACGATCTCCCAAATTTCAAAAATAATAATTTCCAAAGTTTCGATTATCAAAACCATCCCACATCAGAACTAAGCAATTTCGGACTAAGATGAGTTATATTAAATCGTGTGTATTTTGGCCTCAGGAATACGTGGTAGCATTCTGTACAGACCATTTAGAGCATTTCTGAATGTAAAAACAAATCTTTCGGAAATATTACAGGCAGAAAAATGACCAACAGACATAAAATAGTTAAATAAAAGTATTTACATGTACTCTACCTTTAAAACCTATTCATCAAACAAACATGGAACAAGGCTTGAACACTTACGTACTGGTACCATCTATAGACATTTCAAAAATGCTCTTTTACAATATTAGTATTAGTATGAATACTTAAGGATAGCCAATAGGCCCAAAACATCAAATTTTACAGTCATTTTGTCATTATCGTCAACATTTTTTATTCAAAATAAAAGGATTTTTATTTCGATTTACTTAAATCCATTAACGATCTTCAATAAATTTATTTTGGGTTCCCAATATTTTATCCTAAAAATCAAACAGACTAAAATAACAATTTAAATTACTATTTATACTATTAACTGAGGTAAATTAGGTCATAATCTTTCTTGATCACATAGTATTTTTAGAGTCTCTTTAGTTAAATTGGGTCAATTATTTCCCTCGACGTATCAGTAATAGATAATGAAAGTTGATAACTTTCTTTTCAATTTTTTTGACCTTATTTGGTTTTAAGCGGTAAAATTAATCCATACGGAATCTGATTAGGATTCATGTGTGTTCAAGTAAATTTCAGCAGGAAAATATGCCTATCGTGCCATCGGCAATTTCACGTAAAGAAAATGATAGATATTAAATACTTTATTTCGAAGTACTATGTTAATTAGGTTTCTCGTGTTTGAGAATTACTGTTTTTCTATTCAGATAACATCTACCATTATATATAAAACAGAGCCACTAGGCGTTACTTCTTAGTCTGGCGATGACGAAGCATGTTATAGTTAATAGATTTTGTACTCGTTAACAACTTGCTGCGCTGTAAAACTTTTAACGAGGTCATATGGAAATATTTAAATTTCTGAATTAAAAAAGTAATTAAAATAACACAATTGAAAAGTCCGGAGGGAGGGCATTTTATGAAAGGGGGCGCACCATTCAGCATGGTTATTAATTCGATAACTCCAGAAGGTCTGCTAATAATTATTGTTGAATAACTTTTTGGATGGAGTTGATGATATTACCTCGTCATGTTTTGTCATTATGTTGTTCCATAGTATAGTTATCGTGGCCCTAATACTAGTACGACGTGGGCTGCGTCAACGGTACAACTCCTATATGGTACTTAAACCTATGTCTCCGTTGACTGTCCAAACATAAAATAAATCAAATATTAAAATTGAGATTTTTGCTTAACAAATAATTTTGAATTTCAAACTTTGTTAGAGACAATAATTAATCAAATTAGTTATAAAAGAACCGTTTTCTTATTTTTAAAAAAATGCTTTGAAGTTCCTTGTTTAATAAAAACAGGTATATCTTTGTTTCCTTTCGTAAAAGATAACATTAAGTTAGTTCTACCAATAATAAAGAAAACTGTTGTTATAAAACTTTTGAAAAATATTTATTGACTTATAGAGAGAAAGAAAAAGTGGCTCTACAAATATTATAAGAGGTCAAATTAGTTACATGTAATTTAGAGCAAACACAGGTGATAAATACTCAAGGGCTTTGGAAGAGTCTATAAGAGATTTTTTTTTGGTAGTTATTTGTTTTTTACACTATTACCGATTTTAACGAAACAAAATGGCGGCCATATGAATTTTTTAAAAAATTAACGAAAAAAATATCTTATTCAATTGGCTTGAAATATTAAATGTGACATAGGAATAAACTGGTAAAAATTCAAGATGACGTAACAAAACGGCGGTGTGTGTTAAAATAAAAGCTACTTATTGAATTTATTTTAAATTATGGCATAGTTACAAACTGGTAAAATATTGGTAGGAATCCATTATAACGAAACATGACAAATGACTAAATATATACTGAACTGAATTGGGTCGCAATTCACTATTCCTAGTAAAGGAATATTAACGATTTTTATAATTTAAAATAGTTTTTCTTTTTAGAACGGAAGCTTTCACGGCTTTGGAAAATTAATTAAGAAATCATGGTTTTTGGGAGTAAACTGTGTCAATTGAAAATTATTATGTTCAATATAATTATTTTTTAATTAAAGTAAACCTACATGACAAAAAGGATCAGCCTCTCGATTATAAAAAACCGTTAGCAATTACATCCAGTAATCTAAGTGCAATTATGAGGGGGCCCAAGTGAATGTAATAACATTAAATTGGATATTTCATTATTTTGAATGAATAATTTGAATTGAGAGGTAGGTAAGAGACTTAAAAATTATACAATAACTAGGTAAAGCAGTGGGGGGTATAGGAAGGAGCAAAGAAAACCGACGAAGGGGGCAGGGGAAAAGGGGGGAAATCATACCAGACGTGTTCTGTCGGACAACTCAATAGTGTTTCTATTTTTATTTTATTCTTATATATTTTTTAAAGTTAAAGGGTTAATGTTCCCTGTCCTAAAAGTATTTTATTTTTTGTCTTTTTAGAAAAACTTTCTAGAGAAAGATTCTTTATGCTAGTACAGTCATGTCAAACTCAAAGTCACTGGTGGGCCAAAAGCATGAAGACTATCGACTAGGTGGGCCGCAAAACCTTATCTTAAAGAAGACAAGCTACTGAAAATATTGAGAAAAAGTACTATTATAGGACAAGTCTGTTTATTAAATTTCCAATAAAAAGGACATTATAAAAAACTACAAACATTAAATTTTTTTGCCAGATATTTGACATCTTTGGTCTTTAAAATTAAGTTGTCTATTTGTGGCGTGAATTTATCGGCGGAAATAACTTTTAAAACTGCATCCAAGTGTGCGTCCGCCAATCGCGATCTTGCGAGAGATTTGTTTCCTTTCATCAAAGAAAATAGTTGTTCACACTTATAGGTACTTCCAAACATTAACAGGATTTTACAGGCAAATTTTCTCATTTCTTGGTATTGAACATGCAAGTACTTATAAAATTCGAATGTACCAACACTATCAAATTTTTGATTTAAATGGGTCTGACACTGAATCTCAATTACTTCCATTTGTAAGTGAGGGGAAACTTTGTCAATATCGATAGTGAAAAGACCAGTAAATAGAGAAAAATTGTTTTCTTGGGTCTTGAAATCCTGAAAACGCTTCTCAAATACTGCCAGAAGGTTTCTGATTTTCTCTGAATATATTTTGTATAATATTGGGACACTTGTGCTTTCCTGATATGCCTTACAAGTCAGAAAATGGGACAGATTATCCTCTGCTAACTGTTTTTCCCACAACATCATCTTACACTTGAAAGCTTTCACATGATTATTTATATCTGTAATAACTTGACGTGGTCCTTGCAATTTCGTATTTAAGTCCGACAAGTGTTTTGTGATATCTACCATAAATGAAAGATCTTGTAAAAAATGTACATCGTATAATAAGCTGACAGCTTCCCCTTTTGTTTCCATGAAAACGCGTATTTCTTCTTTGAGTTTCCAAACCGGTCGAGTACCATAGAACACGAAAGCCATCGCATCTCTGCATAATATGGTAAACCAGTGTACTCACTTTCTAAATCACGTAAAAATGCAGAAAACTGTCGCTGATTAAGGCCTCGTGACCTTATGAAGTTTATAATTTTTTCCACTGGCTTTAAAACGCTTTCCAACTTGATCACTTTTGAGCATAAAACTTCTTGGTGTATTAAACAATGAATATGATGAAAATCTGGTTTGTCACGGCCCGTTTCTTTGATCTATATCTGTAATAGTCAGTGAAGGAGCTCCATCTGTTGCAACGTAACACAGTTTTGTACTTTTGCAGAAGTCCATAAACAGCATTGAAAATATCCTTCCCAGTTGTTGTATCATGCAATAATGCGTCACATTACACACATCCGTACTTTCGTCACAGGCAATAGAAAATGCAATGAAAGAGTCTGATTTTGTTTTCATCTGATCACTTATATTGGCAGCCAACTCAGTAACTCTTTCAGCGACAGTATTCCGGGACAAGGATATATTTTGAAATGCCTTCACGCTCTCGGGACTTACAATTTCCGCTGCCTTTACAAGGCACTCTTTTATAAAATCATCTTCAACAAATGGTTTTGAGTGTTTCGCGATCAATTCCGAGAGTACGTAGCTCGCTTGAAGGACATATTCATTTTCTTGCCTTGGACGTGTAAACATAAGCTGCTGATCTTTCAACCGTGATTTAACTTATTTAACTTTTCGTTTCTGACAATGCCTGTATACTTGTCAAACATAGTTTTATAAATATCATAGTGACGTTTTATATTATATAATTTTGGGACACCGACTGTACTATTACAAATCAAACAAATAATTTTTTCTTTCACTTCACAGCAAAAAAACTCTAATTGCCACTTTTCTTGAAAGATACGATGCTCATCTACAAGTTTCCTCTTACTTCCACTTGGTTTTGAAACATGTTAAAAACTGTATCCGAAATAAATTATAATAACAACTTTTAAGTGTTGTAACAATAACTGCGCAACTCAACTCGAATTTCTATCGCAACTGACTCATAACTGACTAAACACTGAACGACTAAACTCAATCGAACACGGCGTATATACGGATTGCGATTTGTCGAGTTCTTTCCAGAATGTTCAAATAGCGTCATCTGTATTTTTGCGAGATAGAATTTCATGGAACAAGCCGTTTGGCTTTAGGTTTTAGGTTGAGTATGTGTAGTTTATCTTTCTAAACGTAGATGGCACTATGTACAATTGTACATTTTATTATACCAATCGTTGTTGCAGCGGTGCGCGCAAAAACGGTTTTCAACTTGTTCGCGGGCCGCATTATCTGGCTGTTTTCAAAACTGATTTGCGTCGCAGAAAAATGCTCACTGGGTCGCATGCGCATAATTAAGCTCTCACACAAGGGGTATTTTTGTTTACATGTTAGTAACTGTTTTAGTTTATAAAGTTTTTTGAGACGTAAGTATGCTGCTTTTGCTTTATTTTTTACGTGAGATTCAAAGGTTAAAGCTTCATCGACAGTTATGCCTAGATTTTTAGCTTGGCTAACAATTGGGATTGCGTTATTGCTGATGTGTATTTGTAGGTTTTGCTGCGCAGCATTTCTGGCGGTAACATTATTCCCTATGATTAATATTTGGGATTTTAAAGCATTAAGTTTTAGATTGAGATTATTGGCAAAAGTTTCTATGCTTTCCGTCCCCGAGAAAATGTTCTTGTACTGTTTTAACGTTTTGGTTGTTAATAGGAATATATATTTGAGAATCGTCTACATATTGCTGAAGCTCTGCATATGTAACCATCTTAAACATATCAACAACATATATTGAAAACAGTAAAGGTGACAAAATCGAACCTTGTGGGACTCCTTGTGTAATAGGCAAGAACTGGGAGGCGATGATTTCAGATCCCCTAAAGACTACCACTTTACTTTGGCGGTTATGTAAATAACTAGTAAAAAATTTAAATTCCGATATTCCGTAATAGTGTAGTTTTCCCAGAAGCATTTTGTGGTTCAACGTGTTAAAAGCCTTACTGAAATTCAAAGCGCCATGCATGTACAGTTTTTTTCCTCTTCATTTAGACAAATTCTGTTCACGATATTGACTAAACTGGTAGTGGTGCTATAATTTTTACGAAAACCGGATTGGCATGAAGGTATTATTTTATTTTCTTCTGAAAATGCTGACAGTTGAGAAAAGATGTGCTTTTCGATTATTTTAGAAACTGCTGGTAGGATACTTATGGGTCTAAGATCTTTAAATTCTACCGGATCAAAAATTTTGAGGATTGGTTTAATTATAGCTTTTTTCCATAAGAGCGGGTCTGTGTTTTCGAGGATACATGTATTTATTATATTAATAAGCGGTTTTATACAAAAAGGTAAAAATATTTTTAAATATTTCATGGAATAATCGTCTTCACCAATGGCATTTGATGAAATATTTGAATCAATTGTCAAGAGCATTTGTTCGGTAATAAGTATAAATTCTAAATTTTTGTCAACAATTTTGTTGTTAGTATAAAGATGTATCAAAGGTTGTGACGTAGTGTCGGCTAAGTTGTTAACAGACTGAAAAAAATCATGAAACATCAAGCAAGTGTTCTGGTAGTTCAGTGCTATTTTTAGTTCTAGTAAGGTTTAATTTATCTGCTCTTGCCCAAAACTCTTTACCCTTTCTAAGTGACAACTGATTGAAATAGGTTATTCTTTCTCGAGTAATTGCGTGCTTAGTGTAGGTTCTTAATTGTCTATAGTATTGTATATGAGTTTATTTTTTAGATTTCAAGTATCTACCATGGGCGTTATACCTTAACTTAATCAGCGACCTAATATTATTAGGGTTTTTCGCGAATCTTTTTCATTTTCGACGGAGCATGTTTATTTAGGTGACCAAGTGTTTTAGTATTAAATATATTAATTTTCTCTTCAATATCTTGAGAATAATAGACATCATCCCAGTGTATTAATGAGCCTTCAAAATAAAAATGGTTTTCGTTTACATTTTTGTAATCGCGATATTTGATATGTTTAAAAAAAATTTCTATTTTGGGCTTATTAAAAACTGTGTATATTAGATTGTGATCTGAGAAAGATTCAGATATTCCCAGTGACTTTATTTGTAGTGATGTTAATTCTTTACTTGCTATTATTACATCAATTAGACTGGATTTATTTGCATTATGACTAACTCTAGTAAGCTCTGTAATACGTTGCGAAATATTGAATGTTTCTAAGATGCTATTTAATTTATCTAAATATGCTGTTTGACATAAAAATCTATACTTAAATCCCACACTCAATTATATAGTCATAGTTAGGATATACCATCGACAGAATGTCTTCCAGGTTCTCAAGAAAATATGATATACTTCCAGAAGGAGGCCGATAGATGTTAAGCAAAATACATAACTTGTTTTTTATTTTAAAACCAATATCGATAAATTCAAAACTCTCAAATGTAAGGTTAAGATTGACTTTCACCATATTTAATTTTTTCTTGACATACATTACCACTCCTCTTCCCCGACCGTCCCTATCCTCTCTTAATAGATTATAGCCTGGAATATAAAACGAGCTACTCTCATAATTTGGGCTGAGCCAAGTTTCAGTAAGGCAACATATATCGAAATTGTATTCAGACATATACTGTGTAAATTCATCAAATCCCCTGTTTATTTACCTAATATTTAAATGAAAAATTGAAAAATTATTAATGCTATCTGACAGCGCCATGATCTTGATGATCCATGATGATGATGATTCGCCTTCGATTGCACGAGGCATCTTCAGCCTGCCTGAATCTTTCCGAGCTCATTCAGCGTTCAGATCTTGTCGAATAAAGATCCCTGAAGTTGCCTCGTGCAATCGAAGGCAAAACGTCTGGTAGTAATTTCCATTTGACGCGGTCTAATCCTAAGAACCAAGATTTCTTAGTTTTCTTTTATTCTGACATTCGGAGGCGCCCCAAGTAACCAATTTCATACTAAGGTAAATTATACTAAATGGTCTTTATTTTGACCTCAGGAATACGTGGTAGCATTTTGTACTGACCACTTGCAGCACTTTTAAATGTTCCTTTGATTTCCATGGCAGTCATTACGAATGTAGTAAAAAATCGGAAATTTTAATTACATATAGCGAAAATAACCAATAGACAAAAAATGTTGAAATAAAAGTATTTCCATACACTTTAAGTTTATAACGTATTAATCAAGATGTGAAAAAATGCAAGATTTTTTGTGTGACGCAACAATGTTTGAACATTTACGTAATCTACAGTTAAGGGTAGGCCGAAGCCTAACCGGTAGACCGAAAACATCCAATCCATCATTTCGTTAATACCGTCAACACTTTTTTATTCAAAATAAGATTTCTTTTTTTTACGATTTACTTACATCCATTAATGATCGTCAATATAGTTATTTAGGGCTCTCAATATTTTATTCTAAAAACACACTAAAATACCGATTTAAAATACTATTTAAGCCTATTAACTGAGTAAAATCAGGTCATACTCTTTTTTAATCGCATAGCATTTTCGGAGCCTATTTAGTCAAATTGGGTCAATTATTTCCCAAACCTGATGTATGGGTAATAGATAATAAAAGTTGATATTTTTGTTTTCAATTTGTTTGCCTTTTTTTGGCTTTAAGGGGCAAAGTTAATCCATACAGAATCTGATTAGGATTCGTGATGTAAAAGTAAATTCCAGTAGGAAAATATGCCTATCGTGCCATCGGCAATTTCACGTAAACAATGTAATAGATATTACATACCTACTTTATTTCGAAGTATTATGCTAATTAGGTTCCTCGTGTTTTAGAATTACTGTTTTTTTATTCAGATTAGATCTACCATTACATATAAAACAGGGCCATAAGGCGTTCCTTCGTAGTTTGGTGATGACGAAGCATGTTAGGGTTAATAGATTTTGTACTCGTTAACAACTTGCTGCGCTGTAAAAACCTTTTAACGAGGTCATATGGAAATATTTAAATTTCTGAATTAAAAAGGTAATTAAAATAATACAATTGCAAGTCCGAAGGTCACTTGTTCCAGTGCAGTAGTAGCCTTTTATGGGAGGCGAGCACCCTCGAGCATGGTTATTAATTCGATAACTCTAGACGGTCTGCTAGTAATTATTGTATAATAACTCTTTGGATGACGTTGATGACCTTAATTTTACCTTGTCCTGTTTTGTCATTATGTTGTTCCATAGTATAGTTATCGTAGTTCTAATACTTGTACAACGTGTGCTGCATCAACAACTCCTACATGGTACTTAAAACTATGCTTCCGTGGTCTGTCCAAACATAAAATAAATCAGATATTAGTTTTAACCCCAAAAATTGAGATTCTAACTTAACAAATAGTTTTGAATTTCAAACTTTGTTAGAGACAATAATTAATCAAATTAATTATAATTAATAATTATTATTGAAAAAATGCATTTAAGTTCCTTGTTTAATAAAAACAGTATATTTAAGCTTTCTTCCGTAAAGATAACATTTAGTTAGTTCCACCAATAACAATAAAAAACTGTAGGTAAGAAAATCTTTAAAAAATATTTATTGATTTACAGAGAGAAAGAAAAATGGCTACAAATATTATAACAGGTCAAATTAGTTACAAGTAATATAGAGCAAACAAGTTTAAAATAACAGGGGGTAAACACTATGAAATTAATAGTATAGAGCGGATGTTAAAGCAATATCTTCAAAGGCCTTAATAAAGATATTTGCTACCAAAGTTGATTTTTTGATAGTACATAGCATAATATCAAATGGGTATCTTTTTGCTAATTATGAGTATACGAGGTTATTAAAAATCAAATCTTGTATATTTATAATCAGCAAGAAGAGACCCATTTGAAAGACATATTACTGATCAAATATAATTCGATTTTCTTTTCCCTAAGTGCCATTTCACATGGAGCGTATGGTCAGGACTGACAGTTAGGGCATATAATCACATGTTTAAATGAATAGTCTCATATGAGGCGCGTATGATCAGCGTGTATAAGAAGCTTATGTAACGTTTCACATAGAACGTATGGTCAGGAGTGCCCTTCAGGACGTATAAAATAGAAATGAACAGAACACATGAGCTAACAACTCCTAGAACACGAGGACAAAGTGCTTGGACACGTCATCGGTCGTAGGTAAAGGTATGCGTAAACGCGGCATACACTATTACTATTTTTAAGCAAGATCTTTACTGTAGAATTGATTATTGGCAACAAATAAAACAGTAGTTAAAAGTTAATTCAATGTTCAATACACCAATAAAGGTGTAAAGAGAGATTGAGATCAAAAACAGCCATATATAAGAATGTAGATGCATATAAATAATTAATGTATGCGGGTATTTATGTTATATTCAAGTGGAAATAGTATAAACTAAAGTTTTAAAACAAGTTCTAAATTTAAAAACGTTTATTGTCTAGGTAGCCGGCTTATTAAGATTCAAATATTTTTAGTTTACTCATTACCAAGTTTATTGGTTAAAGTATAAGTATATAGTACCTCAAAGGCATGGTAAAAATCTCAGTAAAAATTCACTAAATAAATATATTTTAAAGGATCCTCAGACAGCAAAAGTTAATTAACCCAATAAATTATAATAATGAGAAATATGTTATGCAATTCATCATAGGATTTTAGATATGTTAGGTATATATTTTTTAATATGCATCTATTTATTCATATATTTTATCTAGAAAACAGTTTACAGACTGGTGTCTATTCTATATTCTACAAGTACAGGTATTTGAAATACTACTAAATAAGACATTAACAACCGTTTCTACAGAATGCATAGTGCATCCTTCAAATTAAATGAAATGTTCTTGTTTTATAAGATATTTATAGATCAAAGTAGATAGTCATCTTAAGACTGTCATTAATAAAATATCATCCTTCGTTAACCCGAAAACATTAAAATATATTCATGTTAGTTTATTCAATTACCTGTTGAAAACAAATTTCATTAAGTTTTTTAAGTTTATCGTCTTTACTTTTTCTGAACACCCTTTTTGATAAATATTTGGGACAGCTCGGAAATTTAGTAGGTACGCTAGTTTTTTTTAACCGTAGGAAACTTAATTTAACTGTAGCGATCACACCAGTTGTGAAATTGTCGAAATAAAATCCTCAAGATCGAAATGGCACTCGCACACACGGTTATTATCAGTTGGAACGAAATTGTCAGGGGGGATAGCACTTAACCATTTGCAGCTTAATTCTTCGACCTGAGGAAACCGAAAAACTCGGGCTTTAGTGTCTTTGGAACGGTTTCCTTTGCAAAAAGGCACACAACACATATATGGCATAATGCTATACTATCCATTTACATCACTATTTGAATAAAAACCACTAAAAACACAAATGAAATGTAGAGGTTTACATAAATCTCGAAAAGCAGGCCGAAATAAAACAATAACACAAAGAGTAGGTTAGGTTGCTCGTCGGTTTGACTGATGAGACGGAGTGCGACGTTGGCAAACTTCCATCGCCTTTACTTAAAGGAAATAAATGATGTTTAATTATGCAATACGCTGTACTCTTTATTGAAATTTTAAATATATTTAGAAAAAAAAAATCGGTAAATTTTCTTTACCTAACTTCCATTATTGTAAATCTTTCTTTTATCAACTATTTATTTAGCATCTATGATTGCTAAAACGCGGAAATATGTAAAACTCTGTTTTTTTTTCAGGATTACAATCATTTTGTTACGTCACTTGAATTTGTGGCAAAATTGTATTTTATTATACCACAATTATTTCTTGCTTAAAATTTGAAATTAATCTATCAAGTAGTTTTTTAGGTTTTATTTTGAAATATTTTATTAGTCCGCCATTTTGTTCTACATCTTGAATTTACCTAATACCTGATTTTTGTGTAAAATTTGAGTCAAATTGGATAGACAACTTCTCAGTAATATTTTTTAACATTTTATCCGCCATATTGTTTCGTCATATTCAATTTCTATTAAAATAATTCGAATTCATCTTCAAATTACTCTTGTTTTTTACCAGAATTTTACCAGGGCCTGATTAATTACTTACGAAGCCTGGGACTAATAAGTGTTAAAGGGCCCTTAGCGAGGTTGGCAACTTTTAAATTATATTTTACTAAAAAAAGCTGTAGCTTTGTGGTATAGCCCACGTAGCCCCTCCCCCCTTTAATCTAAGCCTGAGTTCTGAGTTAATCGATAAAGCGATTTTTTAACTAAGCTGTGAATTGAAAAAAATATGTTTTCAGGCATCGTTCCTAGATTCCTAAAAAGTATAGTTCCGAAAAAATCTCTGATTTTTTCTTGATTGCAATACTTCCCCTTTACGAGGGAAGTAATAAGATTGGTGATATTCCCAAAAAATATCATTAATTAAAAAGAACAAACAACAAAATTCAAAGATAACCGTCGGTCACTTATTGGTCGTCGTGGTAGCTAATCAAAAACTCGTTAATCGTTTACCTACGGAACGTGACGTCAGAGCCATTTTAAAACTAAGCACTTTGTCCTTTTGTTCTAGGAGTTGTTGCATGAGCTCGTTCGGTTATCTATGTCGGGCCTACGTCGAGCCCTTGCGTTCACAGATGGTCAGAGTCCTTAATGTATATATATATATATATGAGCTATTTCACAGGTGCTCTGATTATCGGTTGCGTACGAGATGCCGCGTTGGCGGTTTTGCATTTTGTTCTTTGATTGTGAGGCCTATTTCGTACAAGTTACTAATAATATTAGCCAATATTATTAGTTTAATAAAATAATTTTTTCCAGAAAAATGCAAATAATGTTGCAGGTTAATAACTACACATAATGGTGATAAAAATAACTTTGTAGAAGGTGGTTTGTTATTCAGTCAAATAAAACTATTTATTATCACAAAGATTTGAATGCAGATACTGTATCTTATTCCTCCTCACACAGTTATCGTTATCACTAACTCTAGTTATTATTTTAGAAAGCTTGAAAAACTACTAAATACTTCTTGGAGAAAAAATAAATTATTGATTTGGTTAACGGAATAGGTTTCAAAAATTGTTGTTCACCTTCCCTAGCATTCCTGTAAAAATTGAGGTTTGTGAGATTTATATTTAGGAAATAGTTACGATTTTTTCAGGCAACAACAGTCGCGTTTTCTTTATAATGATATAGGTTACCGCTTAAAAAACATAAGTACATTAATAGTAAAATAAAGTATCCTTAAGGAAGAACGGCTGAGCAATGGGTGGGGCTCGACATGAAACCACCCACTCGTGGTGGTCTTTGAGTAGTTTTTATTAAAAATAAATAGCGAAGAGCTACATAGATAACGAATCACCAAAATGTTATTTCTTAAAGAAAATTCACAGATTCGTGATGTAGTTACTTTTTGAATATTTTTGGATATGTTGAACCGCAAGTTTTTTCTAAATATGCAAAATTTAAGCTATTTGCGTATACTCAAGATCTAATCCCACAAACTCCATTTTTTACTATTGAAACTTACCCCTTTAACCTAATCAAAAATTTACTTTTTTCTATCTACCCTAATATGCAATTAAGGAAGAAATAAGAATATGGAAACTTAATGGCGTATTAGATGAGACTATAGAACTGCTAATTGCTTCTAAGGATCACGATAGTACAACTAACTATCCATACATTACACATTAGTACTTGCTGATAGAAAGCTATCATTTTTCCTTAGAAATAATAAAATCTATTTATATGCAAATTAGTTTTGACCCATCTGTAATGTGTCAGCCATAAACTAACAAATCAACCTAATATTTGTAAAAAATTGTTAGAATTTTTGATACAGTTTGTAAACAGCCAGCTTTCTCGATTTACCAAAATTTAGAACTCCCTAGCTTTTTGAAATGAGGTATAGTGGTCAATTATCTGTTGCATAAAATTTTTACATATACTAATATTATTTTGTTAGACTGGTAGACTTTAAGCCGATCAAAATGACGCAATATCTAAAAACAAATGCCTCTCTGACAATACGGATCTCCGTTTATTAAAATAATACTATGTTTATTGCAAATATACTTTTTCATACCACTACGCATCTGAAAGTAGGTTCATCTAAATCGTACTGACTATCAGCGCTAATGGTCTGCGCTGACTATCAGGATTGACCAAATGCTGCATGTAAACCGGCACTAATGGATTTTTAAAAACCCTAAAACTTTCGTATTTAAAATTTTTTGCTAGTTCTGTTACTTTGTTCTATTCATCGACCGTTCCCATTCATACCGGCAGCACTGCGTACAATATATATTTTGCTTCTTATTACATTAACACCAACCTTTGACTTTTAACAGGAATTTGCTATGTAAATAATCGCTTACTAGATATGTTACCAACAAAAACATTACGCAAAAGAGAATCGAGGCAATTTTAATTCAAATACTTACATGCAAAACATTTATCTTCCTCAGTACTTTATGCTAACGATATATGTCTACATGAGGATTTTAATGGGTTACATTAAGTTCTGCACACATACCAATTTTACTACACAGAATTTACGTTCGCCGCTATGCAAACAAGAATAGTAAGTAGTAAAATACTTAAGTGTAGCCTCATGTTTTATTCATGAGAAAAACAATAAAGGCTTGATATAAAATGCTAAAGCCGAAAATGAACGGGGTGTTTGTTAAATGGATTAATTTAGGTTGATTTTACTTTAATAAAATATGAACATCAATTCATTGGAACTATTATAAGAATCCATATTTTTAATTCTTCGTATAACAGCATATACATTATATATTTTAAATATTATATATGGGTTATATAGTGGAAGTATTAAATCGCAAAGATTCTCGAAAAATATAATTGAGTTTTTCGACGTTCTTATACTCCAAAAACGATATCTAAAAAAATATGTGATACCTGAAGGGACGTGCGGATGTGGGCGTGTGTGGAAACAAAAAAATTACGTGAACGATAGCCTAACAACCGTTAGTTCAGGACAATTTCTCGCAGGGATTAGAATTTAGAATACATTTAAGTGTATTTTTGTTTTCATGATGATGATATGATGTTTTATCAGTAATGTTTTAACCATTTTAAAATTTAATATAATATATATATATATATATATATATATATATATATATATATATATATATATATATATATATATATATATATATATATATATATATATATATATATATATATATATATATATATATATATATATATATATATATATATATATATATATATATATATATATATATATATATATATATATATATATATATATATATATATATATATATATATATATATATATATATATATATATATATATATATATATATATATATATATATATATATATATATATATATATATATAAAAAAAGGTGAAATACGTTCCTGAATATAGAAAACACTATTGGAGCATTTTTCCAACGTTGCGGATGCGATTTGATCCAATATAACCAATATAAAACAATTTCGGTATCAGTATATATGTAAATTTTACTAATAGTAATATAACTCTGACAATTATTTACAACAGGCATTAACTTTGCCAGTAAAACAGCGCACATAATTCGAGACTTGAAATAGGGAACTTGCAAACGATATCAATTCGCCAAAAAAGCACGTAATTCAATAAATAATACTCTAAGAAATACTTACCCTATAAAAAATAGTCTTTTTTTCTGTCAGGAAATTCAATGCAAGTTTGCATAGAAATTGGCTATGACGTCACACCGTGCTATGGCCGATTTTTACATAATGGTGTATTCGTGTCTTATTCTTTACACATTTTAAAGAATAAAGCATTTAGTATTTTGCTCTCCCAGATATGACCGTTCAGAATAATTTTTGCTTTTGCCGAACAGAGCAGCAGCGGTTTAACCGCTAGCGGGCATCGACTTAAAATAATTTTATTAAAAAAAATATTTCCCAACTTTTGATCCCGCCCATTTTAAATAGGATTCGGAAAATTATAAAGAATAACGCTTTCTAAAAATATCATCTAAATCGGTTAGTTTTTTCGACAGTTATCAGTTAAACAGTATATCATAATATACCAAACCGAAACTAGCAAAACAATACTATTTTTGTCGTTAAAAAGGCCGAAGACTGGACCATCGTGCCAAATTTCAATTATTTATCCCTGGGCGTATTTCAGATATTACAAATTAAATGTAGAAAGTATGTTTGCCACGACGACCTTGAGTAGGGTATAGAGAATACAAAAACACAGTCTCACGTCATGCCGTATATGCGGCTGAATTTGAATTTCCTTTAATTAATTAACGGATAAGGATTTTCATTCCAAACTTTAGGGATATTCTTTTGTCAATGTATAAAATGTTTTCGTCTTACTTCAAAGAAATGTAAAAGTTACTCATTAGAGAGGTGAGAAACTTTGGGTTTAAAGCGTAGATATTTAGTAAAAATATTATATACACCCCTCGTAATAAATAACTGCAGGAGGACATCGCAAAAACCGTGCAGCTCATATAAACCCAAGTAGCTCATTTAATCATGAGTACGTCATTGTTACCACAAGTATTTTCGTTGAAGTAACCGGAACTTGGTGTCTCCACGTTCTGTTTAAGCTGAGACTACGTAGTCATCACCAAAATGGGGAACAATTTTAGGGTAACTATTTCGTGAACTGTAACTGTGATTTTGCCTATTAAGTAGATAGTACGGAATTGTGTAGTTCCATTTAAGTAGCTGAATAGTTATAATTCACCCTATTTGTTACTTCCTTATTTCTCTCTTTATTTAATCCATTTTAAAAATATGTATGGTTCTTTTAAAGACAAACAAAACCGTTATGGCGACTACAAACACTCAAATTGGGAATATGGTGAAGAGCGTATAGGATACGTTATTGGTTCTTTAGGTAGAATACATGTGTTTCACTTAGTTTTCTAGTTATGCTAAGGACCTAAAATTAAAACGCAGGTAATTTCTCTGGTGAATATGTTGATGATAGTCGTAATTAAATCAAGGTCTTTATTTTCAAACAAATTAAAATAAATTGTTCGAATAGTGTAGAAATCGCTTAAAAGGCCTTCGCGTTTTCTTTTTTTCAAGATTTGCATCTTCATTGGCTTAGAAAGTAAAATAATTGCCTAAGGATGCTCAGAAAACCGAGTTCTTACAGTTTCAATTTGAAAATAGCTAGCTTTAGAAAGATTTCTCAAGGGATGTTCTGATCCCGTTCAGCCATATTATAAAAAGTAGATAAATCACTTGCGGAAATATTCCTAGAATATTTATTTTTTTATTATTTAACAATATTAGCTATTTTTAATTTATTTCAATAGACTAGAACAAATAAAAATAGAAAAAACCTACTCGACGAATATTAGAAAAGTCTCAAATGTCAAAAATAATAGAGATATTTAAAAAAACTTTAATAATTAAAAGCATGTAACAGTCTAATTTTGTTATATAGTTTAATCTTTAAGTTTAACATTTATAATGTACTCTTTTAGTGTTAATTTTTAATAATTGATATGTGCGCTTTATTTAAATTATATACTGATTTTAGAGCTTAGTTAGATTACCCAAATATCAAGCGAAGATTTCATTTGTTATACCGGATTATATTATAATGATTAATCGGTATGAATAGCGCCACCTATTATCAACAAATATCAGTATTCTTAAACTAAAGTAGTTCACGGCCCCGTTCTAAAGAAATGTTTTACTGCAAGTTCAAACGTTGTTACATGGATGGCGATGCCTAGATTCATATAATATCATTTATCAATTTAAATTATAATTATTTAAAAAACGAAACCCAAATAACATCTAAAGATATTTATTTCTTAATACAGAGTAAATAAGAATTTAATTTTAGCAGTCTTGAAAACCTGTTTTGCCTCCTTTACGCAAGTTTTGGCCTATCGATAATCTTGTCAGGATGCTGCATTTTCGACTTTAAACCTCTATTTTTGGGTCCAAACATATCTTTTTTGTTGCTGTAAATAATAAAATACTGGCATTAACGCACCGTATTTTTTTTGCATGTAAGGTCGATATTTTCTATTATTGCTCATATGTAGGAATTTATGGTTATGAAGCACGGTTACCTTGATAAATATTTCTATTTTAGATATATATAAGATTGTTTTTAGGCCAATACATGCTTGTTACTTTATTTTAAATTTACCCTATGTTAATTGTATTCTCTTTTATCCCTGGATATCTAACACATAGGAGCAATATTAGTACAAATTTTTTCACTTAACTTTGGCCTATAAACTATAAACACATAAAATAAATTAATTAACAATTTAAAATGAATATTCATACCTTTTTTTTCTTGGATTAGGTAGCAATTGCATATTGGTACAACTAAATCGGTTCTGTGTAGTGTTTTGGAAAACCAAATTACTTCCTTAAATATTTCTTTTTCAATCATTTTCTCCTGATTGCATGAGTATTCAGACCCTTTTATGTCCTGAATTATTACTTGACCATTTTTATCTTCTGTGAATTGTCTAAAATATTTCGTTATGAATAAATCTCTCTTAATGGTAAAATAGCAAATTTATTTATATTGTATTGTTGGAAAAATTTCATTTAAATTAAGCCTAGGTACCTTTTGTTGTCAGAAATTTTCCACTTCCCCATTTGAAATGAATTCCCCGTAGCTTTGTTCTCTGTTTTAGTTGCAAGTTGATTTTTCGATATAGCCTTTTCAACTATTATTCTAATTATCTAAGTTTTGGAAGCTGGAAAATATATGTTTGTTTACTATTCGTTTTGCCTAGTTCACAGTATAATTTAGGGTTATGAAACGCGTCACTTCCTATGCGCTGTCACTCGCTGCATCCGATATGCCCTCCTTCTGTAAGCGCATGCTAAGATCCCAACTGTTGCCAAGTTTATTCTAAGCTGGTTGCCGTTTGAATTTTAAACCAATCAGTGGTCATTTTTCTTGCCTTGGAATCCCTATTTTAAATCATTCCGAGTTCCTCTTGACAACTTTTATGTCACCTGGGGCAATCTAACCAATGATAGTGCGGCATCCGAGTTGAGTAAATTCTAGAAGGTACAACGGAGCTGGTTTCAGGAAGGAACTACTTTTTCACTTTACTTTTCTGGTCTCCTGTAACATCGAAAGGTCTTCAGCGCAAACTGGGGTAAATAAAATCCAAGTTTTTCTTAGAAATCCGTTAGTGGGATTTCTCCTCAGCTTCGTACTAATTTACTTGGGGTTTTGTATTTGTGAATTTTATAATATTTTGTAACCTCCAAGTAATCTCTCTGAGAGAAGATTTTTGGTGCTGAAGTTGCAGGCTGCCATTGTCCTGCCACGTTGTAAAGAAGTCTTCCTGTCCGGTGCGAACTAAACCCTATCGAATAGGGTCCTAGTACGGGACTTTAAGGCTCACTTTGACGTGAACGAGTAACGTTCCGCCCTACCACTTCTAAGGTCCTGTCTACTGGTACAGTTTCTACCGGTTGCAGTGACGCTGAGACGCTTGTCTTGGTGAATCTTTTTTATTTCATACTACATTTCTAAAAACTAACTTTTATTAAATAGATTTTATTGTTTTACAGTGTGTTTTATTTAGATTTCAGTAAATTAATAAAAATATTTCCTATTTTATTATTTAAAAAAAAAGAAGAGCGTAGCAATCTTGCACCCTACGGTTATAAACCAGAGCAAGGGTTGCAAGCATTCCAAAAAAAAATTCAAAACTGTACCTAAACAGCGCTCTTAACAAACTGGCTTGAATACAACAAACTAACAAAGCCGCATAGGTAAGCAAGGAATTTCAAGGTCCTTAGTACTTTCCAATATCGAGACAAACATTTTCGTTTATAAATGAACGCCTTATTTAAACGTAAAGCTTTAAATAGTTGCCAAATGTAATCAATTGACAACAATTTTATTATATTAACTGGCAATAATAAACCAGGTAATGCTAATATGTAAATATTATCAATAATTATCATCAATAATGTCAAACCAATATATCACTGAATGCCTATATATAAAAAAGCGAATTTTTGTTATTTACTGGGTTTATTATGTATTTAATTAAACATGAAATTAATTAAAAAGTAATTTAAAAAAAAAGAATAAATCGAGCATCGAATTATCGACAAAAAATGCTGTTCGTTCGCTTATTGAAGAACCAAAAAAATAGTAGGTAATGAGAATGATAACCTTACCATAAAATTTGGAGAGAGAAGTGGGCTGTAATTTATGCGTAACATATATTGATTTAGAAATAACCAAAATTAAGAGAAACAAATGATAACAATATAAACGCGTGTGCTTTCAAAGACGACCCAAAATCATAATTAAAAGAATGATTATTACACGACCTATACTAAGACACTTATTTTATTTCTGGTTTGTCGAACGTCATTGATAAATGCAACGAACTGCAATACGCGTGTGGTTGTTTTCGTATAGTGGTGCGAGCGAAAAAGACCATTCGGATATCTGCTTTTTACCGAGGATCCACTTTCTGGCCATGGACGCGGGGTTAAGCGCTCAGTATAATTTATATTGTCCTTTAAAACTATTTTTTGGGTTTTTCGCCCTATAAAATCTAATTTTATGAGGCGAATAACCCAAAAAATAATTTTAAACCATGAATCCGCCACTACAATTTCGTAATTATTATATATTGTCGTATTATTAAATTAAAGAACAAGTATTTACTTAATAAATAGGGAACATACATAAAATATAATAACATTTTTAACTTAAGAGAATGTTTTTTCTTTTCATTTCTTAAAAAGCACATTATTTCGTGTTTTCACAGATACAAATTAATTCTGTGATTCTATGAGCGGAAGCTACAAAAGACAACTAGGTCAGACCTCAAAGTTTGTCACCCTATAGATCATAAGTAATGTACATAACGGGCTTATGTCAATGTTAATTTTTGATCAAGATCTACGACTAACCATACCTCCTAAGAATCGTGCGGGGTCTCTTAAATATTTAAAATAAAACCTACAACAATTTTTTAGCATATTTTATTTTTAAAACACCAGACAAATCAAAAAGTGATAAAAGATATTCGACTGCACACTAAATTAAATATTGTTACAAACTATTTGGAATAGACCTAAGTTAAACAAAATTATATTTAATTAAAATACATTGAAATGTAACATACAATAAAACGGCAGTGATATTAACAAATACATTTTGATCTCAATTGTTCATTCAATTTGGGTGTTATAAAAATCCTGTCTAATGGGTCGCAACAGATTTGAGGGTTAGTAACGAATCTAGTGGATTTTTATTTATTTATTTACAATTTAGCCAGCTCTATAATTTTTGATGAACATTTGAAGTGTCGATCCGGTCTCCGAAATTTGATTGAATTTAAAAGAAAAAGTATATTAATACTATTAAATCGTGGTTTTTAGATACTTATTATGTATTTGGTTTATGGCTATCTATATAATCCTCGGCTCTGACTCATTGTTTCATAAATGTTCTTGTAGATGTATGACGTATTTATCCCAGTTACACTTTTTTAATATCATTTTTATAAAACACACCTCAAGACTGGTCAGTATATTAGCTTGGTACCAATAATATTAACATACTAATCCATATGACAACTAAATATATTTAACTTTCATTTAAAATTTTAAACGAACTGTTATAGTATAATATCTATTTTGAAACAAATTTTGCGGTCAGAAATTGCTAGAACGGGGCTTTCAATGACTATAGTTCCTGATAAATGTGTCAGGCAAATTTCCAGCGTGAAATTTGTTTATCGTGTCGTCACTTTTAGCGATTGGAATGTTTTTGTTACATGACCTAGCACAGATATTGAATATGCTTGTTGTTCTGTGAACGTGATAAAGCCTTTAATGGATTTTAATATTAATTAACGTTAACGTAAAATTTTAGTCATAGACAATTTCTATGTTGTAACGTTATAATACTTGTAAACAGACTGAAAAACCTAAAGCACTGATCCCATTCCCAAAGAATAGAGGAAATAATGTTCATACTTTGATTTTAAAGAATGTTTAAATGTGATATGTAGGTAGACTTTAAAGTCTGTAACAAATAAATTTTAGTTTTGTTTTCCAAAAAAAAAAATAAAAAATAAATTATAAACAAAATTACTAACACTGGTAAGTTTTCAAAAGAAAGGTTTCATCAGAAATTTTAATTAAAAATTTTCAATGCTTTACTCTATTAGATTTGCTCATAATCATGTCTTCGTAAGTTTGTTATTTTATTCACTAGTTAAAACAGGTATAATTAATTTAGATAATAAAGATCCGTTTAAGTATATACAAAAGATTGTTAAGAAACTAAACAGGTCACGCGCTCTAGATTTCTACATATAGCTCACACTCGCCAATATTTCACTGTATCTTCACAAGTCGCTTTGAAATGACGAAAAGGTACATAATTATGTCAAAAATCTGCTAAAATCCGCTTCTCGGAACATTTAAATATATCGATATTAAACAAAAAATAACCTAAAAATAAATATCTTGATGTCCTTTAATTAATAATTGAATTTGACATGTTAATTTTAAAGTCTGAGAATCGTTCCTACTTTAATAAATAATACATATTGCGATCGAATATTTTTTTTTAATTTTCTTTAATATTATTATATTTTTAAATTGATCAAGTCGTTTGGTAGCTAAAAAAAGTTGATAATTTAATTTAAATTGTGCAAAACATCTTTACTTTAATAAATAATATATATTGTATAATTTCCAAAATTATACATAAATTGTCTTCCAATAATTCCCAAAAAATTATATATAAATTATCTAAATTTTAAATAGAACAATAATTGAATAACCTTACGTATGCACCTTGAACACATGTTTCGTCAAAACACTGACATTCTCAAAGCACGAATAGCCAACCTGGCATGTATTGAATAATAGTATTCTAATGTTACAACCTTGTACGTATTTAATTGAACTAACCGTTTGCCCACATATTATTTGACTGTTAATCATATAAATAGAGTATAATCATATAAATAGAACAGTAATCTTCCAATAAATCAGTACATAATGAACAACAGAAAGAGAACAATGATTAACACTTAAATAATATGTGAGCAAACAGTAAATTCAGTCCAACACGTACAAGGTTGTAACATTAGATTACTATTATTCAATACATGCAGGGTTAGCTATTCGTGAACATGTGTTCAAGGTGCATACGTAAGGTTATCAAATTATTGTTCTATTTAAAATTTAGATAATTTACGTATAATTTTTTTGGAAATTATTGGAAGACAGTATATCTATAATTTTGGGAAATATGCATTCTGCGGCCTCTCTATGTTGATGCTGATTATTGTTATTAAATTTTTAAATTATTGAAGCCGTTTAGTTAATAACTAAAGTTGACATTTTAATTTTAAAACATGAATTTCGTTCGTTTTTGAATAAATAATACATCTTGGGCCGACATATTGAACTAAAAAATGGAAAGCAAAAGAAGAGGAAACCAACTGAGTTCTTTTTCTGTGATGTATCAAGCAACTTTTATACGACGATTCTCTCAATTCCTAATTGTTGCTAAAAAAATAGTTCTCTTTTTAGGTTATTTTTTTTTAATAATATTGATTTATTTAAATGTCCCGAAAAGTAAATTTTAGCGCATTTTTGACATAATTGAAAAAAAAGTAGTGTGAGCTGCACGCCTATCAGATTTCAGCAGAGAAACAGTGAAAATGTAACACGGTAGGTTTAGTGTTGGGGTTTATTAAAGTTTAACAAGTTACTGTTTTTTTATGAATTAGCTAAATTTAAATGCAATATAAACATAAAAATTGTATCACATGCCCACAGGGTGATAACGTAATAAAAATCTCCGCAAGGTAAATTTATAATTACCAAATATTTTATTTTATTATAAGTAAAAACTAAGTATATTTTAGATTTCGGAGATATGTATAGGCTACCCAGTAGGTTCAAAGCAATATACCTACTAACGCATTTGTTTTGATATTTTTCTTTTTAATTTGTGTTGCAGTTTGTCCCCTCCTGAGTTTCAAAAAAAAGAATTATGCTTTGCAACCATTTCGTGCGTTAGCTGAATGTTGAACTTCACAATTTGTGCTGAAAGTGAATTATAATGTGACTTATAAAGAAACCGGAATTCCGTCATTAGAAGTGGACACCGCACTATATTCGGTACTTTTCTATCATTCGAATTGTTAGTAAAAAACTGGTTTCATGCATCTGAAGTGGCGGCTGTTGTCTTAGATTAAGAATTAAAGTAGAGATCACAATTCATTCATAAATCACGTTAGGGGTATGCGCCAACATGGTTCCCCTATTTTTCACATTCTATCGACCAATGTTTACGATAAAACAAGAAGTGGAGATGGCCCATGCTCAAGCCGTGGCTATTTGTTGACGAATACCAGTGACGGCGCGAGTTTCACTTCCAGCATAAGGAAATATCATTAGTCTTGAAAAAATCAGCGTTCCGGGTTTTTACAGATCTTCATGTTTTTCCATTACTGTCGGTCGATCAGTAACGTCTGTTCTGGTATAGCTAAAAATTCCACTTACTCGATTAACTTTAAGTTTATTTAATTTTCCACAAAAATTACGTCTGATACAAAAAAACTGGTAAAATATTGGTATGAATTTCATATGGCGACCTGTTAAAATATTTGATGTACGAAAATGAAGAAATGGGTCATGCTTCTTTATCGTTGACAAAAGGAAGGATTCTTACCTATTCCTTAATTTACAAATTTTAAAGAAATAATCGTTCCCTACGTCATTATTAAAATTAAACCAATAAGTTAGGCAAGTTTAAAAGGAAATTAGTTATTTATATATTATTAAACTTTAGCTTTTAGTTATGTTTGCCTTATGTCACTGTCATTTTGTAATTGCGTCATTTAGAAAAATTATTTGTTCTATTGTTGCTTATGTCATGTCAAACTTTTAACTGTCAAGTTAGACCTTGTCTAAATTTAAACGTCTTTAACGAATACTATTGTTAGAGTTTTAAACTATAATCAATGCTTATAACGCGCTTTCATTGGCTTTCTACTCCTCTGATTGTATGTTTGTGTCTAGTTCAAATCTTGTAATGGATTTTTCATCACTTCCATTACCGATAATTTTCAAATTTGACATGCATACACTTTCGGATATAAGAAAATCAGAATTTTTTTAGTCAACGTTTACAAAGTCCTAACACTGGAACCTGTGGTTCGAACTCTTGTATTTTGATCCAACGTTTAGAAACCCAAAATGGCGGCGCCAATACGACCGACGAATTTTGCTACTTCTGTACATTAAACTGAAAATCGGTGCCTAGGAAAATTTAAGTGTGTCAGCATTTAAAAATTCAAAATAGCGGTGTCAGAATGACAATTTCAACAGGTCGGACGTATGATTTTAACATTTGTGGGGATTATTTAAGAATGGACGAAAAAAATCAAAGTGGTGGCGCCAACAAAGCGAACGAATTTGGTCATTTGTACAGATTTGGCTGAAATATCGGTATCTAGAAGTAATTAAAAATGAAAGTTATGAAATTTTAGTCAATATTTAGGAATTAAAAATGGTGGCACCAACATAGCAGACTAATTTTAAAATTTTTGCAGATTTGATTAAAATTCGGCATTTAAGGGTATTTAAGACTGCACATAATGAATTTTTGTCAACATTTTAAAAATTTAAGATTGTAATGCCAACTTGGCGGCGGAATTTTAACATGTGTACAGATTTGAGAATACATATCATACATTTTTAGTAAATATTTAAAAAATGATAATGAATGCCTAGATTGCGAGCGAATTTTAACATTTACACAACATAATATAACAAATATTCAAAATGGGTATGTCATCAATCAATCAATCCGATAAGTACTTTTTTCAGATATTTTTAAACATTTTATTAGGCCACCGTTTGGTTCCCCCATTTTGAATTGGTCTCAACATTTTTACCAGTTCATCGGTATATAATATTTGATTTTTGGCAAAATTTGAACTTACTCGATGATGTAGTTTTCTGCATTGACTTTTATAAGATTTTATTATTCCGCCATTTTGGATTTGTAGTTGAACTTATCAGTTGATGGTCATGTCACACCTAATTTTTCTGCAAAATTTGGATAAAATGGATAAGCAGTTTTTTAGTAAACATTTCAATAGACCGCTATTTTGTTTTGCCATATTGGCTTTTATCAAAATGCTACCACGTCATCATCATATGATATTTAATTTTTAACCAAATTTTGAAGTAAATAGGACAAGCAGTTGAGCTTTGTCGCGGACAGACATACAGACTAACCGATGGAACTGAGAAAACGTGTTTTTTTGCAACTAGAATACTTTCCTCTTGAGAGGAAAGTAAAAAAAAGCGAGCGCTATAAGATAAAAATAGAATACCCAAATATGATATTGTTTTTCCATGTTAATAGCTAAAATTTGAAAAGTAAAAGATTTTTTTTTATTTTCAATATCCTAAATCTTAAATTCTAACCAGTTTAGAACATGTTTGAGAACACATTTTTACTTTTAATTACCCAAAGAATCACCATTTAAATTCCTTTACCTGACTGACAACATTTATATAAAAATTGGCCCTACTCAAATAAAAATTAAAAAAAGGCGGGAAATCATCCGAAACTTTATTATTTCCCCAGATTTCATCCAAAATCTAGTGATTTTCTAAATAATTATTTGAAATCTCTGATAAGAAAAACAATTGTAATCGTCAAAAAAATCACCTCAGAGCCTCTCTTGTATCATTTTGCTTCTGAAGATTCTCACATGACCCCCGACGAAATAAACGTTCTGTTACACTAAACCGGATTAGTCAATACGTCATGTGACCCCAAATAAGTGAATAAGGTATCTTCCGTCTCCTGGAAAAGGAAATTTAGCTGTTTACTTAGTGACTAAAAGAAAATTCCAAACTTAAACAGCCATTTTTTTACCAAGAAAGGCTTGGTATCTAATAAAATATTTTTTAGCAGATTAATGTCTTTAATGTTTAAATTTATTGTAGTTCCACGAACCGCTATTGGTTTTTAAGCCACGCCAGTCACGTGACCTTGTAACAATCTTTACTGTAGACAATTATACTTTTTTATTATGAGGTTCCCTGCACAATGAAAGTGGGATGGTCTAATACGACGCGACAGTGGAATGATCTGATACGTGAAGTTGTCAATCGGGGTTGCCATATCTAACTAAAACTCTTGTTACTGGTGTAATCTGATCTGAGGCTTTGGGTATTTTAGCTTGTATTTTACTATTGCAATAAAAATAATTTCTTTATACTGCTTAGAAACTAATACTGGGAAAACATTACTATTCTTTGTATGAAAATTTTATTTTATCATGTTTAAACATATTCACCGTAATATAAATTGGTATAAACATTTGAGTTCCTGGCTAGGCTTGGCATCATCTTACGATCGAAGTTATACTGTGAGGTAATCTTGGCAGTGGCTAAATATGTAAATAATGAACTCTATTTTTATTCTTACTCTAAGGTTGTTGTACACCATACTCTTAATTGCTGACAAGAAATAGAAATATTTTCCTTGTTTACATTTTCTTATTTTATTATTTTAGAATAAACAATTTATAGGGATAGCCTGTGTCATTTTTTTTTCTGGTGAAATTAAATATGAGGGTTTTCGTTGTTTTTTTTTAGTTTATTATTCACAAAAGCCTTATAAGAGACTTATGAACATTATTTCTCTTATACTGGCACCTTACACACTTCACTTTTATTAATAATGTTTTACAATAAAATTTCTTTCCCACATTTTTTAAATAAGTCTACTAAAGCCCGCTACTCGCTATTCGTTGATTCGTTTATTCATTTATACGACTGCATAGTGAGGAGGGTCCGATTCGTTGCGCGGCGATATCGTCTTTTGAGCGAATAACCAAGTAGGCTTTGATCTAGGCGAACCATTCGTCCGAAAATAATATTTTGTTTTTTTTGTGATTTGTCAAACGTTGTAATGCATGACATTCAGGCGAAAGCATTAAATCAAAATTAATGAATAGTGTGGATAAAATATTAGTCAATTCGTTGATTCGTGCATTGGTTCATTCATATAAATGGATGAGTCGAATGAACGAATCGAACCGAATAGTGAGTAGTGGGCTTAAACTGATGCAACTGGCAATTTTTTTCGATTCGATTTATTTTACATTTCTATTTCTAATAATTCGACAAACTTTTCAACAATAATTTTTACTAATTTTCAAATAAACAAAATGAGAATAACCCAGATACCCTTTTGGTCTCCTGGTAATAAGGCGTCGCTTCTCATCGTCTTCAAATCTTGCGCACATACCTCTTTTAAATAAAACTAGTTAATATATATCTATCTGTCACGTAATATCTTAAAAAAAATAAGCAGTTAAAATCTGTTTTTAGTTATGTTTGATGCAGCTAATTAAACATGCGCCTTCATTTAAAGTTTTACTTTAGCGATATATTTATGTAACTTTAAAACAGACAGTCGTTATGTGCCATTTTGTATGCAGTATCTGGATGAACGAGTTTGATAAACTAAAACGAAATTATATATTACCACGAGTTGGGAGTACTTTTGAATACATAATTATTACGAATCGCAACAAAACATTGTGAACTATTATTAATATTATTATATATAAAAAATATTTAAAAGGAAAATTATTAGTGAACTAAAATTATATCATTAACTTAAATTAGTGATATTAAAAAAGTTACTGATGTAAATACGTTTAAACTAAAATTGAAATCTTTTCTTATACAAAACTGTTTTTATACAGTAGAAGAATATGTCAGCCAGTTTGTAATCACGTACCTAATACATATTGTAATGACAATATATATGTTCATATATCGTAAATGCTTCTTGTTAATAAGTCTATTGTATTCTGTTGTATTTTACCTGACTTGTCTTTATATCTGTACTCAATGTATAGCAACAAAAGCCAATAAATAAATAAATAAATAACAGATTTTGGGAAAATCGCATTTCGAAATTGCTATCTTGAGTCATGTAGATCTCTCTATCGCCCAGACGTATGAACATATAATGAAATGACTCACCCTCCCCTTTCTTAACTTTTTTTAGAGGAGAGCAATTGAATAAGAAAATTCGATACTTTCGTTTAAACCGGACGGAAGTGGAAACCAGACGGGCTTTATTTGCATCTCACGAACAATATTTCGCTCGTGCAATTATTGAGAACTTCATAAGTAACACAAAATATATCCATAGCACACTGGCACTTGAGTTTAATCTATGGAAATTGCGTCGGAGCAATATTCCAAATAAAGCATCCCCACCCCAGTATCAAATTTTAGCATTTCGGCTATACCAAAAGATGTGTTCATACAATATATTCAAATAGAACCATATTAAGAAGTGTTAGTCATTTTGTTAAAAGCTTACCCGTTTAGTGCCAAAATAGTTTTAAGGTACCCAAATTAATCATATGATGTTACAAATCTTTAGAATGTTTCACTGATCTTAAAATTACTATACAGGTTGCCTTTAAAAATAAATGTACATTATAATTTTTACGTGGATGACGTCATGATCAAATTGATATAATCAAAAGTTTCGGAGTCGAATAAATCAATTTGAAGAGTAAACCAGATTTTTTGAGGAACTGTTTTTAAGTTTATTTATTTATATACAATATGAGCAACAATACTATACGTGTACTACAATATTATAGGGATAAACGATTTAACAGAAAAAAAGTCAAATTAAAATAGCCTTAATATGAGCTAATAATAAAAAATTAACAATTAATCATAATTTATTCAAAATATGATTCTCAAGCCTATGCCTAAAATAAAACAATTATAATTCAAAAAACTCCAAGCTATTAAAATATCTGTTAATAAAAGAATATAACTTTCTAAATTGGTGAGTTCTGACCTGAATTGGACCTTCGAAGTTTAAAAACCTTCGTTTTTAAATATAGTGGGAATATTTCCACGTTGTTCGAAAAACCTCGCTCTGAAGAGACGTATTAAATATAATATAGTATAATACATTTTGGGTAAAGGGATCGGAATATACATAATAAGTCTTAAAATATTAAAAAGAAAATGTCAGGACTGTCACTACCAGTGCTGGCAGACCCATAAAACATTGAGCTGGGTATACAATCGGTAGTTTTTTTTTATTTTTTAAACATTTCTAAATCTTTTTTGTGTTTGTATCATTTTAATTTTTACAAATCTTGTATTTTTATGAACTTTTTATTTGCGCAAAATAGTTCTGATTATTTCAGCCCTAAAATAAACACAAAATCCTGGGTTAATTCTAAATTTGGGAAGAAATTGTTGAATACAATCGCTCAATACAGCTCCATTTGTACCAATAAGGTGGCGGAACCAGTTAGTCAGCAAAAGTTTGGAATTAGGAGCCTTAGTTGGGTTTGTTGAGTTCTGATTTAGTTTCCTTAAGGATATTTTAGAAAAAGTTATATTTAATAGCGGCTAATGTGGGTCAACCCCCATGATTGGGCTAAGAGTTGTTCATTTTTAGGTAAATATGCTACCCTGTACATATTTTCACCTATTTGAAAAATAACCAAAATGTGAGTAAATAATTTATTGTAAAGAAACCTTGACAAAAATAAATAGTGTTGATATTACTGAGGAGGCTGGAATATTGTTGCCAAAACTTTTAAAACCATGAAACTGTGCATTTTGTAGCATTAAAATGATGATTCGGCGTAATGTTATGAAAACTAGCCATATCAATCTGAGAAAAATTCACCACTTGATGTTCGAAAATTATTACGTCAAGAGGTCTCTTTGTTTAATCTGTATAAAATGCGCCGCACTACGAGGAATTTAAGACATACAGTTCACCTATATTTAGAAATTGTGTTAGGAATCAATTTTTCTGTATAACCGTTCTGCATGAGACTTTTAATAATATTGCTTATTTTCGAATCACTGCCGACAACTTCTTGGGGTGCAACTTGTAATCAATTAGATAAAGTTTTGTTTTGATTAACTAATCGGGTATAAGTAGAGAAAATTATTTCAGTTTGCTAGCAATACTGTTAGATGGTGCCTGATTTTATTTAATTTAGTATATTAAATGTATAGATACTGACTTAAAAATGTATGCTTGTGCTTACAGTATTTTTCCCATTTACATTGTACTAAATTAGTCGTTTGATACTCCTCGATAGTAAACACATCAATAAATTGGATGAATTCTCAAGGAATGTTAAACATGACACAATTTAGTCCAGGATCCAGTTGTTTAGTAATATTATAACATTTACAAATTTGCGTATAACTATTTAGTTTATAGTAACACTGAGATAATTACAAAATTGACTAGTTATCTACACTATTGTGCAATTGAAGTGCATTTTTTTTAATTTAACCTAAATTTAAATGGCTATAACTTGTATACAAAATAGTATGTTGACAAACAGTTTCTTACATTTTGTAGGCTTATGTTTTGTTAACAATTTTGTGGTATGCGTATTTTAAGGGTTGCTTTGGTCTGGTATATATGAGTGATAAGACAAAAGTAGTTTTTTAAATGAACTTTGTTAAGAGCGAAAATGTGCAAATCTGAAATTATTTTGATTTTTTATATATGCACTTAATAAATGGGTTCTTAGGAAAAAACTTATTTCTCAAAATTTTGGCATGTGATTTGTGTCTTTTTTAAATAACTTTTTTCTTATAATACGCATTTTTTTCAACATTTTTTTCTATAAATTAAACACTCTTATTAAAAAGACCATTCTTTTAATCGTTTTGGCTTCTCCTAGGACGTTTTAAAAAAAATTCCAATTTTGCCTTTCCGATAGTTAATTTTACTTCAGGAGTGTACTAATTAATTTTTTTAGACTGTTATATATTTTTCTTATTTTCTTAAAATTAAATTAGATTTTGCCTCCTAATTCCGTAAAGGGTATTTTTACTTTCCCTTATTATTTTTGATAAAAGTGACTTCAAACCTCAGGACGGTTTTTTAATTTCGTAGAATTATTACCCGTAATAATTAAGTAATTTTTTTAACATAAAAACTTCTTTCCTTTAAATTGCCAATTCTAGGCACTTTTTAAATAAAGTTATACCTAACTGAGTGTGCTTTCTTCTTTATTAATAAGTTTTCGTATACCGAGTGTCCACAAAAAATATATCATTAATAAAATCTATACAGTGCGGGGTACAACTTACACGTCCGTCTCTAACTACTGAACTCATTTCGTTCATACATTAACAAAACTCAGTTATTTTAATGCATACATTTTTTTAAATTTAAATTTTTTTAAGTATTTTTTTAATTATGTATGGTATTTATCACTAGGTGTTCGATACCGGTTGTATAAAAAATATATACATAACATAAACGTTATATAGGTTGTTACAAACTCGATGCTCATGGTTATTAAGATTTCGCAGAAAAGTAAGAGGTAAAAAAAAAATTTATTAGCGACAAAGTTACGTACTGTAAAACTTATTTTTTTACAACTGTTGAAAATGAAAAAACTGAAATATTTTAATTGATTTTAATTTTTTACTCACTATATTTAAGGCGTTGCATAATTAACATTTCCATTGCAAATTTTGTCCATTACAAATCATCTTTTTAACTTAACTATTCCGACGGTTCGGTCCCAATGACCAATCACATAAACTTAAACATGATACTGTATGTACTAGAGTAATTTCTAAACCAATAATTTATTCGATTTGAATAAATGGCATAAAACTAAAAACTGACGATAGCAATGCATTAAGTACTGCTTTACGTAAAAATTTGTTCAAAACATTAGATCCCACAAAAAATTTAATAAAACCTAAGCTTACAATATGTAAAAAAGCGTTTGCAAGCAAACCATTTAAATTAAAGATTTTAAAGATATTACATTTTCAATTACAATTTAGGATTCTGTAGTTATATCTAAATTCAATAGTTTTTTAAATAATTTCCGTATTTTTTAGTAAGTGTAGTTATGCCCTCATTAATTATAGGCAACTTTAATTAATTAAAATATAACCTTACTTTTATTGTGGAATTCAAATATACAATAAAATAGAGTGTAATCCATTTAAAAAAATATAACTTTATTATGCCACGTATTTTTGACGCACCCTGTATACCTGAGAATAGCTTGGAATATAGCTCTATCTAATCTGTATATATCCTGGAAGGTTCATTTAAAAAGAAAGTACCGTTCAGTAGTTAAAGACGGACGGGTAAGTTGTGCCCAACCCTGTATAAAGGTTTTAATAATTTTATATTTTTTGGACACTCGGTATACGATGACTTATTAATAAAGAAGAAAACATACTCAGTTAGGTATAACTTTAATTATAAAGTGCCTAGAATTGGTAATTTTCAAGGGTAGTTTTTATGTTAAAAAATATTGTTTAAAAAATAATCAAAATTACTCAGACTAGGGGTAATAATTCTATGAAATTAGATAACCGTTCTAAGATTTAAGGTCACTTTTAACGAAACTATTAAGAAAAAGTAAAGATGCTCTTTACGGAATTCACGAGACAAAGTCTAATTTAAGAAAATGAGAAAGATATATAACGGTCTGAAAGAATTAATAAGAATGCCTCTGAAGTAAAACTAACATTCGGAAAGGCAAAATTGTATTTACTTTTTTTAAAAAATCCTTGGAAAAGCCAAAACAATCAAAAGAATAGCCTTTTTAACAAAAGTTTTTAATTTAGAGAGAAAAATCTTGAAAAAAATGCGTATTATGAAAAAATTAATAAAAAGAGAAACAAATTAGACATCAAAATTTTGAGAAATTAGTTATTTTTACCATTTACTGAGTACATACATATAAAATTAAAATAATTTTAGATTTGCAAGTTTTCGCTCCTAACAAAATTCGTGTAAAAAACTACTTTTGTCTTATCCCTCATGTATACCATACCAAAACAACCCTTAAAATACACATACCACGAAAATATTAACAAAACGTAAGCTTACAAAATGTAGAAAACTGTTTGTAAACAAACCATTTTGTTTACAGGTTATAGTCATTTAAATTTAGATTAAATTTTAAAAAATTGCACTTCAATTGCACAATAGTGTAGTTACTGATTTTTAGAGACTGTTCAGTCACATCCTGTCGAATACATCTACGAGTTGGATTTTTCTATATTTACATGTAATGCACGTCAGAAAAGAAAGTTAATAAAGTATATATTAACAGGGTGATACTATTGGAATTGACATATTTTGAATGTATAATCAAATTAATAATAAAAATAAGTAAAATAATAATTTTTCATTTACAAGATAATATTTAGTTTTTCTGGATTCTTCTGTGGGTTCATTTCACTCACATGAATTATAATAAACTTATGTACTCTCTTCTTTTTTGTAAAATACTAATTTAACACTATGAGAATATTTGGACCCTAGCGCTTAGTTTATCATTTATAAAAACTGCTTTCCTTTATGTTTGCTTTACATGGAATATTAAACGGACATTTTGCCGATAGTTTTTCATTATTCTAAGCCCACTAGTAATCTGAAACAAAATTAGACATTATAACATTGCAGTTAAATATAACCTTTAAAATATCAAGACTTTTCTGTAGATTGCATCTTACATACCTCAATATGTTTTCAATTCATAATTCATTGGATTACATTTTGTAAAGTATGTTTAGCTTCACTAAATTAAGAAAAAAGAATTTTGTTTTTGTTTCGTTTACTAATATTTGCAATTTAACCTTTCTCTTTTGTCACTATGGTTTCTTATTTTTCGGCATCCTGCCAGTTTTGACATTGTCTGGTTTTTCATTTCAGGTTATAATTTTGGCTGTACTCAGGGGCAATTGTCTAGCTCTCTTCGAGGGGACACTGAATATTATCGTCACTGTTGTACTAGTGGCGCCAGCGTTGAACACCACTGTAATTATAACTTTATTTTATGGCTTTAGGATGGCATAAGTTCCTTCTAAAGTGAAGAAGAATGGTGGAGGGGAATGTCAAAATTCTTAGCATTTTCTGAAGATGATCCGCTCGCCCCTTCCTATTGGCTCTCCTTGGAGGTACAACATGTGTCCGGCTTTATAAAAGTGCCTTAATGAACCGATCTTTTTAAAAGTACTGAAAGCATGTCCTTATTAATTTTTTAAGTGCAGTGCCGCTAGAAGTCTAAGGCCTATATATGGGCATCGTCTGGCCCTAAACTTTGGTTTCGTCTTTGTATTGTTCAACATTTAATCAACCACGTGCTAAGTCTATTTTCAAATTAGCTTCTTGCTGTGAGCTAGTTCGCAATTATCGTTTATGAACAGAATGGCGTCCTGAACTTTTTTGACTGTCCGTTTCTCAAAGAGTCTTTCCAGATGCCTGAACATTTCTTTTGTTAGTCAGCGGTGCTGTCGAAGGAGTCCTCTAGATGACTAGAGGTAAGGCAATGTCTTTGAATAGTTTTGTTGTAAATAACCTGTTTTTCCATATTCCGTGTCGATTTTATTTTAAGACAAACAATCCTTTTTCAAAATATGGTTTCAGAATATAGTTTCAAGAGATAGTTTCAAGTTTACGGTGTACTTTTTAGGGTACATAAACCAAGAGTTCTACAATGGTTTTGGAGTTCTTTCCTGTAAGATTTCGACGATTTAATTCTTAAGTTTACGTTACAGTTTTTACAGTTACAGGTAGGAATTTCAAATATTTTGTTTATATTGTTATATTTGTATAAATTATGAATTCGCATTTTTTTCTGATGGATAGTCGTACTACATTTTAATTACTTTAAAACTTCGACGATTTAATCCTCAAGGTTATATTTATAAATTTTACATAAGGTAGCAGAAAAGAATTTAAGTAAGCTATTTTTGTGTAAAACAGTCTTGGCGAAAGCCTTTATATTTTTATTACTTTTTTCTTGCGCAGTGTTGTAAAAGAGCATTCTTGAATTTTTGACTTCCATGTGCGCCATTTAATGATAATAACTTACTACCACATTTCACATCTTTCATATATATTTTATATTTTTTCTTTGTATTTTCTTGATGTATTTATTAATACATCTTAATATCACTTAAACTGTAAAATGTAAACTAAATTTCGCATTTAAAATTTTTTTGTAAAACAATTCTTATAAAAAAAAACAAAACAAGGAGGTTATCATTAAAATTTAACAGTCTGCATTTTATACAGTGTTTTATTGAAAAGCCCATCAAATCTATATTTCATCAGCCTTTAAATATCAATATAGATTTCTTCCTAAGTGAGTCATAGTCAATTAAAAGGGGCGCTACCCTTTTAATTTCTAAAGGTGTACCCCAGACGCTGCAACCAACAACAACTGCCGTTCGCTTGTATTGGTAAGTTCATAGGGACTTTACGCCATAATACTTACATTCACAAATTCTAGATTTTCACATGAAGAATATACAGTCCGTTTTACCTCTCCTGAAAATTCCTCATAATGATATTTATCTTTGATCAAAATATTTCGGATCCAAGTAAAAAAAAACTACTTTTTTGCGATTTTTACAACAGTTATAAACGAAAGCTATTTAACAAATTAAAATGTTAATTTTTAACTTATTCTGATTTTTCAATAAACAATTATAGAAATTCTATATTTTTGTCAAAATAGTTGACTATTCGTAATTAATTCCGACATCATATTTTAGAGTCAGATAATTTTTAAAAGTATCACGAATACATCTGATAAATTTAAATTTGAACTTAAATGTGTCTTGATTTTGTTGACTACTGTATGTATATACATCAAATATAACTATGACAGTGAGTCTATTGTATTTATTTAACTGCAGTGCTTTCTCACTCACCTTTCTTACTCAAAAACTTTGGCTGTTGAAACAAGTTTCTTTTTACTTTTAATATATATTTAACTGTTAAATACAACGATTGATATTTTCGAATTAAGAAACGACTCAGAAGTCATTTTGGTATTAATCATCTTGTCAGATCGTTGGTAAAATACCTGCTGCAAACAATTTGTGAAGCTAACTGCTTTATAAATAAAACGGTGTCACTTTGAGTTTGAAAGTGTCAAGTTATATTTCATAATACTTACACCAGGCTTGATGTTGCGTGCTTTCCGGAAAGTAAATTCGTGTTGGTGTTTGAATATTGTGTTATATAAAATAGGTGAGATGGAACAGTTCTGTGGCTATAAGTCAAAAGGGCATAAGTCGACTTATAACATATATATATATATATATATATATATATATATATATTATATTACAAGCAGGCAAAAAAGCACCTGTCGAATTAATGTCGTTTTAAAAGAGCAACCATAAATTGCTTTACCCGTCCTACGGGAAATAACAACATAGGCCATCAAATTATGAATATAATATTAAAATTCACGTGGATTTAAAAAAATATATATATATATATTTTTCGCTTTTCAAAAAATTACATAGAACGTTATTCAGAAGATTATAAAAAATCAAAATGCCTTGAAAATATTTAGAATTCTACATAGCTAATTTTCCTCTCGATATTGGGATCAATGTCAATTTTTACAACTGGGGAGCCTTTATTTGTTTCAAAGTAGAATTTTCTTACACTGTGCTCGATTAAATCTGGCTTCGTTAATAAGTTATGCTTTTTCTTAACATCTATTGGTTTCGGTCCAGAGAATCTTTAAATTTAATTAGTGCAAAATCATTCTCATACCTTATCCAATTTAATTGTTTGTATATACATTTTTCTCTGTTATTTTATTATTTCTGAGCTTCTATCCCTTAAATAGAATAGAGGAGTCAAAGAAATCGTTAGCCATCATTTACTTGAAGCAAACTCTAAAATGTTTTGTACTTGACCCGCCGACCATTCTAACCAGGTTAAACACATCTCTAGATACATGCACTGGAAATAGTGCCTTCTTCATAAACTTCTCGATTATAGCATTGTAAGCCAAGAAAATGGTACTTAAGAGGATTTTTTTAATTAACGATTATAAGAAAAATTACCATGCGAATTGTTTTAGTCAATATAAACAATTTTATTTTATGAAAATACATTCAAAAAATATTTGTGTAAAATATATAAATAATTGTATAAAGTGACAAAAATTAATATTTTTTCTTTTAAATTAAAAGAGGAAGATCTCATAAAAAAATTATTTTTCTAAGAATTTAGATATTTCAAAACTCTGTTGAGATGCGTCCGGTGAAAGAGCGTTAATTAGTTTCCGACAAAATTGCAAAGCCTTAAAAATGTGCTTTATTACAAATGCAAATAACCTATACAATTTGCAATATATAGATCTGAAACTGCATACAAATATAGCCTACGTGATGCTACATGTGTGCAAAATATTGATCTTGTGACTTTATTTGTTAATTAGTTTTGACTATTTGCATATCCCTGGAGGCATAGAGACCTCTGCGAGGATTAATTTTGTTTATCATGAGTGACATTACAATATGTAATTTATTTGTGTGGAAATTTGCAAAATAGAACATTAAAAATGACAACAAAAAATACATTAATTTGTTTATAATTTCAATGTTTATAACTTTTAAATATAAAGATCTATAACGTTTCAGACTTAAAATTCAAGTATCTGATATATTCGCGTGTGTCTAAAGAAGACATTATTGCGATACATAAATTAGAAAATCAAATATTTTTTGTTTTTAATCCTCTGCTGCTTTAATTATTATATATAAAAAGAAGTTATAAGTCATTATTTACAACGCAAGCTGTATTTGCACATAAATTAGAAAATCAAATATTTTTTGTTTTTAATCCTCTGCTGCTTTAATTATTATATTTTATATATAAAAAGCTAAAATGGATATTATCTAAAAGTAGAATAAATATCACAGACGATATCCATATTTTGTAAAGTTAAAAGTTATTTCATTTTTGTATATCTAATAATTATAATTTTGACATTAAATAATTACAAATATGACGGTTATATTTTGGGTCAAGACATATTAATATGCTGTATTTGTAAAAATAGTTCGGAAGCACCTAGTTCAATATTTTGCAAATTTCTACACTAAAAGTAAAAGGATATTGTAGAGTAAGTCATGACGAAGAAAATTAATTGTCACAGAGTTAACAAATAAAAACCCAACATCAATATTCTGACTGGAAAAATTAAAAAAAAATAAAAACTGATATAAATTCGTATATAATTTAAATATAATAAATAAATACTTATTGTTGTAAAAGATATCAAACATATTATTACAATTAATTGGAATAAGCCTAGAATACGAAATAAATGCTTAGTAAGGAGACCGAAATAAAGGCTCAGTAAGGAGACAAAATTACATTTCCATCAGGGTGGAAAAAAAGTTTTTGTTTATTTTTACACAATACAAGTGTTTTATTTTAAAAAATAGTTTTTAACATGTTTTTATTTCTAAAGTGATGCTTAGAATACTACGTGTTTTAAACGTTTAAACTGTTTTTACATACGCGTTTATTATTATTACCTTAATGTATTCTCTGTATAAATATGATTTTTTATTGAATTAATGTTCTGTTAATAAGGATTTTATTGAACAGGTTTTTATTAGTTTATATAAACAAGTAAATGCGTTTAAAAATGTAATTTTAAATAATAAATTTAATACTCTGTATTCTACAACTAAAAAACGTTCTGAGTATGAGCGAAATGTATAAATAAAAACAAATGTTGAAGTAAAAAACATTATTTTGACTGTGTATAGTACCGGTGGAACTGAGATGCGGCGAAATTACCGATGAGACTGGCACGGTAGTCAGTGTCATAGCATATCTCTTTTATTAAAATAATTTGTAAAATATATTTCAAAAATATAAAAGATTGAATATCGGCAAACTGGTTAATTAGAATAGTTTTTCCTAGTTTTTAAAAAATATTTAAGTTTCCGTTTCTTTTCGGTTTTTTCAATGCACACAGTTTTGCCGGAAATTTTAAACCTCTAATTCAACACACATATTTAGTACCACGTAGGCTATATTTGAACGAAGCTTCAGACCTATATGTTACAAATTGCATACGTTATTGACATTTGCAAAAAAAGATAATTTTTTAAAGGTTTATCGCCATTATCTCGAGACCAAACTAACGCTTTTTTGCCGGACACAACTGAAAATATAGAGGTTAGAAGTATCTATAATTTTTAGAAAAAACCTCTTTTTATTGGACTTAACTACGTATTTTAATCTAAAAGAAATAAATCAATTTTCGGCACTTCAAGCAATTGTTTATATAATTTCCTCAATTATTGTTGGAATTATTTTTGTAAAACATCATTATATGATATGAGTGTGAGTCGGAACCAGGAACATAAAGACAATTATTTTTATTGCTTTTTTTTAATGACATAAAATGAGTAAATAAACATGGCAAATAAATGTGAATTGAAGATAGCACGTATTACTGTCGCATATTACATGTTCAATATTTTCATCACGAAATACATAACCCTGATGGCAAGTTTATTGCATTCATTTAATTGCAGTACCTGCTTACCCTACCTTCTTACCCACAAACTTAACTGTCGAAATAAGCTTCTTATCACCACACCCACCCGATATTTCCAAATTAAAAAAAGACTTTCTCTATAGTTACTTAGTTATTAGCCATCTTATCAAATCACTGATAAAACTCCTGCAACAGACAATTTGTGAAGCTAGCTGCTTTATAAAGAAAACGATGTCACTCTGAGTTTGAAAGTGTCAAGTTACGGTTCATAGTTGCACCAAACTTGAAGCTGCGTGATTTCCGGAAAGTAAATTTTTGTTGCAATTTGAATATTTTATGATATCAAGTAGGTAAGATGGAACAACTAATAGTACAAAGTTTTTGCAATATTGCTTTTTTAACGAGAAATATATGATTGTTGCCTTGGCATGATTTTAGGTATCGTAAATTAATTCAATTGATAGGGACGTATGTATAAAAATTGTTTCATAACTAACCAGTTTTTCTTTTATATTATATTTATTTATCGGACTATCTTTCAAGTTTTAAAGAGTTGATTTTTTAACCGATTTTCAATATTTTTCAATAATTGGTTGTAATCATATTCGTTGAAGTAAGATTATTGTAAATATAACTTAAACAAATACATAAAAACAATATGTACAATGCGTTGTGATTTAAGAGAAGGCATCTAGTCCTAAAAAAGTTTCTATATCTAAGACTACATGACAAATAGCATAAGCTTGTCTTTTGAAAATGTTTTCGATATTTATCATGTTTGCTGACTGGGCTTGCAAATGAGAATAATATAATACAGCTTTGTATGTATATATGTAATACGTATATGTATACCTAACCTAACCTAAAGAGCAAACCGTTGTCATGGATAAGTCTGTATCTCGTGGGTGTTCTTAGTTAAGTTTGTTTAATTGATTGATGCTTATCAAATTAAAGAAATAAATCGTTTGATAGAACAGTATAATTGGTTATGCCTCAAAAACCACATGTTTCGAGCTTTTAAGTAACTGAGTATTTTCTATTTACTCTATTTCATCAAATACGATAGCAAAGCCGATAAAGCAGTTTTACTAGTAAACTGTGATATTCTTCTTTTGACCTATTTGACCTGAAAGCTAATTATATGATAAATAATAACTTTTCAATAGTATCTTAAAGACCTTGATGAAGGCTGGTTACTTAAGGTTTTCAAATAAAATTTTCGATTTTTTATAGAGCCTAATTAATGGCATTATAAACATAAAGCAAATTTTAAATTAAATTAATATTTTTGTTGCATAATTTTAATGGATTTGACACCTCATTTGTTATATTTCATAGGAAGTTTTGCACAGCTTGCTTTAACACATACCACATTTGAAATTATACGAAAGCACAAGAACACAATAATATTCAAAATAACTAATCCTAGTTATATAATCTTAGTTTTTTGTGACCATATAATTTTACTATATTTCTCCGACGGTAATAATGATTTCAACATCACCATCATTCATCATCCTTTGCGAAAAAGCTGCATGAATAGCCCAATATTCCCAAATAATGTTTTGACTTTTGTAATTAGTGTTTTTTTGGGACTCTTAGATCTCGTATTGTCAATATTATTTTTTAAGTATTTACATGTCTGTAAGAATGTATTTATCATAGCCGTTTGTTACTCTCAAAAGCAAATATTTTTAAGTTTTAACAAAACTATTCCAAACAGAACCTTGTTCTCGTTACGTGTCACAACATAGTGCTCAGTGTGTATATTTTGTGAAAAATGTGTCAGAGCCTTTTCAAGCGCGAGGTTTATTTATGCCGCAATCGGTTTTAACGGTTTAAAATATTTTTGCTTACAATTCACCGCATTGATACCAAAATATTTATTGTATTATCTAATATTATGTTGTAGATAGGAAAGGAAAGCCATATATACCAAAAAAAAAAAATAAAAGAATGAGCAATTTTTGAGAAAGCCGATGATTGGCGAAACGTCAAGTTAATCCCATTGTTTGATTTTGCAAATAAACCTATACACAGGTAAGAAGCACAATTAATATATATATCGGGTTTAAGAAACAAATTGAATAATAATATATACAAGGGTGCCGAACTGTATTTCACTGATATGACGTTCCTTCAAGAAATTGAAACAACTTATTGATTTTTATGTGCCGATATACTTAAAGAAATATCTACCACAATATCTACGAAATTAGCAAAGCAAAAAAATAGAATTTTCCTATTAAGAAGCAAACACACAGGCGTCTCGCCAACTTTTTTAAATTTCAATGTTTCCCACATTGTGTACAGGTACATACCTCGAAAATAAATTTGATGATATTATAAATATCACAAAGGTAAAAATTTTAAATCTATGTATAACTGAAACAACGAAAGTTATAAATAAATTAAATAATCTCCTTCAACAAAAAATTAACGCAGTTAAATCAATAATTCCAATTGAGGTTTTTAATAAATTCATGAGGTTTGAAAACATTAAATATGAAAAATTATTCAATTCTATTAAACAAAAAAATAAAAAAAAACTTTCTAAATTAATATCGGTCACTGAAAAAAATGACATACAAATAAATACATCCTCATGGTTAGACAACATCTCTAACACAGATATTCCTAACGATGTCGCAGAAGTTCTTGCTTTAGGTGAAAACTTCTCGCTTCCTGTACAGAACGAAAAAAATTTACCTTTAACACAATACATATCCCGCGTAGAAACAGCTATACAAGATAAACCAAATGAAATAAAAGATAGCATAAGGTCAGACGTAGTAAATATAATTACCAATCATAAAATAAAAATTAAACATAAAAAAAAATAAAATTACCAATTTTCAAAAACTAATACAGAAACAACACAATAAAACAAGGCAATTTATTAAAGATAATCTTCAAATAACCATACTTAAACCAGATAAATGCAGCAAAACCGTTATAATGAATACTACTGATTATGACACAAAAATGAATCAACTCTTAAAAGACACCAGTACTTATAAACTTTTAAAGAATGACCCAACTAACATTTTTCAAAACGAAAAGAATACTTTTGTAAAAAAACTCTTATACAAAAATCTATTAACTGACGCGGAAGCTAAAAATGTGTCAATTCATAATGCAGTCACGCTTAAAATATATGGCCTATCCAAATTGCATAAACCTAACATTCCCCTCAGGCCTATAGTTTCATGTATTCAATCTCCTTTCTACAAGCTCTCAAAGTATTTGTAAAAATGTTTGTCAAATATCACAGGTAAAAACACTTATTACATAAAAGACTCATTTACATTTAAACATTTTCTAGATACATTCACAATACCACCAAATTCAAAGTTAATATCAGTAGATGTAATTTCTCTGTATACTAATATACCAAATGAACTCAGAGTTAGTGCTATAAAAGGCAAATGGAATATTTTAAAAAAATATATATATATATATATATATATATATATATATATATATATATATATATATATATATATATATATATATATATATATATATATATATATATATATATATATATATATATATATATATATATATATATATATATATATATATATATATATATATATATATACGTAGGAAGATTTTCTTTGTTTTTTTTGGCCTCAAGTTATTTTTTTGGAAAAATAAAACAAATTTATTTTTGGGCACTAATTTTCATTTTGTTTATTGCAAACGTTTCGGCTAAATGCCTTCATCAGTGCTGTTTGACTGAAACTAAAAACAGTACTATTTTATATTATGCGAAGTCAACATTTTTTTTTTTTTTTTACGTAGAGACAAAATGTTAAATACATATAATTATAGACACATAATTAAAAATACCTTTTTTTTTTTTGTTATATAATAATAATTCGTTACGCTAACTAAAATTCCTAGTAATTTATACTTTCAAACTCACCCAAGAAGGTAACTTCCTGCATTCAGCAAACCAAAAAAGAATAAAATTTTTGTCACGTCACATTTAGTATACAGTATTAGACGCCAACAAACATGTAAAATTTTTATTTATAAAACTACGGTGGCATGTTAGTCTACCGATATATTTTGACTGGAATTGCACCTCGTTTTGAAGCAGTTGCTTGTCTTTCTGATTGTTTTTACTGAAGCAAAAAATTGTATATTGTGTTGTTGTTGTTTTGGTGTATAGCATGAGGGCCTTTAATTATACTATTTGTTATTATAATCAATTGGTAATTACTGTATTTTTTTTCCGTTTCACTTAACTAAGTAAAAAAAATTTTTTTTTTTTTTCTTATTTATTAATCAAGGAGAAAATTTCGGAACATGATAATTATTTTATTACGTTGTGATATATTTGGTTTAAATTTTTAATTTCAGTTCTATCATTTATTGAATTTTTATTTTGCTTAATATAGAGCATTTCTAAGAATTCCCTTTTTCTTTGGTTGGTTTCCGTTTTTAATATTTTTGTGTCTTCATATTTGAATTTATGGGATGTTTCATTTTCGTGCTTAGTTAATGAAGTTTTATTTTTTTTGTCATATTTATGTCCATTTAGGCGGTTTTTAAGGTATTGAGTAGTTTGTCCGATGTATACTCCTGGGCAATCATTACATGGTATTTGATATATAGTGTGTGTTTTTTGACTGGTTGGGGTTGGTGTTTTAAGACAAGTAAAAAATTTCTTTTGAAAAGTGTTGTAGCTTTTGTGGCATACGGTTATGTTTTGGTGTTTGAAAATAGTTTGGATACTTTCTGAAAGACCCTGGATGTAAGGAATAGAGAGGAATTTTTTATCTTTAGTTTTTTCGTTTGGTACGTTTTGATTGGGATTGTTCATTTGCTGTAATCTGGAGTTAAATATTGAATTTATTAATTTTTTTGGGTAACTATTTTGAATTAAGATGTTTTTTGCCTTTTGTATTGCCTGGGATTGATAAGTTAAATTACTCAATTTTATTGCTCTATCGGCAAGACTGATTATTACCGACTTTTTTTGGTTCATTGGGTGTTGCGAAAAGTAATTTATGTATCTGCCAGACCACGTTTTTTTTGTGTACCATTGTGTTTCAATAATATTGTTTTTATTATATAATGTCATATCTAGGAAATTTATTTTTGAGTTGTTTTCAGTCTCGATGGTGAATTTAAGTTTTTCATGGAAGTTGTTAAAGGCATTTAGGATATATTTACATTTATCTTTTGGAATTAGAGTTATGCAATCATCAACGTACCTGTAGAAAAATGGAAGTGATATGTCTAGTTGTCCGATTACATTGCTCTCTAGTTCCTCCATTACTAGTTGTGCAACTACACTTGATATTGGGGAACCCATTGCGCAACCTTCTATTTGTTTATAAAAATTATTGTTGTATGCAAAAAATGTGGATTTTAAAGTTAGTTCAATGGCTATTAGAAATTCATCCAGAGGTATATCCGTGAATTTTTTTATTTCGTTCCATTTATTTTTTATAAGTAGGAGGGCTAAATCAATTGGTACATTTGTGTATAGAGAGATGACATCCAGTGAGATTAAAATATGGTTTTGAGGTACTTGAAAATTATTTATTTTTTCTTTGAAATCCCATGAATCTTTAATGTAAGTGGTACTTTTGTTGACTATATTTTCTAGAATTTGTTTTAAAAATTTAGAAAGGTTATTTAATGGTGATTGTATACACGAAATAATTGGGCGCATTGGAATTCCATCTTTATGTAATTTTGGCAAACCGTAAATTTTTGGTGTTTGGGCATTATACATTTTTAGGTTCTTAGCACAATTAGGTGATATATAGTTTTTCTTATCTTTCTTATACATCGGACAAACTACTCAATACCTTAAAAACCGCCTAAATGGACATAAATATGACAAAAAAAATAAAACTTCATTAACTAAGCACGAAAATGAAACATCCCATAAATTCAAATATGAAGACACAAAAATATTAAAAACGGAAACCAACCAAAGAAAAAGGGAATTCTTAGAAATGCTCTATATTAAGCAAAATAAAAATTCAATAAATGATAGAACTGAAATTAAAAATTTAAACCAAATATATCACAACGTAATAAAATAATTATCATGTTCCGAAATTTTCTCCTTGATTAATAAATAAGAAAAAAAAAAAAAAAAATTTTTTTACTTAGTTAAGTGAAACGGAAAAAAAATACAGTAATTACCAATTGATTATAATAACAAATAGTATAATTAAAGGCCCTCATGCTATACACCAAAACAACAACAACACAATATACAATTTTTTGCTTCAGTAAAAACAATCAGAAAGACAAGCAACTGCTTCAAAACGAGGTGCAATTCCAGTCAAAATATATCGGTAGACTAACATGCCACCGTAGTTTTATAAATAAAAATTTTACATGTTTGTTGGCGTCTAATACTGTATACTAAATGTGACGTGACAAAAATTTTATTCTTTTTTGGTTTGCTGAATGCAGGAAGTTACCTTCTTGGGTGAGTTTGAAAGTATAAATTACTAGGAATTTTAGTTAGCGTAACGAATTATTATTATATAACAAAAAAAAAAAAGGTATTTTTAATTATGTGTCTATAAGTATATGTATGTAACATTTTGTCTCTACGTTTAAAAAAAAAAAAAATGTTGACTTCGCATAATATAAAATAGTACTGTTTTTAGTTTCAGTCAAACAGCACTGATGAAGGCATTTAGCCGAAACGTTTGCAATAAACAAAATGAAAATTAGTGCCGAAAAATAAATTTGTTTTATTTTTCCAAAAAAATAACTTGAGGCCAAAAAAACCAAAGAAAATCTTCCTACGAATATATTTTAAATGGTCCAGAAACTCACTCTAAGTATATATATATATATATATATATATATATATATATATATATATATATATATATATATATATATATATATATATATATATATATATATATATATATATATATATATATATATATATATATATATATATATATATATATATATATATATATATATATATATATATATATATATCGTAAAAGTTGTTAATGTATTTATTTCATAATTTGGCATTGTATACCAGAGCCAAAGGGGTGGTTCGAAGAAATAAAATAAAGAGAAGCATATAAATTGTTATGTAAAATAGGGAAAACGTTTTAGATATCAAGGAACAGGTAACCTCTTGGCAATGCAAGATCATCAGATTTCTCCGACTTGCCGCAAACAAGATTCATTCTTCAACGAAATACTTAACAAGCATCGATACGATCGTTTTGTACTAAGAACTTAGTGTTACGGAAATTATTCTTTCTAAGAAAACAGAAAATAACCTAGTTTTAAGAAATATATCCAAAGGCATAAACAGACTTTTTAGAATTGACAAAACCTTCCAATCAGTACTTATAGTATATGACTGTATAGTAAGCAACGAGGTATAACATTAGTCTAGAATTAAAGAATCTAGATAGCTTTTAATAAATAGATAATTTTTAAGACGCGTACTGTCTATCCCTAAGATCTGGGGCATATGAATAAAAAAAAAAGTGTTTTACGTTATTAAGTCCGTAATGTTACCCACTTTAATATTTTAGGTGTATTTACGATGAAATCAACAAATACCACTACCAATCCAAAGGAGAAAAACAATTTTCCTTTCTTCTGGCGCTTTAACAGATTACGTTCATTTACCCAAGCGGACGCTTTCTTAAAAGTTATCTTTAATTTAAAAGTTTTCGGTGTTTTCCCCCTTTAAACCTTTTAAATTTCATTGAATATGATGAGATGTTTTGATTTTCATTATGCACAATGCTTAAAAGGCAGCCATATTTTACGTAGGCAATACAAATATTTAAAAATGTAATTTGATATACGTCAGCGTTTGTTTTGTCTTTGCTGCCTGTAAAAATATTTTTAAGGACATTGATTTTGAAACCATGTATCGTTCTGCCTGTTCACGCTATTAAGTATATTGTTTGATTCAACTTTTTTCTTACCGGCTTTTTAGCCTTGTATGCCATATTTAGTACTTTATGTACTTATTTGTAGGTATCATTGATAGTGACTAGATAGTCAAAAGCCCGATGCTATAATTTTGAAATTGGATAATATACACGTTATATAGACATATCCTTTTGTTTTATTACTTTCGCTGTTTTCAATAGTAATTGAATTACCCCCGTCACATGATTAAAAAAAATCAACGAAAGGGGAATTCTTAGTGTTAGTATTAAAACTAAAGCTCATTTTATTACAACCAAGATTAAGTGGGTGTAGACGTATTGACGTTAACGTGCATTGATAATGTAAAAAAAGATCAGACAGTTAAAATATTTTTTGACAGTGACGTGGTTATTAAAACTTTGTTAGATATACCCGAAAGTTTCGAAAATTATATTAAAGACTGTCGAAACTATATATATTTTTTCAAATATACAGTGTTGCCTTAAATTTCATCTTAAGATTATTTAGATGTTTAACTGTTGAACATTTATTTATTAGTTTGCGCAAGAGACAATTTGAAAAATGTTGATAAAAGTCTTTCTATACTAATTTTTAAACTCTTCCATCAAACTATAAAACTACAGCCTTAAATCTTCAAAAGAGCTTGGTTTAAGTTAGTACTTCTCCTTGCTTATCAGACTAATTAGCAATCTGCAGCTAACGATGGCACTACTTAAAATATCGACACTTGGATCATGCAATTTGCATTTCATTATTTCCTAAGAAAGCTCAGTGCTCATCCAGCTTGGCTAAAAGAGTTCTCTTAAATTCGTAATTCAATTTGCCTAAACAGCTTAGATTCAATTTTTCTTTCGGGACTAAAACTAATTTGACCGTCTTATGGAGCATTTCATAAATTACCTCATTGTTCTTTTCCCGGCAGCTCGACGGAAAGAAATATTAACTTTTTTAATATCGCCATTGTTTTAACCCAAATCTGAATTTTATTAATTTCCTGGCGATTTTTTAAGAGTTGCCTATAAAACTAAGTTATTTCGAAATTTAATTACTTAGTTGTGCATTTTTACAGAAATTATAATATTTTACAGAATAAATTGAATGTCGAATTTTATAAAAGTATAATTATCTTGATGACTAAAGATATAAAATATTTATGAGGTGCTTTATTCAAAGAACTATCAAGGCGTTGGGATATATTTTTTTTGCGGTAGTGCCGTACGCGTCTCAGACGTAGCCAAGGTACAGTGTGTGCCATCAAGCCTACAGGGTGCGAAGAAAGGTTGGACTACTTCCAACACTTTTGTTACAGAATTGATTTGAAAAAAAGACTTGTACAAAATGCTCAATATGTCAATTGTTTATATTAAATAAGCAAATTGTTAAATCTTTTCAATAGTTTTTCTAATCAAAGGTATCCAAGTTTCTACTTCATTGATCGTTTGAAACTATTATAACAGAATGTCACTAACACTTGTAAGCATACTCTACTTGAAAATAACCTTTGAAACGAAACCCAATATGGTTTGTCATTAAAAGGAATCGATGGCATCATGCCTGACTGTGTTTATTCTATATAATACATTTTAAAATTAGATGCAGCGTTTTTTCCAATAAATAACACAGGAATAAAAATAGTAGCACTATTTTGCCTACTTATAGAAGACTATTCGGCAATAACATAGCTTTCTAATGTTGTACCTGAAATAAAAATTTTACATTAGCAGAATATAAAGAATCTGTCAATTTTAAGTTATACTAAGTCCATTAATTCCGGGATATTTAAAAATGCAAGTCATTTTCACTCACCTAATTTTCTTAATTTCAAACCGGTTCATATTTTTGTTTATGAAAAGCAATTTCTTTTCTAGTATTAAAAGCAGTGTAACTAATGTCCCAATAAGCTTTCTTGTAGAGAGTCACAAAAAGTTGAGGTTCAATATTTCGTAAAGTTTAAACTGGTTGCTTAGTAAATTACAACTGAAGAAAACTTCATTAAGTCTCCTAGTTGGGGATTTATCTATTTCAATTATAGGTACAGGTTCTTCGCCATTGGTTTCAAGTTCATACGAAATTATACAAATCGAAAAGTTTCTTTAAAACTGCTCAAGCTAATGTTACAAATTTTGCTATATAGAAATAATGTGACACGCCACGATAAAAGAAAACGATTCAATTATCAAATTGAATTGCAGTTTTTACCCGTTATTAAATATGAATACATAAAATTTTGCATGTTTATTACTGGCCATTAAGAGTATTTTCTCATGACCTTTTATCAAAATGTATTAAACAAAAGTAAAGTTATGAAGAAAATTCCAAAAATTCATGTGCCATGCGGTTTTTGATGTATGTAGAGGACATAAGCATCTGAAACTAGATCAGATTAAGTAGTAATTCGAAAATTAAAGATTATAAAAAACTCAAAGTCAAAACTTAGGATTCCCTATTTTAGTGATGACATGTTACCACCACTGCCGGATTCAGATAAAAACTTGGGGGGGAGGCAGACAATTAAATAAATTTATTTAGATATCCAACGAGCTACGTCAACATTTATAAAGACACATAATATTGTGAGACGCATAAAATCAACATAAGAAGTATTATCGTAAATAAAAAATTAACTAACGTAAAGAAACAACCAACAAATCAGTTGTACTTACTGGAAAATTAAATCTTATGACACATTTTGTATTTTTTTTAATATCTTGTAGATTTGTTTTAAACAAAAGGCAATGGGGGCAGCTCCCGCCCTATTATGTTTATACGAAAAAGACCCGAGGGAATTCCGGGCGGATTGTCTCCTCTATTTACGGTATTTTCTTATAAAGAAATATGAGTAATAATATGTAACTAATTAAATAAGCGACACACTGAAATCTACTTCACTCAGTCAACTTGTATGTTAACTTAATATTGCTCCTATCGGAGCTTCTTTTCCTAAATCTTAAAACCTATTGGTTGTAAAAGTTAATTCTGTTATATGCACAAATACTCGTCTCGTACGTTAAAATAAAAATTATTTTTAACCTAGGAATTGCCTTAGTTACTTCTATTAAAACATTTTTTACAAAAGCTAAAAAAATCACTTTTTGTTAATAAAAAAAGAGAATAATGCCCAGTTTTCTTGATGTTTTTTTACTTCTTTTCATTATTTTTATTACTATTTTTTTACGAAAGGTATCATTGTGGATATAGACTAATAATGACTTTTTTAAATTTTGTTAGGCCGCCATATTGGATTCGTATCAATATATTAGCACATCATTATCTTGTCACACTTGATCCTTGTTCAAAATTATAAGTTAATTGATTCGCCATTTTGTTCAACAAGTTTAAATCTACATTAAAAATGATTTTCGTGTAAAATTTAAATTTAAGTAAATAAATAGTTTTTTACGCTAATTAAACCAATTAATTACCTAACCTAACTAACGCTAATTAAACCAATTAATTACCTAAACTAGCTTCCCTTCGGGTTATTACCAATTTCATACCAGATTATCCAGATTATCCCCATATAACCATTGATTGTTGTACAAAATTTGAAGTCAACTAGGTAAGTAGTTTTTCTAACTATGCCGCGAACAGACAGGCCGACAGGCTGAGTGACCATCAGACTGACCGATGCACTGACAGAAACGGAAAAACATGTTTTTCAGCTTTTAGGAACCCTGAAATATGCAGATGAAGAAAACTCGAAGGGTGATATCTTCACGAATATAACACTTCACTCTTATTACGAGGGAAGTATAAACTGTTAAATTGAGACAAGCCCTCATGATCACCAGTGAGCCTTGACGTAAAAGTGCTCTATTTAAAAGTTAGTTCCATTGGACCATAGAATAACAATATAACAAAAAAAAATCTGTCAAATGCCAAGATTCTATATTTGATCAACAAGGCTCCTCCTCTTTTTTGTGAACGCACTACTCATATTAACTTTATTTGTTGGTATACTTCTCTCTCCTTCTGTTTTAAGTTACTGTGATCTAGGAATTAGCATAAATATTAATTATACATATTTTCATAATTTGTATTTTCAGCCGATAAATAACCTAGGGTAAGGAATATCGAATAATAGCTTCCCTAACCAAAGTGGTGAAATTGAAATGATCTATGTGCCAAAAATATTACACACTGCTTATTGCTCTTAAAATACCACTAGTCATCTATTCAATAAATTGAAGCAGAAAGCTGCTCTTTGGCCTATTGAAATTGTTTGTTTCAATTGTTTGCAAATACCTACTTCAGCTGAATATGTTTTAACCATTCGGAGTCAAATTAAGGTTATTACTAAAGAACTTTGTAATATATTTTGTCAGTATGAAATAACATTTACAGAAGTCATTTATATTATTTTTATTTTCCTAAAACCTGACTTATAGGCCGATCAGTCAGGTCTCTAGACCTCCACAACCATTAATAATAATTAATTTTCAAAAAAGGTAAACTTTGAGTTTGACTAGTCATGGGACAGATATTATTATAAAATGGTCTCGTTGAACAAGGTCATAATATTTCAGTAGGTGACGTATTAGAAAAATCATGTGCAGTCTGCAAGCGAGTCACTAAAACTATGTATTCTATAACGAAGAAAGGTTCCTCTTGGAATACTATACAACCTAGGTTATCAGCTAGCCTAGTTATTAAAATTTGCTGATTATGTTGCCTACGAAAAATTTAAATAAAATCTAAATCATTCCGAAAATTTTATATCTACCTACCTATAGATTTTATCCAACCATATCAGCTGGAGACCTTCTGACACAGTTTAAATTTGTAACTTTTAATAAAAATTTTGCGTGCGTGATTTGAAATAAAAAAATGGATGACACGTCTTTTAAAATTGCTTTTCCTATAAAGGGTATTAAAAAGGCTAGGAAGCGGGCAGAAGGAAAAACAGTTTGGCGTGTTTAATTTAGTAAAGCCCATTTTCGACAGGAAACTCATGAAGCCCAATTAAATTAGCGGCCAGTTTACATTACGCAAATCAAGGTCAAAAAATAATATAAATTATTTTATTTAAAGATAAATTTTCTTACAAAAATAATAACCTAACTAAAACTAAACTGTTAACTACAATACCAGAAAAATTAAATCAGTTATTAAATATCCAGTATGGATTCATGTAGGGTCGTTCGACTATTTATTCAAATTATCCTTGAGGCTCTGAAGGATGTAGTTAAGCAACTCCGCACATTTCTTAAGAAATGGTTTCAATTTCAATTTTTCTTAAAATGTAATATATACAGGCTGATGAACTTGGAGTTTTGCATTTTCCATATTTTAAGCAAAATTTTTATTTTTTTTTTAAATTTTAAATACTTAATTTTTATTCAAATATGTCAGCTGCTTAGAATATTTCTGACTCGAAGCTAATTTATGTAAAAGTAAAAATAATCTTAAACAGGGAGACGCGTTATTGACATCCTTTATTATTATGGAATGCATAGTGTCAATAGATATAGTAATATAATTAAAAATAAAATTATACAGAGTGTTTCATAAAATTCTAGAAACGCTATGCGATTACTGGTATGTGAAAGTCACTTGATTTTTCGTAATAATTTCTCAAAAACTGATGCAATTCTATTAATATAACACCTATACAGAATGTTGTTGTGTATATTAATAGAATTATATAGGTGCTTTTTTTCTAATAATTTCAGTAATATCGATTATATAATATATTTATACGTCATTTACAATAAAGAATACTGTGAAATAAGTGTGGATTGTAACGCAAATATATATATATATATATATATATATATATATATATATATATATATATACAGTGTGTCACTTTAATGAGTCTCCTTTGATTATTTGAACTAGTCAAGATAAAATATTAAAATTTGCAAACTTTAATACCAGACTAATGCTCCTTTGTGATGCTTATTATCACAATTTAAGGAATTATTATGAAAAATTACATGAATCTGACGTAACCATAATAGCATAGTTAGTTTAGAATTTCAATAGCATAGTTAGTCTAAAATGTTAACTCCCTGTAGTATTTTATTCTTAATTAAATTATTAAAGCTACATTTAATGATAATATTTTTGTAATAATACTGGCCGACAAAAACAAATTTTTTTGTTGTAACATAAACCAGAATAGCATAATCTAATAGAATGGACCTATCCAAATACGAAAATGGCAAATAGAAAGTTGTAGCACGTTGAGTTTTCTTGTTAGAGTTGTAGAACCATATCGAATGTTACGATACTTAATATCTATATAAAAATTGATTTCAGAAACTTCTTAACCCTGTTTATTGTATTTGTTTACAGTTTTCGCCTATTAAACATACCATACATCTAAGAGAAAAGCAAACGAGAAAAATATTAACTTAAAACACTAATTAAACTTTATTTTTTCCGTTTATGAGGCGTCCTATCCTCTCTGTTCAAAAACCAACAGTAGTCACTCATCATGACTGGATCCTATAGTCCTTGATACCGAATTTCCATTGTTCTGATATCTTGGTGAAACCTTTCACCCTGCTCGTCACTAACAACTCTCAAATTTTTAGGAAAAAATGACAAATGGGAATGAAGGAAGTGAATTTTTAATGACATTCTGGCACCAAGCGCTTTATAGGCATCTAAGAGTTCATTAACTAATTGTTCATAATTTGCATCCATACTGTTGCCTAAAAATCCTCTTACTACATTAACAAATGAATTCCATGCTCTGAGTTCTTGCCTGGTAAGCCTTCAATTTTCTAATTCGTGACTCAAGAAAAATGCCTTCTTTTAATTTGGCATCACTTAACTAAGGAAAAACTTGTCTTAGGTATTTAAATCCATCACCTTTTGTATTCAAAACCTTCACAAAGTTTTCATCAGCCCAAGTTTAATGTGAAGAGGAGGCAAAAGGACATTTTTGGGATCAACAAGAGGTATAAATTTAACATTTTGAGATTCCGGTTGAAATTCGCTTCTTTCTGACCAAATTTTTGTTACATAATGCTGATTTATTGCACGACTGTCCCATAAACAAAGAAAACAGCAATGTTTTGTAAATCCCCCCTGAAGTCCCACTAAAATCGCTATAACTTTTAAGTCCCCACATATCTGCCATTTATACTTATTGAAGTTTATTTTATCCAAAATCGTGCGCATATTTTCATAATTTTCTTTCATTGCAACTGAATGGGCAACTGGTATAAAGGGTTTTAAATTTCCATTATGCAATAACACAGCTTTTAAGTTATATTTAGCGTCTATGAATAAGCGCCACTCACGGGGAGAATGTTCAATATCAAGTTCCTGCATTAAACTATCTATATCAGTACACGCGCACGACGAATTTTCCATACTGTAGAATTTAGAAAACACAGCATTTCTTTTTCTGAAATTCATAATTTTTGTTTCTTTGGCCAATAGGTTCCATTCCTTAAGACGGGAACCCAGAAGTTGCTTGGATAACCCCAAATCACGTACTAAATCATTTAATTCACTTTGAACAATCAAATGTGGCTCGCTGGAACTGGGACACTGTTCTTCTGAGCTGCCTGATGATGCGTTATCTCCATTATTTCCCAAATCAATAGCTTGCCAATTTAAAGGCACAATCGGCACTGGCAAATTTGCATTATGAGGAACAGGTCGTATGGCAGATTGCAAATCTGGATATTCTATATGGTGCTTTCCCTTTTCGGAATAATCTTCAGTCTTTATCAAGCAAAAATAACAATCGTCAGAATGATTGGTGGGTTTTCGCCATTCCATTGGAACTGCAAAAGGCATACTTTTTCTCTTTCCCTTCATCCACTGCACCTATGATACACTACAACTAACACAGCACATATGGGGAGCCCACCGCTTATCTTGATCCCCAATTAACACACCAAAATATTTAAAGTAGGCTTTTTTTACATTTTCCGAAAATGGCCTGGTTGTGATTTCACCAGAAATTCTCCACAAATATAACAAAATTTGTCAGGAGAAATTTTGCAACTTAGGTACGTTTGATTCGACATTTTCGTCTTCACATACACTTGCTTATCGATACACAGAAAACCACTCAATTCGAAACTCAACAGAAGTGTGATGTTTAATGTTTATTTTATGTCTAATGTTGTAAACAACCCAGTCTAGGTAATTTTTCCGTTGTAAAATGGACCCATTTTAGCGGCTCCACAATAAAATTGTTTACCTGCCAATATAAAAGGTTCTAATAAGGCTATTAAAAATGGTACGTATTAGGGCTTTCCGAATATTTTTTTATTATTGGGAGGGTATTTTTATTGTGAAAAAAATGAGCTGGCCTCTCTTAGAAAAATCTTCTCGACCAGTGAATATAGCTTTTAATAAAAATTTGAATTTTAGTGTTGTAGGTGCGGCCGAATATGAAACAAAAATGTCAAATTCTTAAATACAGCGACGCCCTGTATAAGTTTATTATTACTAATACATACCTTAATTCTAATTAAAAGTTTTCTAAGCGACTATCCAATTTAAATGCTTATTGATTAATTGAAATAAAAAAAAATAAATTTTCATACAATATGGAAAATGGAAAATTTCAACTTTGGCTTCATGTATATAAAAAACTAGAGGCAGAATTAAGTAGTGGTCATAAGAGCTTTGGATCAGGAGGTCGAGTATTATGACATGTGAAATTTTCAGAGAAATTTACTGGAAGCCATTTTCCATAAGAAATGTGCTGTGTCCTTCGTACGATCTTATCAAAACGTTAGATTCCGTCTCTGATTCCTACATATTTCTTCTCTAGAGAAAAAAGTGCTTAATTCTCAGACCATTTAAATGCTCTAATATATGTTGCTTACAGGAATTATACGCAATTTATGTTTTAAATGTTAGGGTGTAATCCAATTCAACCCCAAATAACAGAAATCGAGATGATGCAGGTACAGATTACGATTGAACTACTCAGTAAAATGTCAAAAAATTTTTTCTATTGATCATATCTAGATCTATGATGAGTTCATGTGAAGGAGAAGCATTCTGGTTTGTTCATAGTTTACAAAAGATACAAAAGTGCCTGTATGTTAGTCCATATCTGTGAAATGTTGAACATGCTTTAGAAACATTTTAAAAATAGTTAAATATCAAATCGATTTGTTGAAACTATAGCTTTACTATCTCTTCAACTGCACGTCATTGCATTCGATTAAAGCTATGCACTGCAGTTTTTACTATTCTACCATTTTAGAACAAACAATTATTACATTACTACAGTTTAAAATGTATTTGTCTAGCAATCTATAGATCTCGATTTAGAAAAATAATTCTAGTTCTCACCTGTTTTAAAAAGGGTCTGTATAATCTTTGGCAACGTGAAATTCTGCTAATGTGCTAAATTTTGTAGTAAGTGCTTGCCTTTTCTTTCCTCGTAAACTTAATTTTAATTAAAGTTTAAGTTAGCTGTTTTCCGACATGTTGCTTTTAGGCATCGGAACTTTAAGTATTTTAAGAAAACAAGACTCTTATATTATCTGTAACAGCTATAATATCAAAATGCCTTCCATTATGCTTCCCGTCCTCTTGAATACTTAGCAAGTTGGCAAGAGAACAACAAAACCACTTACAACAAGAACAAACATCTGGAGGGCAAAGTTTTCAGAGAACATTATACCGTATTCTGGTGCTGACAAATATTACACGCAAAACCAAAATTGATGTTCGTATTTAAAGACTGCTAGAAACATTAAACACAGTGTATTGATAATGCTCATACTTAAATAGCTATTTCTATATTTATTGTTTAACCAAGTGTATAACTTACAATAAAGTTGTTCTTTTTAGGATAATATAAGTTATTAAGTAATAAAAAAATAATATTTCAATTTCGATGCAAATGTCCTAGTAGCTTTCATTAACACTGGTTATAAATTTTTAATCAAATTATAAACTTTCAATAAACAAATTATTGAGGATTCGTTGGAATTTCCCGAGGAATTTTCTTTAACATTTTGGATATTAGTCCAAAAATTTCGGATGCATGTTAATTTTGAGGATTAAATTTGTTACAATAAATCTGACGAAAAACATAACGTGAACGTAACTTTCCAGTCTTTTTATTAAATTTGTTCGTCTGTTTGAATGTGTGTGTATACATGTTGTAATGGATTTTTTACTCACTCCCATTTAATCGATTAAACACAAATTTGGCATGTATATAAAGTTCCCATGACAATATAACATCACATTTTCGTATATAAAATATTCAGAAAATACCTTTTGAACATAATGAACAAAATTCGGCATTTCTACAGGTTATATATTTTTAGAAATAATTTAAAATAGTGGCAACATAGCAGACATTCAATCAGATTGTATTGTTATTTTAAAAATTTAAAATTTGCGGCGCCCGCGCCCGCGCCGTTAGATTTTATTGAAAATTTCACACCTGTACTTTATAGCCTCAGTCAGATGCCTTTAATTTTCAACGTTACCGTAGCAACGGGTCGGATTTCCGGAAATTTTTTGCGTCCAGGGTAAGCTGGAGGTGATTACACTGGAAATCTTTTTGACAGATGTCATGTGATAAGAGAGAAAATTTACATTATCGCCTTATTGTTTAGATATTTTATTCCAAAGTTTGGGCTTTCAATAATAAAACAACTTTATATGGTCGACAACATATATTACGTATTTACTTTAGATAAACAACGAATTATTCTAATCTACCAGCTAAGACATCAAAATATTTCTTAAATTCTTGCATTACTTCTTGCTTTCTTAATGGGGAGTCAGGAGGTGCTTCAGGTGTATACAACTCATCAGGTTCCCATAAATGTTTATATTTCAGGAAGTAGATATAATATTTGTACACTACTTTGTTCCGCTTACTTCGGGATAATCGGTCCAAGAAAAAAGATTCTTGATAAACTATTTTCTTGACATCCGCAAAGAGACTTTTTTGGAAAGAGTAGACAGCGGCCTTTTCTACTACTTTTATTAGGCAAGGCAATGTTCTGTGGTTTATTTTAATATCGTTAATCTTCTTACAAAACTTACATAAAGTGTAACTTTTTAAATTATCCATTTTAAAAAATCTATCACATAACGTTGCGTGGTGTAAATGTCACTGTCATTCTTAATTAATATGATAATTGAAATATTGTACGTAGTACAAAATTTTAACTTTAAAATAAAATCTTAGTACGTTTTAAAAATAGTGCAAAATATTTTACTTTACTAAAGTTTTAGAAAAAGTTTAATTTTAAACCTAAAAAAATGTTTTTTTATAAGAACCAAAACTATACTATATAATATAGGGATAACTAGACCACCGTAAACTAAATTATCAAAGGGTCTGTCATCCTCATCATCATTAACAGCCTACTAAACAATAATTGAACAATATGTCGTTTGCCATCAAGCTACACGAAAATCGAGATGAAAATTAAAAATAAATTTTGGTGTGAAATTTTCTTACCGAACCTTCCATGTGCATGAATTAATACCGGAAATTATTTCCTCGGTGACGAATTTTTTAAGAGAATTTTTCCTCGTCTTCGACTCGAGAAAATTTTCAAAAAATTCGTCCACTCGCAAATAACTTCCGGCAATAATTCAAGCACTAGGGAGATTACTAGTGAAAATCGTTATCTGGTGGTATTTCAGAGAGCAAACTGTATATTTGCAAGACTAAAAATTGTAAATTATATATTATATTAAGAACATTAAAACCCTTGCTTATATACAGTTACGTAAAATTTTAAAAAATGGTGTGTTGTGTTCCTGAACCACGAACCACCAAAGTTTATGAACCCGGAAGGCAACAAGTAGTTTGTAAAAAGCACAACAAAATTCTTAGCGAACAAAACATACAAATAATATATAAGCTGCTAGCAACCATAGGAGACTACTTGAAAACCCAAAAGAATAAAAGCAAATTGGAAAACCACGGAGTATACATCACTACATGCCAGGACTGTGAAAAGTTTTATGTTGGGCAAAAGAACAAGCGAATCTCAGCATGAGTAGAAGGGTAGAAATTCAGTATCAGAAACAAACTATCTCGGCCCTATTCCAACACTATCAGGAAACAGACCACAAAAAAAATTCGTACATTTTACTACTTATGCCACACTAGATTTTTTGGGCATACTTTAAAATAAACTAAATAAGTAGTTTTTACACTGATTTTTTTTAAGAGCACCATTTTGTTCCGTCATGTTGAATTCGTACTAGTTTATCTTTATATCATATTTATTTTTTTTACAAAATTTGAAATCAATTAAATAAGATCTTTTTACGTTGATTTCTTATATATTTTATATTATACTGTTCCTCTCATATGTGAAAATAATTAAAAAAAAATATTCACAAATTATAAAAATATCTACAATCTGTTTAAAATTAGTTTAGAATGTTATACTACTTACACAAAAATCACAAGAACAACAGAGAAAAGTTACATAACTCGAAAAATGCATGTTGTTTGCTTAGTATCACAATTCTAAGTAAAAAAGTTCTCTTATCATTCTTTGTGAAGATTTCAGAGATATATACATACATATTTTTTATTTTTTTCCTTATTTTTTAAATTTAATCCTTACAATAAATATCAGACATTCAAAATGATATACTACCCTTTCTGAAATAAAAGTTTAGACTGAATTAAAAAACACAAAACAGGATTTTAATTCTTCTGAGACCAAAATTATAAATAAAGATTAGCACTACTAACATTAAATTACTATTAAAGAATTGATACATATAAAAAAAATAGTTAAATATATCCTTTACCGGGACTTCCCTCGTTATGAATTTATCCTTTTATCAGGAATAGTGAAGTGTGACCCAATTTATTTGTAGATAAGAAAGGAAATCTTTATATATGTAAAAAAATAAAAGAATGGCCGATTTTTGAGAAAGCGTTTTGTGGTAGGCGAAATGTTAAGTAGGTAAATTACATTATTTCTGATTTTTACAAGCAATCCTATAGGCAAAAAAAATCAACCTTGCCAGTAATTGATACGACTTTTCCTAAATTATTCGTAGTAATAGCCTCTAAACATTCATCCTTAATTTTCCTAACCTATATCAGCAAATACAAACACAGCGTTTCCCAAGTATATTAGTCACAGGAGTGGGAAAACTTCGGCGATAATTCATTGGAAGTTTCGATAAAATCCTCATTAGGTTTTTCCTGCTGACTTCGGCAAGACCCTTGATTAAAGTTTCTTTTCATTATAACTTTTCTTAGACTCGCCAACAAATAAACGGAAAACGTGCTGAATAAAAAGTAATATCTAAAACGGAAAAGGTGTAACATGTTTCAAGAGAGAAATAGCTTTACAGACAATAAGGAATTTTCTTTCAAGGTGATAGTTAAAGTTATATTAAAGTCTATATAGATACCTAGTGCCACAAAATAGCGGCCTACTCTTATAAAGTTCATAATTTGGAAACGGTTTTTTACCCATCAAACTGATTTCTTCAAGTTCATATTTTTTAACAATATCAACTTAATGATGACGTAGATACTCTGCACAAAAATTGTAATTTTACAATAATTCTACATGTCGTTCTGCCTTTGCTTAAAAACGACTTATTATTGATTTTTTTGTTTGAGAACAGTGGAACATCGAAACATATGTTTCGTGCTGTACCTAAATGCAACTCTTCTACAAAAATGGAGTCCAGTAATGTTATTTTAGTTCACTTTAATGGTGTATCCTAAAAATTGCCCTGGGGAAGTTTTATATTGCTCATTAACTTTAAAATCTAGTATTTAGATTTATAGATTATTTATTTCAGCACATCTAGTAAATACAGGTCACTAAAAAAAAACAAAAATCGCGAAGGACAAATAAGCGACCAAAAATCAGCTAGTAGTCCCTTTCGGTAACTTTTGAGATATTAAACCCGTCCGCACTACCTATTGATAAAATTATAACATAAAACTAAATTTTGACGGTTTGACTTTGTTGTTATAAGTTAGACCATTACCATCAAGAAAACGGAAGGGTTTGAGAAAGTGAGCTTATCGTGACGTACTGTTGTTCGACGTATAGATATGATAGCTAGTGATATCAAAAAAGCATTTACTAATAGATTGGCTGGTTTTCAAGCATATTCTATTAGTTTGGATGAGAATACTGATTTATCTGACACAGCCAAGTTAGGTATTTTTATACGAGGTGTTGATAAAGAATTTGTAGTGACAGAGGAATTACTGGCTTTACTGCCACTACAAGAAACCACTACTGGAAAAGATATTTTTGCCGAGGTGCAACGTACTTTTGAGCAATATGTTTTCCAGTGCTGTGAATTAATTGGAGTGTGCACAGATGGTGCGCCTTCAATGGTCGGTTCACGAAAAGGTTTTATCGGAGTTCTAAAGAACGGAGCAACCGCTATGAATGTGCGAGAATGTAATTTAATAATTCTGCATTGCATTATTCACCAACAAGACTTGTACTCAAAGTCCATTCGACTGAAGAACATTATGGATGTGGTAGTAAGTACCATCAATTTCGTTAGATCTCGCGATCCTAATCATCGCCAGTTAAAGAATTTTGGAAGAACTCTCTTCAGAACACGATGATGTGACATACTAAATAGTAGGCGGACGTTTGAATCGGCGATCTCCATCTCGCCGGATCTTCTTAAAATGCCCAGTCGACCCAAAGTTCTGTATGTAAAGACGGAGGCGGTACCTAGGTAATAGGTAGTAACAGGTAGGTAATTTTAATATGAAATAGTCTAGTATTAAGTTTTGAATAATATAGTATTGAATTTTATTAGTAACAGTTCCGAAAAGTGTTCGAGTATAAAAAATAGCAACGACGAATTGTGTTTTAGATTTATGAAGTAAAATTGCAAGCCAAAGGGAAACATTTCTGATTTAGTTTATAGTGCCACAAGTGTAAGGAACAAAATCGAAAATTAGCTTCTGGCGAAACCAAATGGAGGTATATTAAGGACAAGTGTATGCTTTGTGTATCTGAAAGCGCTGTTGTAACAAATGTGTATGTAAAGCCAGTCACGGACCGGAAGTAGAACATATGTTAGATCGCCAGAAATGAAGCAGTTCAGTCAAGAGAAAAGCTCAAAAAGACATATCTCAAGAACTTTCGAAAATTATTAGAAAAGAACTACGTGCTCTCGGCTCAAGTAATATGTGCTTAATGAGGAATGACATACATTTTGTAAGAAAAATCTTATTGCATTATCGAAAATCATTTCAGGAATTTCATAAGGCATTAGTTGAACTTATTGTAAAATTGACTAGAATTTTATTTTTATTACTTAGTGACGCAGTGGACGATTTATTAACATTTACATGTATCAATATTTTAACATTTTTGTGCGATTCCAATATTATTACTATAGACGGAACCATCTCATACTGCATTAAATTTTTCAGACAAACTTTTGACCATACATGGTTTTTCCAGTGGCCATTATATCCCTTTAGTTTTCTGTTTACTGCATGACAAAACTCTACAAATGTTCGAATTATGTCTGTCAATAATTGTATTAATCTTAATATGGAATTTTCACCACAGATTGTGGTTGATTTTGAGATAGCTATTCACCATGCTGTGTTAAAAATTTGGCAAAATATTAAATTTTCTGGCTGCAGATTTGAGACTACAGTCTAGAGAAAAATTCTGAAATTGGAAAATGGCTTTAATACTGCTATGGACTTCTATTTTTAAAACCAGAAGGAATTCCGTGTGTCTGGGGCCGAGATAGACGATACGCGGATAGGGATAAATAATGGAACATTGTGAAATTTTCTTTGATTTTTTTAAATTTATTTTAGAAAAAAACATATGTATCCGTGTATAAAACAATTAATTTGAAACAGTTTTAAATTTGTTAAATATAAAGTGCTAACTTAATGAATAAAAGTATAAAAACCAATAACTTCAGTATTAAGTCTCAACCTCAATATTCTTATCCTAACCTAACCTAAATATTATTTAAGGTCTGATCTGGTTATGAATTTAGTCAATTATTTTTTATATTTTTTATCAAATGTACTGAAACAAATATATAAAACAACACCGATCATCATTTTTGGGATGGTGCAAAACAAAGCTTAATTCATTTTTGGTGAAAAATTAGTAACTGTCTTACTATTAAATGCACTATTATGTGTATTTCGTCCATTAATAAAACCATATATATTTCTAATTATTTTTTATATACGTACATATTTGCTTGGCAAAGTATGGCCTTTCTTCCATTGATGGATTAAAAACAAGTTGCAAACTGATCAAAAAGGCTTAGCACTGAGTAATGTTAAAGCGCTATAATTTCCTAAATGCTTATAAATATGTGAACTTATACTATTAATAATTATTTTTACCAGTCGGGGTCTGTTTTCCAAAGTTATCCAGGACAATTAGACAATGTCAGGTAAATTATCGTCTTTTATTTTAAAAGCATTTTTATTTCTTTCGCAGTTTTATTATAAAAATACTCACTATGAAAAATGATTTTTAAATACATGCTGCTAACCTAGTACACCTCCAATTAGTGCCTTCTCGTTGCATGTGATAAATGTCATTAATATTTATTTGACACTTTTTTAGCCCAAGAAGATACAAACATACTATTTTAAAATAGATATTTAATATGATTTTTTTTAAACTTAATGTAAAATAAACTGTAAAATATATGGTATAACATTTTTCATTCCACATGTGATTTTGACACACGAAAAGCAACAGAGGTTGTTTATAACCATGTAATGCATTGTAAAATGCACCCCGTGATTTTTTTTGCAAAAAAAAAGTAGTTAATCCAAGAATTTTTTTGTTGTAATGGGTTTGTTTGGAGGTAAGCTTAATAGTAAAATAAAAAAAAGTACGAAATACAGGTTATTTGAAATATTATTTTATATTTTATATAGTTATATAGTTGGTAGTCCTTCAACTAGCGTCTGTCTGTATTCTTCTTTTTAATGCCAAAAAGTCAAAAACATTTACAAGTTACATTGTCTCATCGTTATTCTAGAAATAGAGGATACACATTAAATTTAAATGCGGCCAAATGCGGTTCAAGAAAAACGCGTTTGTTTAACAACCACTTTTCATCCTCGTGTGACTTGTGGCACTCGCCTGCGTCCCGTGTCACCAAATTATCCCGTTTGTGTAAATATATTATTTCCGCTTTCTAAAGTAGCCCTAGGAGAATAAAACAAATGAATAAAAAAAGTTAAACAACTTAATGAACCAGCCCTAAATAAAAAAATAAGTTTTGTACTTTAAAATGGTTAGTTTAAAAAAATCGGTATATTTCACTTACCGGGAACTTCCCGCGTTATGAGTCTTTCCTTTTATTAAGAATAGTGAAGTGTGACCCAATTTAGTTGACTACACATTCATTTAGTAACACATAGATACTGTCTTTTCAAAAATTTTGTTAGGCGCCATTTTTTATACCATATTCGATTCCTACCAATAATTTACCAATTTCTCCCTATACCACACTTGATTTTTGGGCACAATTTCAAACAAATTAAATAAGTAGCTTTTAAATTGGCACACACACACATACACACACTATATCAAATTTAATTTTTCCACAAAATTTAAAATCAATTGAATAATTTTTTTACGTTGATTTTTTTAAAAAATTTTTAACCCCCTTTTTTTTTCGCTATCTTGTAATCGTACCACAAATTTGCCAGTTTATTTCTATATCACACTTAATGGTTGTATACAATTTGAAGTTAATCTATTAACTATTTTCTTCAAGCTGACTTTTTAAATATTTTATTAGACTCCCAGTTTGTTTTGCTATATTGGATTCGTATCAAAATATTACCAGTTCATTCTTATGTAACACTTGATTTTTGTGTAAAATTTAAGGTAAATTGGATAAATTAGTTTTTTTAGTGATAATTTTTATAACGTTTCACTAGGCCGCCATCTTGTTCCGGCATATCAGATTTTTAACAAAATATCACCAGGTCATCCCCACACGATCCTTAATTTTTGAATAAAATTTGACCAACGGACAGACCGATGGAATTAATAAAATATATTTTTTGGCATATGAGAACGCTAAAACGTGAAGATATGTAAAACCCGAGAGAGTGACTTTTTTTACAATTACAAATATTTTATTTTGCAGCCATTTTGTTCTGCCACCTTTAATTACCACCATAATTTTTTGAGTTCATCTCTACACCACAATTAGTAATGACATACAATTTGAAATCAATTTATTAAGTAGGGGTTTCAGGCTTTTTCCTACGCCATCTTGAATTCGCACCAAAATTTTACCAGTCGATTTCTACATAATAGTTGATTTTTGTGGAAAATTGGATAAGCAGTTTTTAAGTATTATTTTTTTTTAAGATTTCACCCACCAATTTGTTTCGCCATATTGTATTTTTACTAAAATGTTACCAGATCGTTTCTATACGACCCAAAAATTTTTACCAAAATTTGATGTCAAGTGGGTAGGTGGTTTTTTAGCTATGCCGCGAACAGACAGACCGGCAATATGGTGATGATCTGAAACAATTTCGGAGGATCATTTTTTCATGAATACAATACTTTCCTTTTACGAGAGAATTAAAAATCTATTGGCATATAAAACATTTTTCACCATAGAAGTTAGATTCCTTAAAAATACAAATATTTTTTATTTTAATAATGCTTAGCGACAAGACGGAAAAACAAGACAAATTGATTTTTTGGGATAAAAAAACATTTTTCATTTATACAAGGTTACTATAGGGCTCGAAACAGCCATTAAAAAAAATAAACATTTTTTAAGTTGAGATTTTGTTCAAACTAAAATCGCTATTAAATTAGGCAAAATGAAAAATTTCGAATTTCTAGAAGACAATAATTTAAGAAAATCCTATCCTGTTACTCCTGACACTTCAGGACAATCAAAATCCGTATATAGGGTATCGGAAAATTACACTGGTATATTTTAAGATTTCACTGGGGATTGTCGTTTCTCCATGGTTCAATTTTCCACTATTACCCCTGGTTGCTCTTCGGTTAAAGACGCCTTTTTGAGGCAGGGGTAGTTGCTTTACACAATTAGGTAGAGTGTCTGATCTGTACATGTACAACTGGGGACATCGGAGGCATAGAAGCCATATAAAAGTATTTTGGGAATTAACACGATTGTCTCGCAGCAAAGTTATCTTGACTAATATGCGAATGTGACCAATCTGAGCTATCCGATGAGAATCATCCACTCAAATTTATTTCGAAAATAAACTATAAAAAACTTAAAGCTTTTTTTAAACATACTGAATGACCCAGAATTGGCTTATTAATAAACGAAACACAATAATAGAAACCTCTAATACGAAAAAGAGAATTACTTCCAATTATAAAAAAAATTAAATCATGGATAAGACAAGCTTTAGTTGTATCAATCCGTAAAAGAGACAGCCTAAAATTTAAATATTTAAATAACAAAAATAATATACCAATTCTTAATAAATACAAGCAATATCGGAATATCCTTACTAACTAAAAAAAACAAAGCAAGAATACTTTTCAAAAATATTTTTAGATAATAAAAACAACCCCAAAGAAATCTTGGATATTATAAACAATGAACTTCAAAAAACAACTAGCAAGGATACCTTAACTTTGAGAGATCAGACTGATAATTTTATAAAAAACAAAAAGGATATAGCCCAAAAATGTAATGAATGTTTCCTAAATCTAGGCCGTAATATGGCAGAACAAATTAATTGCTCTAAACTGTTACCTGTCAGGCGCTTAAACTTTAATTCTGTTTTTTTATCACCACTAACAGAAACTGAATCATAAATATCTTAAAAAATAGTTCTTCCCCAGGTATCGACGGAATTTCAGCAAAAGTTATAAAAGATATTAAACAAGACATTTGTAAACCATTTCTTCACATTTTTAATCTTGTATTTCCTCGAGGCGTTTTTCCAGCTGGATTAAAAATATCAGTTGTAACTCCCATGTATAAAAATAACGAAAAAAGTGAGACGAGCAATTAAAGATCAATTTCTGATAGATTATGAAACAGGGGAACTTAAGACAATCACTTGCGGTTTACTACAGGGAACTGTATTGGGGGCCTCTATTGTGTATATTAATGAGTTGCTATATATAAATACTGATACAAAAATTATTTGATGCACAGATAATATTCACTGGGGAAAATTGGAACGAGACAATAAATAATACAATAGAAGAATTTTCGGTAATTTTCATGCACTTATGGTATTATAACTGAAAATCAAACTTAAAAGCTTGAATTTTCAGAATTTCACAATATTCGGATTCGTAATAATACTCGGCCCTGTTAAAAGCAACATAAGTGTATTTATATGTTCCACGTATTTAATTAAAATTTAATTAAAACATTTATAGTTTATAATTTTATCCACATAGTTATCTCTAAATATAACCTATAAAAATCTATATAAATATAAAATAATTAACTTTAGTACCAGTTGGCAAAAATAATGTATTTTTTTTTAGAAATTTGGAAAAGGCCTCTCGGTCAACGATTTTAGACAAGACAGGATAACCTAGTTGCCTAAATTTTTCTACCAGCGCGATGACGTCACACGTGTGCTCGGATGCATACAATGGCATTGAAAATTAAAAAATAGATTTTTTTTAATATTTCTGGAGGTTGAGTGAGTATTACTTTACTACTTTTTTATTGGAAAAAATTATAATCAACAGCAAAAGTTATGGTTTGAGCGGGGATCGAACCCGCACCTCTGAAGCACTAGGCCATCGCTCTAACCAATTGCGCTATCATACCACTGATAAGCAATTCGTTAGAACTTCTACATGTTCAAACCTACCAGTATCATAACCATTGTTGATTCTGCCAAATACTCTAACCTTATGACGCGACATTCCTGACTGGACGTCAAATCTGACATCGCTATTAGGTACCGTCCGAATTAGTAGATTTATAATTTTACGTTATGCCCGTATAAGCCAAATTTTGAACAGAAGTATTTAATCTAACGAGTTGCTTATCAGTGGTACGATAGCGCAATTGGTTAAAGCGATGGACTAGTGATCCAGAGGTGCGGGTTCGATCCCTGCTCGTACCATAACTTTTGCTGTTGATTATAAATATTTCTAAAAAAATATATTTCACAGTTTAAGAATAAACTGATTAAATACTTCTATTAATTTTTTATTATTGATTTCTCAGAAAATTTTATTTTTGAAAAAAGTTGGTGTTTAAAAAAAACTAATTTTGACTGCGTTAAATCTCAGGTAGAATGTACAGGGTGATCAAATTTTAAAATTAGTGTAATGTTCTTGGTTACTCTTGTTCAATGGAAATAATAGACGTTGGTAATAACAATAACTCTATTTGGAATTTCAACAATATACAGCCCAAGGGCTGGACCGACAAGGTCCACCCTTGCACTTGCTACCACTCGGGTTAAGGCTAATATCTCTGTGTGTGTGAATGCGTGATGTAGGACACCGTTGCCAAGCGCGCGATGCAGCGTCAGCGTGCTTATTCCGCTTGTATTATAAATGTGAAGCAACTTTAATGAGAACAACTAATACAGGGTGTCACTACACTACACCTTCCCCCTTTTGAAAGAATGATTAAACCTGTTGAATCATTCTCACAAAACAACAACCTAAACACCAAAATAACCAAAAAAAAAATTCGTTATAACTAATTAGCTGTTGACACTACTTTTACAAACAACTATTTAAAATGTGACAGTAATGGCTTTCACTATGCGCACTTGTGAAGGACACTGCTGTATTATGAGCTAAATTGAGGCTTAAATGAATTATTTGGGTTTTTGACATATTTTTATAATTGTTAATATTATGAGTGTTTTTTTGTACAGCTTTGTCAACCAATACGATAAATAAGCAATTTAATAAATAAATACATAATACAATATATTAATCTATGAATAATAAAATAAAGTCAATACATGACATAATATATCTTATAATAAAATTTCAACTTAATAATGTCAATAATTATACCCATACACCAATAATAAGCGTAACTATTTAAAAATGTATATATTATATATGCATATAGTGGGGTGTGTGCAAAAGGTAGTATAAAATGTAAGTTTTATTATTATTGAGACAAAATTCCTTCTGTATTATTAGTTAAATCGTAAGTGATTAAATTCGATAATTCGAATATTACTGTATTATTGACATGGAATAATATAGAGAATTATTAAAGTCATGACTGAATAGTTTTAATTATTATGTATATTCTGTTCAGACTCTAACTATTATGTAATATTAGCTTTAAATAATTTCAAAAATCAAATTATTATATATATTACAAGATTGAGACCTTTAGAAGCTCATTTTCATTGCGTCGTGGGTAGCTTTCTCAAAAAATAATATTGTCGTTACTTTCACTGATTATAACTATCTTTTTATTATTATTATTATTATTATTATTATTAGCGCATTTGTAAATCCTTTCCCAAAAGATTTAAAATCTTTACTGCTTATCTTATACTTTACTTGCTTTGTCTCTTATTCGTTTTATATATTATATATTCATATTTTTGCATGCATTTTATTTATATATTTATATTTTAGTTTTTTTCAGTTCCCTCAGCGACGTACCTAAGTCAGACGCTGATCGGGGTTTCTGGCTTATTATTTTTTTTTACAGTCTACTTAACAGTATCTATGAATACTTTTGACGTCTTGACTTAAATATTTCGTACGATTTAAAACTAGATTTTAGATACGTATATAAGATAACCGTTATTAGACTGCGGGTACCCTATTGTGCATTAAGCACTACTTTCATCATTTCTTATATTATTTTTAGGACACGCACTCCCTTTCATCAGCCTACATAGCTTAGATAATGGCGCTAACGCCCAAATTACCATTAATGAGTGGGAAAGTGCTCCTATTTCTTTTCTTTTTACTTTCTATGCAGACCAGCTAATACCTATACGCGTTTAGAACTTTTATACATTTTCGGCTGATCAGACCAATCCTGTATAATTTCTAACAATTTAAGTATGATATTCACTGCTGCACCTTCCATTTTATATACTCATACATTCTTTAACCATTCTCATATATTTTACCATTCCTAACAACAACCTTTTGATCATAAGACATTCATTTAGGTTAAGTAATATTTTCACAAAAAAAATCTAGTATTTATGATCAGAGATTTATTTTATCAGCGCTAATTTTTTTTTTTTGTTACTATTTAGGTGAATACTGCTTAATTTCACAACTTTCTTAGGTAGAAGTGACATACATTATATATGCTGAGCTACTGTCTAAGTTCTAAGAATTTTAATAAAATAAGCGTTAATAATAAATTTCCCTTTCAGTTTATTAATGAATTTACTTATTTATGTCGCAGACTTATGGTAAGATTTAATTTAAAATTCTCAATGCTCTAATAAATATTGAATGTATTAGAATTATAATTAAATATGTTTTGTTTTGTATCTGAAATATGTGCTAGCCTTTTTGAATGCTAATAATAACAAATTATGTTATTTTTATTTGGTAATCTTTTGAGTTAGATAATTATGCATGCTGAATTTTTTTTTTTTTTTTTAAAACTGTATTTTCTGCGCCCAAGTTTTATGACTGGGTTAGCTTCTCATATTGTCTTTTTTTTCCAAAGAAAATTTAAAACCAATTTTTTTTTTCTACCTAAGTATAATATATGCTCAGATTTCTATTTAACATTTTTTTTTGTTTAGTTTCTGAAAATTTTCTTCAAAAAAATATTCACAATTTCCTCGTCATTTAGAGAAAATCCACTTGAAATTAAAAGGAAAACAACCTGGGGTATTTTTTTTCATTAATATGGCGAATTTGTGGGCTTATTCAGCTGTGCCTGGTGAATATTCAGCGAGGCAACATGGTAACGCTGAGTCGTCTTAATACCTTGGTAGACGTTGCTCGACTTTGATTAAATAACACATACAACTACGTAACCCGGGGGGCTTGTCGTCAATGATATATAATGTAGTTAATTAATATTATAATATTTGTTATTTATTAATATTATTATTTATTATTATTTTATATAGTTCCCAACCAGGATAGCCACTGCGTGTGTGAATTATATTGCTTGCAGTTCAATATCAGTGCATTTAATAAAAATAACATGTATCTTCTGTTATTAATTACCAGTTTCCAAATATGGAAAAGAAAACATTATTTATTCAATATTCTGTAAATTGTTCGAAAATATACGTTAAGTGTAGTGGATCAATAGAATTATATATTTTTAATGCCCAATATAAAAATAGAAAACATAAATATAAGAAATTCTACATTAAATAACTTTGTTTAATTGCTTGAATACAATTAATTGACGAAATCCTGTTATCACTATGTCAGCAGAAAATCTAGGACTCGGTTTTTATTGCAACATATATATAGGCTATGAACCCAATGAACTTAAGTTTTTTTTTATACGCGTAATGAAAAATTTAAAAAATTATTAAGGTTTCTTGGAAATACATGCATCTACTTTGGCTTTTATTACTATGCAATGTTAGTTTTACAAACTTATTTTATGTGATATTTCGGGAAAGAAAACAGGTTTTTTTTTTTTACAATGTAATAATTTGACCACTATAAATAAGCAAAAATAATCAATTTTCTAGTCTTTAGCACAATTTTTCCTAAAAAAAAATGTAGAGAACGAAAAATCAATCAAGAATTAGTTATTAAGCTGACGAAATTAAAATATAAAACGGGGCCGTCGATATTATTTGATTTGATTTTACAAATGACGTTTAATTAATTAAATTTGAAATACCGTACAAAGAAGTTGTAGTACATATTTAATCTATGAAAACTGAACATTGTTAGTTGTGTTAGTTATGAATTAAGAGCCAATTTGTCAATCCATGTGACTTAAGCAAAAATATTTCGTTTTAGTAAGTCATGCTTCAACAAATTAAACTGGCATTTACATATTTCTGTTAAGTACTCGTTTTAAAAGTTTAAGCTAGGCTCCTGTTTAATAGTATATGACCATTTATTTATTAAACATCAAACCATGTATTTTAAGTCATTCTTAGATTTCATATTGTACTCCGAGTTGTACTCCTTTATCTATATATATATTTTTTTTTTATTTTACAAATGAACCAATGAAACCCAAATTGAAGCAATAATATGACAACTGCAAAAGCTACAGAAAGTTTTAGCTAGGTAATTATTTAGTAATTTTCTTATTTTAAAGTAGCCAAGAACTTAATTATTAATTCTCATTAAGCAATAAATTCAATAATATTCACCTAGTTTAGTAAGACGTGACATCGCATTGTTTTGGAATGCAATAATTGTTTTAGTAACAAATTAAAATAATTAGGACAGCCTGAATTTGTTTAGTTATTCAAATTTCAAATATTGTTTTGTTTGCATATTATTCGCAATTAATACGTAAAATGTATTTTTCTTAGACAAAAAAAAGATATTTAATAAAATAGCGTAATCCTCAGCACTAGCCGTTTTCGCATAACCCTACGAACATAAAAAAAAAAATCTAGATTAATTAACATCTAATGTCCAATATGAGTCTGTTTTTATTTATTTAAAATATTTTATTAATATCCCTTATCAGATAGAGAGATTAAGAAAAACATAATAATTATTAATTATCACTTTCTTCCAGTTCGTGAAATAAATTTGTTAGGTTTTGTAATACTCAATATTTTAAAATAAAATATACCTCGTATAACATTAATACATGTCAATATTCGTCTTTTTATGCAATATTACACCCTAGTCTAAAATTTAACACTACTTAATAAAAAAAATTGAACACGCCCATATGTTCCAGATGATCATTAAGAATTAATTATTGATTATTCTAGTACCTTTTGCTCACACTCGATTTTGCATTTTTTTAGATCCTTATCATATATTTACATACTTTAAAACTCTATAAATTCCAACAACTTCTACATTTCCATTTCTATATATAAATTTACCATATTTTTAAAGTCCTTGACACCAAAATTTGCAATTTCCATTTCCATATTAAATATATTTTTATTGTATCTTGACCTAAAAAAAAAACCTAAAAAGAGAAAACTCCTTCTGGTCCATATGGTGGTCTGGTGGTCCTCAACATCCAATTTTTCTTATTTATCAAATTTGGTCTGGTTTATCTAGTGAAGTGCCCTTTGGTCTTATTTTGCCCATATATGCAGTGGTATTGACAGCAGGTTTTAAGACACTTATTGCAGGATCCACTTACGAATGTTTTAAGGCCAGATCTTTTACGGCAGGGTCGCCATGTAATGTTCTTGGTTACTCTTGTTCAATGGAAATAATAGACGTTGGTAATAACAATAACTCTATTTGGAATTTCAACAATATACAGCCCAAGGGCTGGACCGACAAGGTCCACCCTTGCACTTGCTACCACTCGGGTTAAGGCTAATATCTCTGTGTGTGTGAATGCGTGATGTAGGACACCGTTGCCAAGCGCGCGATGCAGCGTCAGCGTGCTTATTCCGCTTGTATTATAAATGTGAAGCAACTTTAATGAGAACAACTAATACAGGGTGTCACTACACTACATTAGACTTAAACATTCTTAAAATTTAAACAAATATAAAATTCACCACAGCGAGATTATAGCGCTCAAAAAGTTATAAATAATAATTAAGTAAAGGTTTTTGATATCTGGTGTAGTTAAAAATAAAATTTGTACTTTAAAATCAAAAACTGCTTACTTTTTCAATCTTTGAATCTAAGTTTCTCTAGATATAAAAAAATTTTACTTAACTTTTATTTATAACTTTCTGTGTGCTATAACTCTACTGTAGTGAATTTTTTATTGTTTTTTAATCACCAATCTTGGCCTAATTTTTAATTTTTTTGAACATCCTGTACATCCGACGTGAGATTTAAAGCAGTCAGAATTAGTTTTTCTCTAAGCATCAACTTGATCAAGAATATATATATAATATATATATATATATATATATATATATATATATATATATATATATATATATATATATATATATATATATATATATATATGTGTATGAATATTATGTTATATAATGTACTTTGCGTATTATTTAATCGTAATTGATTTAAAATATTAAGTTTTATAAAATCTTACACCTATATTCCCGTTTAACTCAATAAAATTGAACGAGACGGAGAGACAACAAGATGGCGGATTGCATAAGAATTTATTTGTCCCACTGCCATTTGCAGACAAACAATGGGCATTTTCTTAAAATGCAAGTTTGGATTTTTCGGTTACATATTTATTATAGAAATATATTGGTGTTATAGAAAAACAACTTACCAAATTGTTTCAAATGTATTCCAGTGAGGGAGACGTGATAATTTTCGTCTAAATTTTGTATAGCAAAAATTGATGATAAAACTGGTTCGACTAAATTTAAAAATCTGAATGTACTTATATTTTATTAATGGTCTTATGTAATAAAAACATCCTGTGTAAACAATAATTTTTTTTAAATTTAATATAAATTCCCTTTATACAGTATTTAGATATGTCATCATTGTATACATAATGTTTCTTAAAAATTACAAAAAAATAGTTTTTTGAACTATTTTGTGGCCCATTATATGCCAAAATTGACACCATTTTTTAGACACCCAGCAGGTACATCAAAATTGCCCATCCTTTTTAGGGCTTAGGTAAATATAAGCAACATAGACAACTAGAAAAATCTACTAAAACCCAGAATTCTAAAATACACCCAGTGCCATGTCCTTTACCACCCAATCAACTTATGATGTCCGCCATCTTGAATATTTGAAAAATGTCAAATTCTATTTGAAAAATGTCAAATTCAATGACTACCTTTGAAAGGCTAAGGCCTCAGCTTTTTAGGAAGTCCAAAATCTTCAAAATCGGAAGAATAGTAAAAAAATATGACCATGCAATGTCCCGAGCTTCCCTATGCTTCGATCCACTGGGCGACGGAGCCATTCTACTTACATGATAAAGAGTTCGATGGTTTCAAATATATAAGTAATGTTATTCATATTGTACTGTAACTGTGTGTTACTGCATGTACTTATGTCATGTCCTGAACATTTTAAATAATTTTGGTTTATTTTTTCTCTACCTGTTTTTGTGAAAATGGCGCTTGAAATTTGATATTCTTGTCCTTTTGAAGCCAAACTGCCAAACAAGTTTGAGTTTTTAATTATCTATTATCACACACCAATTTTTGGTTTGACAGGAAGTGTCAAAATTTGACATTTCTTAGGAATACAACCAAAATCTAAGATAAGGAAGTAAAATCCATTTTGTTTCAAGTTAAGTCGTTTGGTAGTTATACGACTTCATATTAGTTATTAAGGTATCAATATTAGTTCTTATAACGCTTTAGGTCGAGTCAGTGTTTACATGTCGACCGAAAGCGTTATTTTCTTTAATACCCGTGGTGCCTTCAATCTTTAATGTCCGAGTAAGTAAAATATTCTTTTTTATGAACAATCTAGTTTTAGTAATAGTAATAATAAACCAAATTATTATTTTTAATGCTCTAAGGCGTTATTTTTCTACAACAATGCCCTAGGACGTTATTTTTCTAAAATAATGCCATAGGGCGTTATTTCTTATTTAACTGACTTTGACATATCATTATTTCTCAATAATAAACTAGTCTGACATTAAAATATAGATTTTCAAGTATTATTTATATTTAAATAGTTTAATTTAATTATAGGAAATATAATTCAAAAATATTAAATATTTTAAGAAGAAAGATTAGTGTTTTGTTTACCTTTGGCCAGAGCCAAATTTTGAAAGTAATCTATTTATTGGTTCTCCCAGAGGGGGGGGGGGTAAGTTAACGCTGCCCACTCCACCATTTGGGATCAAAATTCCAAGATGCTAGCGCACGTTCCTGATACCTAGCGCAGCAATATTAAAATAAGCTCACTGAAACCCCCCTTTCGTTAGGGTATTGAAAAAATAGGTTTATCGCCATCTTTTTTTCGTAATGAGAATGAAACTATCTACATACCTTACGCTAGGTATATACTTTTCACAGAGCTAGCGGGCTATCTTGTCTCCATTTAAGATATCAATTTCAAAGTATTAGCGCACGTTCCTGATAGCTAGCGTCATCTATTGCAGAATTATTTAAGCTAGCACACTGAAACCTACCTATATACAGGGTATTGAAAAATAGCATAAGTCCCCCTTTTTTCCTTAACGGGGCAAAATTTCGTGAAAATCAATAGACTATTGATCTGGGCGGTCTAACTCAAGTTTGCCCAGAGCTAGCGCACCACGCTATCAAAAGATAACTTTCAACGGTAGTTAAATGTAATAAAGACAATGTAAGTCCGACAGAACGAATTTAGTTAATGGTAGCACTGAAGGTTACTTTTCTACAGTGTAAAGGAGAATAGCTTTCGGGAATAAAATAGATAAACTAGTGTGTATCAAAAATGTAATAACGTTTACAAAATATGATATCACGCTTGTTATATATACAAATATGGTTACAGAGTATGGTTTTTTAAAATAAAAGTTTATATAAATTCGTTTCGGTCTACAAATGTTGATATTTTAAAACAATTGAAAAAATATTATGGCCAGCTGACATATGGTGGTTTAAAATCGAAATTGTTGTACACAAGCCGGCCTAACAACAGCAATCTTAGGCATAATACAATCAAGGAATTAAAATATTTGAAATAGAAAAGTATGTTCGCATTCCAAGCGATAGCACGTAATAGATATTAACAAAATATTTGAATAACATATATAAAAAAAAACTTTTTTTTACACGACTCACTTTTTCATGTCATTATAGGAAATTCATTTGCCATTATGCCTGTAGCCATATGACATAAAATGACCCAATGCACCTGGCTTAGTAGAACCAAAGTATCCTACCACACCTCCAAGTATATACCTTGTATCAACAGTTGTAAAAAATTTGTAATGCGATGCAGAGATGTATTAATCTCCAATGATAAGTTTACGGTGTCTACAGACTCTCTAATTAAATAAGTTTTGTTTAATACATGTCCAATAGTTGATTGCGCGCCCCGACAACTATCACAAGTTTTACAATGTCTTTTTCTAGCTATGTGCCTGTTGATATCAAAATAGAGATTTTCGAAATTGGTAACTTCAACAGAAATAAAAAATCGTCTCTAGGAAGCCGAAAGCGCGCTAGCATTCTGTAATTGATTTCTTAAATAGAAGCTACCGTTAATTTAGCTCCCGTCCAAACTCCAGACAGGATAGTGCGCTAGCTCTGGGAAAAGTTGCGCTAGGTCTGTAGATAGTTCCGCGAAATTTTCGCCGCGTTACGGAGAAATAGGGGGCTAAAACCATTGTTTTAATACATTGTAGAAAGTTAAGTTTCAGTACACCAGCTTTAATATTGCTACCCTAGCTATTAGTAACGTGCGCTAGCATTTTGGAATTGATATATCAAATGGAGGGATAGCGTTAACTTAGCCCCCCCCTCCCCGAATATAAAAGCCTATATCTTTTGACACTTTGGTGCGCTAGCTCTGGCATAAGGTGCGCTAATATGCGCTAATTCACAGCTTGCTGCGCTAGTATTTTCGTATGTTTAGGAAAAATGGGGGGGGGGTGGCAGGTTAATGGAGCCTGCTTTGTATCTTTATTATCTGTTTTAATATAAGACCTACATTTTAGCTAGCACAAAATGTTTAAAGAACTAAAGGATTAAAATGAAACTATTTAGGCCTGCGTCGGAATTTTAATAAAATCTTTTCATTAAAATCATTTTTAAATTTATTTTTATTATTTTGCTGAGAAGCTACTTAGACTTGGCAATATACGTTTAACAACGACGTATATGTTCTCGAAAACCTTTGCTCGTCGAGGGTAAAGGAAAGATAAGAACAAGGAAACATTCGAGGAGACATTGTTGTACAAAATGATAATATCTGTAGCCTTAAATTAGCAAACACGCTTGAAACATTTTCAGAAAATAGATGAAATCGTATAAATAGAATAATTTGTTACACGAAAATAATTATGCCTAACGTTTTGGAATAAATGGTAATTTTGCTGAGCGATTTAACTCCCTAAATGAAAAGCAAATTAGCTTAATATGCCATTCTGCCTATTCAGCGAGCATATCAGAAAGCATATCACAATTCTGTTTTCATTTATCACATGCTAAAATAAGTAAATAACCACATTTTTGCTGTGCTATGTAAAATTTTTCGCAAAAATATTATGAAACTATTTTCTAATTAATTTATTATTACTTTCCTATAAGCTATCAAAACGGAACTAATTCAAAAAAGATTATCTTGCTGTAGGCTCTGTTCACTAATATACCTTGAAAATTGTTTTCAGAACGCAATAAAAGCAAAATATTCATTTTGAAATTGGTTGCGCTCTATCTTTTAAGCAAGAATAATTTACGAAGTATATGAGATGTTCAGACAAGCAATTTAGGTACGAAATTAAACTGGTTAGTAAAATTTAACGGCTTTCCAGTTAAAACGAGTTAATGCAAAAATAAATTTTTTTATTAACATATTTAGATAATAAAGTTTATATAAAAAAAGGGTTTATTTATTATACACAGGTACGTAAATATTAAGTTTAGGCATAACGTCACAGTACTGTTTGAAATATTTAAATTAGAAAAAATAAAATAAACAATAATCTTAGCTCTTTTGACAGAATATTATGACCTTATTTACTCGACTTTATAAACTTCTTATGCGTTAAGGACATTTCAGCGACATAAACAAGATTCACACCAAAATATCTACTTGGTTTTGGAAATTATTCCTTAGGGCAAAATTTTGTGTATATTTTTATTTAGGATTACAATACAACTTTGCTAGTATTATTTTTTTTCTAAATATTTTGAAAAAGGCCGAAATGGACAGGCGAAACGTCGAGTAAAATATATTCGTTTCAATCCACGAACCTAATCCCAATAAAATACTTGACATTCAGAAATAGTAAGGTTTAAGAAGAATATTTTCATATTTAAGTCTTTACTAATGTAACACTTTCGCATTTATAGTTGCATTTCCGCAAACAACAACAAATACTTTGTATTTGTTGTTGCGCAAATTATCATTAAATTAAAATAAAAGTTTCTTGTAATAATTGCTACTCATTTATTTTCAACTCGTAAAAATGTTGTCCAACAGTGGCAACGTCGCGCGCATGTTTGTTCGCCGATATACGTCAAGATACCCAATATTAATTTATAAAAACTCGGTAGAGTGGTTTATAGTATTTTATTTTGTGCATTGTTTTTTATGTCGGAATTTGTAATTTTTGTAGATATTTAGTGTGTTTTGTATTTTTTTAGTGAGATGACTCTTTGAAAGTCCTTAGAATGGTTCTCCAATGCTAAGTTTGTGGAAAACTAGATACTTTTAAGCCGGAATGGTCCATTCACAGGTTAAGGTTAGAACATCATTTCTTCAGTAGCGTAACATTTAGAATCTTTGAAATGAAATTAAAAGAAATGCAAATGATGAGAAATTAATGGTTTGTTGTGCAATTATAATACCTATGTTAGTAGATACAAGTGTTAAGCTCGTTGATAAAATGTACTACAATAAAAAAAATTTAAAGATTTTTTATTTCGCGGTGGCTAGAGTTGGAGGTTGAAAATATCAAATGTCCATATTTTCATGATAAGTGCCGAATTTCAGGTCCATGGTACATTTTTACTAATTTTCATTTCACATTTCACTAGGTTAAAACATTAGTTTTGCAAATAGTATACTAGAGTACGAAGACAAAATCTATACATTTTTTAATGTCCTAATTTCGTGAATCGTTTTAATAACATATAAATTAAAAATAGTACCTATCTGACAGAGATTCGGTCATAAACATGCTTATGAAGGGGTCAGACACATTAGTTATAAATAAAATGTATTTGAGTCTGAGTCCGAGATAAAGAGCTACTGCAAGGCTCTATTGAATAATTTAAACGTTAAGCTCGTTTTCAAAATACAGTAAATATAAGATTTTGTTATGCTATTTTAGAAATTAGGGGTGCTGTGGGTAGTATATTTTCAAGAACTGCCGAAATCTAGGGTAATGGCATGCTTTATTTGTTTGTTATTTGAGACTTATTATTTGCTTTATTAATATTTTACGATAAAATTACTATTTTCAAATAATTTTAAGCAAAATTTATTTTTCTATAATTCTAAGGTAAATTAATTAAACTCGAATGAACTCAACAATATGTGAATAAAATGCCAGGTTTTACATACCTATATTTAAATTTTAGCGTCACTAGACGCCAAACAATATGTTTTCTCAGTTCCATTTGTCTGTCAGTTCGCGGCGTAGCTAAGAACTGACTACTTATTGATTCGAATTTAGATCAAAAGTTAAGGGTTATATGGGGGTGACTTGGTATTGTTTTGGTAAAAATCCATTGACGAAACAAAATGGCGGCCTAGTGAAATATATATGCTATAAAATAAATTATCCAGTGTATCTCAAATTTTGCACAAAAACCAAGGAATCAACCTGAAATATTTTGGTATGAATCCAAAACAGCAAAACAAACTGGCGGCCTAATAAATTACTCAAAAAAAGTCAATCTAAAAAACTACATATTAGATAAGTTTCAAGTTTTGGACATATATTAAAGGTCATATAGAGATTAACTGATAAAAGTGTGGTACGAATTCAAGACGGACTTGACTTATCTTGCAGCAAAATTGAATATGATAGAGGGATTAACCGGTACGAATTCAAAATGACGATCTAAAATGGCGTCTTAAAAAATCAGTGTAAAAAAATCGGTAAATTTCATTTACCCGGAACTTTCCTCGTTATCGTAGTCTTTCCTTTTATTAGAAAGAGTAAAGTGTGACCCAATTTAGTTCAGCACATAGTATATTTAATAACACATATATACTATTTTTTAAACATTTATATTGAGTACCATTTTGTTCCATCATATATATATATATATATATATATATATATATATATATATATATATATATATATATATATATATATATATATATATATATATATATATATATATATATATATATATATATATATATATATATATATATATATATATATATATATATATATATATATATATATATATATATATATTTATATATATATTTATATGTATACATATATATATAGATATATATATATATATATATATATATATATATATATATATATATATATATATATATATATATATATATATATATATATATATATATATATATATATATATATATATATGTAAATGTGTATATATGTTATCAATTTCCATCTATGTTAATATCTATAGGTCGTCTACCCAAATTACATCTAATGATTTCTCCTGTTGTATATTTTATTACCAGAACGAAGTGGATGGGTCCTCCAGGTATATCTAGATTTTACAAATCACGGTGGATGAATTTTCCAAAGATGTTGCTACATGTTCAGTTATGATAAATTTTTATCTAGAATTACTGCTTTGTTATATGGAACGACGTTGTATAATAACAGAAAAACTTCCCCTTGCAGTGCATTTCGATGACTATGTCTTGTCAATATTATTTAACTTTTTAAGCAAATATTAAATTATTGAACCAAATTCCCTGATTATTTTCATCTGATAATGCGTATCTAACAGATGAAGAATGAACTGTTTCCGAATTAGCAATTTTCTCTAGGATACATTATCAAACATTTTACCAACTTAGAAGGTTTTGTGTTAAATATATTTTCTGTTCCAGAATTATTAACAAAATTTAATGGAAACAAACACGAGAAAGTCAATAATAATAATTGTAAATGCACTTTGGCTGCCTTCTTTCAAGTCCATGCATAAAGGAAGGAGGCAATTTGTAAACTTTCCTCTACCGAAAATATGATTCCTCGAATGATCAAACACAATACGTATGAAGTAAAAGAGAAAAATCCTCATGATGGAGATGAATTTCTGAAGAAAATGTAGATTAGAGATTAATAATTTTGGTATATAATTTTATACAGTAAACGTCGAAAATATGGAATACACTCGTTTAAAAATTAACATTTTTTTATAAAAACACTCGGATATGTGCATATATTACACATGCAACTATATATACAGGATATCATTAGTCCCAGGCCATAGGTTTTTTAAACCTTTGGGTGTCCAAAAAAATTGTACCATGGCAAACTTTTATTAATTATAGCGCCTCTTACAATATTTCATTTGTAGAACCTTCTGTAGATTTAAAAATAATGTTGTTAATATAGGTACACCTTTTTCCATACATCAATGGTTTTAAGTTGTTGACAATTAAAAATCTCCATCCAGCTTTGGCTACAGCAAAATAGGTTTTGAGATGATCGGTAAAATAACAAATCAGCATCAACTTCGTTATTTTAAATGGAACCCCACAATGTATATGCACTTACATCAAATTGACATCGCCTTGTTGATTATTATTGTACCAAGTTTTATAGTTGATCTCTCTACATAATGGAGTCAATGGGAAAACATTGTCTCTTATGGCTGGGTTTCCTCAAATTTTTCGGTTATGTTTAAAGATAAAGGTATCAAATCGGGTATAATTATAATCAGCAAGTTACCTATTTGCTATACATAATTATAAATCGTATACTATTTAAACTAACAAAGTTGATGCCTATTTTTCCAATCGTCTTTTGTTTGTTTTTTTTTCAAATTCTAACGATTCCGATAAAACCCAAGAACTTTTGTATTTGATATTTTTTTAATAACTGTGTGAGTTAACTCTCTAGGGTATCGTTTAAATAACTTATTTCATACTGTCCAGTAAGTCTATTTACCCAGTACTGACAGGATGAAATAAAATACCATACGATACACGTCCGTTAATTGTTCTTACAGAACTCGTTTATAACCGGACTTGTCACGTAAATTATTATATAACCAGACACCCTGTTTAAAGTATACAATAATAAAATTATTAAAAATGAATTTATTAAAATTTAAAGAACTCAATAGCTAAATAATACAGGGTGTTACGTATTCGACGAAATAGCATTGGTATTTCAAAAATCCATAAGAGATACGAGGTTGGTAAAATTAGAGAAAATGCGCAATTGAATTTTGAATAATATGTAGTGGATAAAGTGGAAAAATTCCGACTAGATTATCCGTGAAAAAACCGAAAATTGTAATTTTCTTTTTATATTTTTCACGCTGTATTTGAACAGATGTTACAAAAATTAATTTTATACTTTTATTGTAATTTAGAGCCACTTTTCTTCCTGTCAAGTTGGTGCAGTCAGTGTCAGTCAAATTCGGACGTTTGACTTTGAGGTTTCATTTGACCTTAATTTTTTATTTAATTCTAAATGCACTCATGCATTTAGAATATTTAAAATTATCCTCTGTGGATTTGGCAAGATTTTGGTTTTCTGTCTCTTTCTTTGAAACATTGTCTCTTATGGGAAAATATTTTGTTCAAAAATTAGTTGTGATACATCGTTGGTTTTGAAAGTTCTTAGTAAAAATGAAATAGAAAACCAGATCCGTATTTAAAGAAATGAAATTGATGATGAGATCTCGAAGAGGAAACTTCGGATTTTAAATATTAATGCATTAGCTTGTAGGGAAGGTAAAGTGGCTATGAAGATTTAAACTTTATTTTGTAATATCTCTTGTAATGTAGTCTGAAAAAAAATCACTATTTATGTTTTTTTTTGAGAATATCTTCGCGAGTTGTCGCATTTTCCAACTTTGTCAACGGTATATTATTCAAAATTAAATTTCTTAACTTTGCCCAGATTTAATCAACCTCGTATCACTTACGGTTTTTAAGATGCCAATACTGTCCTTCTAAATAAGTAACACCTTGTACAACCGGAGATAAAACCACAATGAAAAATTTAGGTCTTAAACATTTGAGGATTTATTAAATTATCTGTATCCGCAATATTTTTAAAACTATTAATAATACATATAGGATATGTTTCATGAAATATTTTGCCGTTTTATTACAAAATTACTTTTTCGTAAGGTACCGATTAACACTAACTTAGAATTTAATCAGAGTTTAAAAGTGTCGGTTACTTACATTTATGTACAAATTGCCAAAATTCATCAATATTTTCATTTGTCAATTGACAATATTTGGTAAAAGATAAGTATATACATGAAAAATATCTAAAAGTTTCCTTAGAATCTACAAAGGCGATAATATTAAGGGCGTCCCGTTCAAAAAAATTACAACCATGAGCAGTCACAACACAACACCCTGTATATAACAAAAAAGGTGTGGCAAATAGTTTGGAATAAACTCTTTTCTCGTTTTCATATGTTACCTAAATTCACACATACGCTGATAAAATATAAATACATATTTGTTAGGATTCATTTTCATTTATTAACCTTAAAAATGGAGATTGGAAAGATCAAGCTGCAAATCTCCGGCTATAGGAACATCAGCGGCAAATTAAGATTTTTTCTACGTAAAAATGTAAGTCGATAAAAATGCAGCGTTGTCGGTGTTACGGAGGACCTATGTAACTGTAAAGTAAACGCAAAATATACATCTCAAATATACGTGCTCGACTGTAGCGTTATCGCTGAATGCGGATAAGTCCCGAACTAAAATACCCATAGTATCCATAAACAAGATCTGGGTCCTCCCTCTCAATTTTTGTCAGGTGCTACCGAACGTCAAATACTATGAGTTAACACGGAAATCTATAGTTCCTCCCCGTATAAGGAGGACCTTTCACATACATATATATATATATATATATATATATATATATATATATATATATATATATATATATATATATATATAGGGTGATTCAAAAGTAAGCGTTATCCGTTTGTGGGTATAACCCTTGCGTAAAAATAATACAGAAAGTTCCTATTAACATGGGTCCGGAAATGATTCCTAGAGGAACTACGCCCTTTTTTAAGGGGCACCCTAAAAACGACTTTTTCGCGATATTTTTGAAACCGCTTATAGTTAAATTTTGAAAATCGGTGTGCTGTATAAACATTTGATGCTGAATCTTATTCTGAATTCAAATTTTCAAAATTTTTGTCAGAGGCGTCACATACCGGGAAGGTTAAGGGTGAAGATAACACTATTTTTTTTTATACTTTATTTTATTATTATGAATATCAGCTTGCTCTTGATAGGTAAATTCCATTTTTGTTTTCAGAACCTCTGTACGTAATGCTTTAGATATAGGTAATTAGTACAAATTCAACAAAGCCTTATTATTGAAAAATTGTAAAAAATTTAACATACACTGTCACTGTGTCACAGTTAACCACATGTTTGTCAGTCAAAACATTTCTGAAAGCATAAAAAACTTACCTTCGTTATCAGACGACTTGTATTTATGGTAATAAAAAAGTGTGTTCTATCTATGGCAGGTACTTACTCGGTATTAAATGTTAGATGCAGAATTTTAATGAATAAACATAGAAGAATCAGATAATTTTTAGAGTCAATTCTCTCGTAAACGGTACGCTCTAGCGAATTCAACTAAGGGTACTTTTTTTACGTAGAAAAGTCTGAAATTTAATAATTTCTAAACAAAATTGCAATAAAATAAAGGATAAAAAAATAGAGTTATCTTCACCCTTAACCTTCCAGGTATGTGACGCCTCTGACAAAAAATTTGAAAATCTGAATTCAGAATAAGAATCACCATCAAATGTTTATACAGCACACCGATTTTCAAAATTTAACTATAAGCAGTTTCAAAAATATCGGGAAAAAGTCGTTTTTAGGGTGCCCCTTAAAAATGAGCGTAGTTCCTCTAGGAGGAATCATTTCCGGACCAATGTTAATAGGAACTTTCTGTCTTATTTTTACGCAAGGATAATACCCCCAAACGGATAACGCTTACTTTTGAATCACCCTGTATATATATATATATATATATATAAAATGACTGCATTTTCATTTTTGTCTATCTTTTTAAAAATACTGAATTCACAATTACGCGCCTAAGAAAACTAAAAGTAAAGTACAATTTAACTGTTTTTTTTTTGCTTAAACCTTTTTTGATTTTGGGTAGTAGTCCCGGCCAAATTAATATACGTGTTGAAACGCAATTTCATAAAGAATTTTTTATTTAACATTTATTTTGTCTATAAGATGTTACTCCTTCACCAATAAGTCAAGAAACGACCCAAACATGAAGCTCTGTTTGTTTCAGGACCGAGGAGCCATTCTGCGACCGTGGCATCTGACCCGGCAAGGCTCACGAGTCAATTTCCTTGAGGGATATCAGTATTAAAATCGAATTACCCAAACACTGAAACAAATAAAGTAGCATGTCGTTCGACTTAGAAATAGATACGGGAAATAGGCAACCAGTGGCGCTATCTGTAGGTAGTATGGTGCTCTAGATTGCTTAAGTGCACTTAAGATGCGACCTATATCGGAGCACAAGAAGACACGCATCTGTGCAAAATAGAAGAAAACAGAAGCGGTCTGTAATTGAATCCGCTCGTCTTGCATACCATTATGAGCGTGTTGTTTAACACCTTGTATATATAATTTTTTAGTTTAGGTAAGTTTTGCGCTTAAAACCAGTAATATGTGTTAAAATTTGCAAAAGATAGCTAAAAATAGCACTTTCGTATCTCTTATTATTTTAAAAATATTCTACTCTAAATTTTATCTAAAAATTCGCTTGTCCTGTTTACTCTGTCTAGCAGTTTATACGTCTAGTTTCCAATTAAAGTTTCTTGAGAGAATATCGCAATATCTCGAAAACACGTTTTCTTTTTAAGGCCTTATTTACCGACGAGGGAAAAATGTCTCCAGTATAAGTATGCTGTTTTTAAATGAATTTTAAGATTATCGAGAAGTCAGATGCTTGTTATTGTGATAATTTCGGTTTCCGATATACTGATATAAATTTTAGATACATTTTAATATACCTCATTTAAAAAAACTACTAAACGCTCAAGAACAAATGCCATATTTCGTATTTGGTTATATATTCAACTGGCTTGGTAAACGAAAGCTGTTTCTGTCAGCGACCTATATCGACCTGTCAAACAGACGTCATGTGGTTTATATACAGCAGCAAAATCGATATTTATTGAAATTCGTCTCGATACCATCTCAAATGTTCAAACAAGATACCTGACGTTGCGTTGGATTCGTGTTTTCAATCTTTTTTTACTCCATTTTCATAAATTTCCTAATTTTGGACATCGCATCTTATAAGCAAACATTTTCTGAATTCTAGTTTATAAATCCTTCTTCCCTTTGTTTATGGCATGAAAAATAATCAATTTAATTCATTGCCTATGATAAAATTGTTAATAAAATTTGAAAGAAAGACATGTAGTTAACATTTCTGGCAACACAACAACATTACAATAGTCCTGCTATCTTAATAGCCATTTTATATAATAATCCACTACAAGAATTATGGCCAGATAAATGAATATATAATAAACGGTGGTCTCAAACCACGTCCACTCCCGCATTAGGAAACTTTAGTTAATATATTAACTTAATAGGCGTTTTCCCTCAGAAGTTGGTTTCGAAATTTCCTAATAAATTTTCACTTCTATATTACCTTGTACAATATCCATTATCATAAAGCCCTAATTCCTTTTTCGATGCTCCTGCCACCTGCTGCTAATTTTTAATTAAGGTGTGGTATTTAAGTTGTAATCTTTAGAAGTAAAAAAAAAGTATATCCCAGATAATATTTGTTTTTGTTATGAGCCAAGTTGCCATTTCTTCTAATGTACCTTACAAAATCTCATACTGGTATTTTTAGCTAAGAGGAAGAGATATTATTCTCGGAAATGCGGGATTAGTCAACGTTGTAGACACCTGCTGTGAAAAAATATATTTTTCGGGTAAAATAATTTCAAATTAAGTATTATGTTTTATGTTTTAGTATTTATTATCAGCACAAAATGTTTAAAAAAATTGTATGAATCTTGTGCATTTATGTATTTGAGATTATGCTTCTTTAATTTTTATACATATTAGAAGTTATTATTATACCAAAATATCAAAGCCTAGTTTGGTAAAAATCCAATATGATATAGCATAAAATGTTAAAATAAATTACTAAAAAACTGCTAATCCAATTTATCTTAAATTTTGCAAAAAAAATCAACTGTGAAATACGGATAAACTGGTTAAATATTTGGAGGAGCCATTACAAAAAACTACAGATCCGATTAAGTTGAAATTTTGCATAAAAATCAATTGTGAAAAAGGGATAAATTGGAAACAATTTGCCATTCCTATGTGGTAAAACAAAATAGCTGTAATAGCGATGAAAGTGAAAAAACGTTAAATAGACATGGTCAGAAAGAGTTTAATATTGAACGTCTTGAAGAAATTTAATTAATATTGGGGTTTACCGGTTAAATAAACGAGAAATTGTACATATCTAATTTATAATCGTGTGGATTCAAACAATTTCATTTCTCTGTGGAGTTGCCAGTTACACTTGAATCAAGAGTTGTTTATGTTCCTAAATTTGCCAGACTTTGCAAACATCACCTCAACTTACAGTCACTTTTACTGCTCGGCCTACAATTTGAATTATTAAGACCAGAAACGTACACATCAATTTAATTTTAAAGTTACCTTAGACATAGATTACATGCCACATATAGCCGTTTTTTATCGATTTGCTGGTTCACTACTTAATAAATATGGAGAATTAATTTTAGTAAAGCAATTAATCTTTCTCTAGCATAGGCAATATTGCAAAAAACTCCAGTGCTTTTGTAGTTGATTACAAATTAGAGTTCAGCAAAACCAGCTCGACAATCGAAGAAAAGCAGCTTGACGATCTTTATATTCAATAAACGGTTTTAAAATGCTACTCACTGTTGGGTTACTCATTCATTCGTCCACATTCATTTGATTCATCTATTCATATGAATGAACGAATTGACAAATCAGTGAACTAATGAATATTTCATTCACACTATTCGTCCTACCAATATTTTACCAGTTTGTACCTATGCAACACTTGAATTTTGGGCATTATTCAAAATAAATTTAAGTAGTTTTTAGATGTAGACACACCGCCATTTTGTACGTCATCTCGAATTGGTACCAGTTAATCCCTATTGAATAAGATTTTTCTACGTTCATTTTCTTTAATTTTATTTGGGAGCCATTTTGTTCTGGCCTCTTGAATTCGTACTACAACTTTACCAGTTTATTTCCATATCACACTTAATGCTTGCACTATATTTAAGTAGTTTTTTCAAGCTGATTTTCGAAATATTTTATTAGGCCACCAATTTGTTTTGCTACATTGGATTCATACCAAAATGTTACCAGTTTATTCCTATGTAACATTCGATTTTTGTGCAAAATTTGAGGTAAATTGGATAATTAAATTTTTAAGTAATAATTTTTTAACGTTTCACTAAGCTACCATCGTGTTCCGGCATACTGGATTTTTACCAAAATATTACCAATTCATCTCCATATGACATTTAATTTTTGACTGAAATTTGAAGTCAATTTGGTAAGTAGTTTTTAAGCTAGGCCACGAACTGGCAAACGACAGACACACCGGCAGACAGACCAACGAAATTGAAAAAATATATTTGTTAGCATCTAGGGACGCTAAAACGTGAATATATGTCATATGATTAGGGAACAGGAGTACTGACATTTTTGAATGCGATTTATGTCAAACCTGTCCAGGCAAAGGCCATAAATTATCAGTAATTTTTGTAATTAATTAATTAAAGTTTGACAAGTCACGCGATTCGCATAGCATTTTACGAAGAGAACAGTTAAGTATATGCCGGCTACTAATTAATGATAACTGGCAAACTAATTGATGATAAATATAATCTTTAAGTTAATCTTTGTACAGTTTGAACCTTGATTCCGTATCCAATATAATTCCCAAGTTATTGGCAAATGGGAACTTAGTGCAACAATATCCATGGAAATATTAACGTTGTCCCTTAAAAAATCGTTCTTTGAACCAAAAAGGATCGATTGCGACTTTAACGAAATTAATTTTAGATTGTGATCCAGAAAGAGTTGTTTTAAAGCAGTGACGTCTTCATTTATTAAAAAGGACGCGTTTAAGTAGTTTTGATGGTCAAAATGAAAATAAACTCGAGTGTCATCTGCGTATGCTTGTACTTCGCAGTGTGCCAAAGCTTTCAGTATATCAGATGTATAAATAATAAAGAGGAGTAGGTCGAGGATTGACCCCTGTGGCACCCCCGATAAAATTTGCACTTATTCTGAAAAAGAGTTATTCGATGATATTTTTTGAAACTTGTTAAAAAAATATGAATTTATAAGATCCACTGATTGATCATCAAAGCCATAATACTTTAACTTTGCCAAAAAAAGTTCGTGGTTAATAGTATCGAACGCCTTTGAAAAATCAAGGAGAACCAATGCAGTAGAAAGTTTCCTGTCACTAGCCGACATTGTATCATCCGTAACACCAACTAAGGCAACAGATGTACTAAAATCCTTTCTAAAGCCACATTGATTCTCAGATATAATCATTACAATATTTAATCAACTGATTATATAAAACTTTCTTAAAAATCTTAGAAAGAACAGATAAGATGCTAACAATTCTGAGATCACCAAAACCTGCTGGATTTTTTTGTTTTGTGCAAAGGTTTACGTATTGATATTTTCCAGTGATCTGGAAAAAAATTTGCTTCGATACAACCAGTAATCAATTGTGTAACATATTTTTTTATAAATGGGCAACAATATTTAAGCATTTTAGCGTTAATTCCGTTTACACCTGCAGCATCAGTACTGATGCCATTAATAATCTTACTGATCTCTTCATCCCCGCCATGTCAAAAAAAACTTAACTCATCATTAAACACATTATTCTTATAAAAAGTTATTTTTGTTGTGTAATCAGATACATTTCGCGAAAAATTACTACAATAAGAATTAATTTGATTAGGATCTGATAGATTACTAGGAATAGTTATTCTTGAATTTAAATTAAATGTCCTTAATGATTTCTAAGTCTTTTTGACATTTTTTTCTGCACATACCCTATTTAAATAGTGTCTCTGTTCTCTTCTTACGACTGAAACTATACCATTTTTATTCGCTTGTAATTATCTCAACTTTGTACCGTACTAGTTTGTTTGAATTCATGTAATACTCAATCTCTTTGTTTCATAAAAATTTAACGTTTGGTGACAGCCACGGTGATTTAGCCTTGTGACATGAGGCATACTTATCAAAACTAGAGAAAAGAAAATTAATGAAAATGGTAATTTTACTATTTATAAACTGTTCGTATAAAATATTGTTCCAGTTCATCAAATCAAGATCATTTAAAAAAGATTGTGCATTAAAATTATTGAAGTTTCTGTAGGTAATAAAATTTGGCTCAGTTTGAACTTTCTCTATCTTAAAATTAGAATAAACCAAACAATGATTGGATATGCCATTCATTCGCATTGTTCCAGATTCTTCTATTAACAATTCAATAACAAAAATTGGATCCAACAGGGAAATTGTTGTTCTAGAGATTCTTGTTGGTTTATTTACAATTTGAGAAAGATTAATGTTAAAGTCTCCCAACCAACCTATTTGCTCAACGATAGGATAAATATTAGAAAATATGTGATCAAAATCAGTAACAATAGAACTGAAATTAGTATTTGGATGACGATAAAATTGACTTTAAAAATCAAACATTTAAGAAAATAAGTAACATCAAATTCAAAAGTTATTAACTTTGGTACTAAGTCGTTTTAAAGTAAGCCGCAACACCTTCACCTCTACCATCCCTATCTTTATGAATAACTTGATACCATCAATGTTAAAATTATTGACGTCATCACCATCAGACAACCATGTCTCTGTAAAAATCATAATCATACTTCTTTATTAGATTTTTAAACTCCACAGACCCTGTAAAAAGTGATTCATTATTCATCCAATAGTAAGTTAACTTTACTCCAAGCGTGACGAAATATTAAAAAAAAGAGAATGATAGCAACTCACAAACCAAAACAACATCTAATAGGTACACTCACCCCCCGCTAATAACCAAAAAAGATAACATAAAACGACAATTATACATTATATTTTTTAATAAACCAAACCTTTACCAGTATTTGATATCTTAAAAAAAAACAATTTATTTAAATACTAGCCTAAAGAAGAAACTAACGAAAATGCTCTATACCTAAATCCAAGCATATATATTTACTATATATAAACTTAGAATAAAAGAAAAAACACATAATTTCGAAAACCTGCCAACATTATAAACATCTTATACAAATGTCCTAATTTCTATCAAAGCAAAATATTTCCAATCATACCAGGTCAAGCACTTGCATTTTAAAAATATTATGGCAAGACATTTTCAATTCTAATAGCAATACCGAATTCCACATTTAAATTCTCAAATATCTATTTGGTATTTTTAACAAAACCACATATGGAACATGGAACAAATAAATTCTTTACTTATAACAAAAAAAATACAATTTATCTATTTATTTCACATGCGAAATTTTGATGAATAGATTCACAAATAAAATGGGCTTATAGCTTACATTACGACCAGTGGTACCTAAACAAACATGATAATAAAATGAATATCAAAATATGATAATGAATTAGTCCGAAATTAAAACTTTACATATTTTCGCGGCACCCCAAAAATAAAATTTCCCATCCTGCGACCAAACATCTTTACCATCTATCTTTCTTTCTAACATTAGGAAGTATCGAGTACGTACTCCAGGTCAAATCTTCGAAAACGAAAAATTGTTTTCCTCATCATCACTGCCTGCTTCTTGATATTTGGGGATTCTTGTTATTATTGCCAATAACATATGCAAAGTTTAAGTCGCTTGAATTACAATACAATTTTAAGCTTTCCCTGATCCCAGTATCGGGTACATTCTCGTTTGCACCAACCTGTAGACCAGTAATCCGCACACAGTTATTCCTATTCTTTTTCCAGGCGACAAATGGCCTCCATAATATTTGTTGCTATTTGTTTAAATTATTACACACTGACGAAAATTTATCATACAGCTTACCAAGTTTTAATTTTTTCTTCCAACTGACGGACAAACTTAAAACACACTTTAGTAATAATCGTCTCCATTTCTTCCAAGTCAGTACCAGTTTTACTTGAACCTCGGGGCATTGTAACATTATAATATCTTATTATGTAATTTAGGCAAACTTGTTATTAGATATGTTATTGAAAATGAAACACTTCAAAAATTTCACTTCACAATCAAAAACTTAATTCTTTTATTAAAAATATATATATATTGTAACCACAAAAAAAAAGGTATATTTATCCGTTGCGTCTAAATATCATTTTTTGATAGAAAGTTAAAGATGCAAATTTAAAATTAAAATGCCGGACTTTCGCATTCTCTCGTTTTGAGCTTCAATTAAATGTAAAATGTAATATATTTTAACAAATCTAAAGAATTTAGTAAATAATAATAAAGGAATATCAAAAACTATTTACAAGATTTGGTGGAAATAAACGAAAATTATGAACAACTTGACAATAAATGTAGTAAACGGCTATCCGTTTGTTTTTCTACATCTTTATTAAAAACAGCCTTACAATGGAAGAATTGAAGGCTATAAATATAATCGAGAGCAGAAAATATGGGACAGATTAAATATCTTTCCTTCTTTCCTTTGCAACGTAAACATAATATAAGCTTAACAAAAAATTTCGTACAAGAGGCAGTTTTTTCATTAATGTTTTAAATGGATATTACCACGAAAATATAACAATACCTACTGAGTATAGAGTATTAATCGTACGTACCAGTTTACCAAATACTCACATTTTTATAAGGAGTAACAAAGGCAACTTCGAAATAACTCTAATGTTTAACAGCGTTATTAAATGTCGTTTTTTTATTGGATTGAGATAATTTTTTGTACTTTTTGTTTATAGTTTTTTTAGGTGTTGGCTCTATGACTATTGTATTTTCATCTTAGCAGCTTTTTTTAAGGTTCTTAGCATTGGGATACGGTCAAAAGGCCGAAAATTAACTGCTTTTCAGACTACAAATTGGCTCAAAAACAAATGTACTTAAGTTTAATATGGCGGAATGTTTTAACCTAATAACAAAATAATTAATCTGAAGTTAAAAATAGATGGTTTTTTTTAACGATCGGGAGGAAGTTCATTTGAACAATATAATGGGATGTAACAGTAAAGACGACTTCTGTCAGTATATTATCGTTGCGTATTATGATGCGCTCAAATATGGTTTATGTTTATTATATCGTTAATTTTACGGACATATCTGTGGCATAGGTGATCGGGTCAAATAAAGAAATAAATAAATACACTTTTACTTCTTTACAAATTTATGCATAACATGAATTCCTACATTATATTTAAGTAGTAGTAAAGAAGAGGTCAATATCCGGTCAAAACCCCAATATGGTTTGGATTTTAGACTGAATTTACGAAAAATAACATTTTGCACACCGATTTTAGAGGTTTTTCACACTAGTGCGAACTAGTGGCAATAATGCGACATTTCTTTGATCTAAAAATTAAATTCTTAAGGTTATATAAAACATACATAAGAAAATGTACTAGACGCAAGCAAATATTTAAAAATTGTTTAAGTGCCCTAGTTACAACGCTATAAATATATGTGAAATCTGGAAGATAGATGTCAATATACCAAAAAAGTAGCCTTTAAGACAACTGTTCTGTTTAAAATAAAAAAAATTGATACCTGGTCAGAGTAATATAAATACCCTGTATACATACATATAATAAATATAACTTTTGTATTTTACTTTCTTTCAAGCTATTCAAATTCTGAGATAAGGAAGAACGTCATCTTACTTTAAACACCCTCTACATTCACCGTCCGTTATGATTATTATAAGATATGATACATCACATAAAATTGTGGATTGAGAATTGCTCCCTAAGGAACACCTGTTATTATACGAGTGAGAAAAGTTTGATAGAATCTGCCTTTTAAATAACGAAAAATTATATTCGGGTCATATAGAAATAAACTTGTACGAATTTAACATGACAAAATAAAAGAATAACCTAACAATTTTTTTAAAAAATCAGTTTAGAAAATTTGTTTTAAAATATGCCAAAAATTATTTGATTATTGATGTGTGCATAGCGAAAAATTGGTAAAACATTAATACGAATCCAATATAGCGGAATTAAATGAAGTCAATTAAAATAATTTGAAAAACAACATAATCACTTCTTTTATTAAAACAACTAAAGCACGACCCAGTGTAGTTTAGCACGTAGCCATTTAGTAGTAGATTAATAATTTAAAAATGGAAGAATTGATTACGAGGAAACTTCCGGTTAAAATGTTTCACAACTCATTTTTACCCAATTCACCGGAATTTATCTCCTAATGAACAATTGCATTTATTAAGAGAATTAAAGATAACTTGTAGATGTGCTGTACATATTAATACATAACTACATGCACGGAACTATATTAGGGTCAAGTAAAGCCAATTTATCAATTTTTATACACATGCCAACAACAGAAATCCAAATTTTAAAAAGGGTATTATTATGCGAGAGGGATATAATTAATAAAATGGAAGGTTAGTTGACATACAGTGTAGTTTGATTTTCACATCCAACTCTCCAATCGTTGTAAATTCCACTTCCAAGGGGTGAGAATAACGCATCGCTAAAACCGATGTATCATCAATTGTGATGATAACAGTTAAGTTTCGCAAACCCGAAATTGACTTTTTAAAAACAATTTATTTTGAGAACCGTGTTACATAGATTCTACCTTATAACTAACTCAACAATATTTTACGAATACAATTTATATTAAAATATATGCTGATGTCTACAATCGAGTTCTTGTGAATATATACAATTAATCAGGGTTATAGAACACATAACTCCTCCCGACCTAGAGACGAGCTTACGGAGGTAGCGAGCTTCAGATGACTATCTCTGAATTGGGTGTGGTGTTAGCTTCTTGGTATCTCGGGGTAGGCTTGGGCTTCTTGAATCTTGTGCTAATGATTCTCTTGTAGAGGAAGTAACCAATTTCTATAAGTATTACCAGATACAGTAACAGCGTCCAAAAACTGAATTTGTGGAAGTATACGGGCCGATGAAAAGCTTCGTTTAATTGTTGGTGTTGAACATCAAGTGCTGTTTGAATTCTTCTTGCTTCCTTGAGATTAGTTCAAAGTTACTAAACTTTATTGGACCCGACTCCTCGTTCGAATACTTCAGATTTATTTGTGGAAGTTCGATGTTTTTGAAGTGTATTTTGGGGTCTTGGTATGTCTTTAATAATACGTTGCTTATGTGTATTTCACAGCTTGGGCTCATTTCAAGGATGTAAGTTACTTTTAGTGGAATATTATCTTTATTCGCACCGCATTGTTGTACTGCTACTACTTGCTTTGGAATTATTAACATCCATTCCTTTGCCTTTCTAGTTTCTTAATTTTGATATCTTGGATTCCAGTTTTCATCTGGTGACATTGATTTATATTTTGGATAAACTTGAGCATCTGTACTTCGCATGGAGGTTCTTGACCGATGGACCCTGGGTTAAGTTCATGGCAGAGGCATTCTTCCGTACTGACTTCTTGGCATTGTTAGTTAAATGAGGCATACTTCCGCTCATTGAGGATAAGGTATTTGTATTGAGGGAATATCATTCTGAAGTGATTTGACGAAGGGGTTGGTAAAGGATAGAGGTGGTAGAGTATATAGCTATTGCTTTCTACAATAGGCACTTCTATTATAAAAATTATTTGATTTCTTTTTGAATAACTTTTGATTTGTAATATTTTTTCAAATATAAGAATATTTTCGAGATTTGGAAAAAATGGGAGTTTACCAGATTTTATTTCGTTTGTTACAATTTCTACCTCATTAAAGAGATCGTTGGGATCTAAAATTGAATTATGAAATGTGTTTAATTTAGAAAACGTTATTGCTATTTGTATTTTTTCTAAGATGTCGTATAGTTCTTGAAAAGAAATTGTTATTTGAGAAATTAGCGTCTGTATTAAAAAATAGTGGTTTGTCTCCATTTGTTTTGTTTCTGTGAGTGTTTAAGGACTTCTTCTATTTGTAAGGTACGCGATTCTAAGATAAGATGGTTATGTGTTAAGTTTTTTGAAATTTCTTGAAACAGTTTATTAGATTTTTGTATTATGGTTATTTGCCCTTGCATTGCTGATTTTAAACGATTTTCGTTCGCAAATATCGATGAGATTGCCTTGTCGTACTTTTCGGCATCGTCTTGATCAAGATTACCTGTTAAAGATTTTATTATTGAGCCAAAGCCATTTACGAGTCCTCTTTTTGTTCTATTTCTAAATGCTATAGGATTTATCTGTGCTATTTGTGATTTGATTTTATTTTCGAGAATAGAAGCTAAATTATATATTGTAAAATTCTTTTTTATAGATCGTTGAGTTCTTTAGGGAGGTTACTATTTTCTTAAAACTCGTTTGTAGAAGTGTATATTCGCCTGATATAGCGGTTATGTCATAGATTTGTACGAATGACCAAAAATCGATTATATTTTGGGAGTTGCCAAGTTTTAGGGGTAATAGTCCAGGGTTCTTGTCGAGGTTGTGGAAGGTCACTTCTGCGCTTGTGCTTTCGAAGAGCCTGAAACAACAGGGGTTTTTAGTTCTTTTATGTGAATAGTTCTAACAGTTCGACAATTTCGAAGGAGCCGAGGAATTTCTTTTCTTTTTTGTATCGTTTGTTACTTGTTTTATAAACAGTCTGTTCTATTTTAAACTGATGTTGGTTTGGTCCTAGAGTGTTACGTTTTTCGATTACTTTTTCTTTTTGAGTTTCTAAAGTATTTTTTATATCGTCATAAAGGTGTTTTAGTTTGTCGTTGTGATTCGATACATAATCTGTAAAAAAAGTTGTTTTTATTAAGTCGCACGGGTCACTAGAATTGGTATGTCCAAATGTTATGTCAAAAGGGGTGTATTTGGTTGACGAATGTACGAATTATTGTATGCTAGCAGGGCATATTTCATTAATGTTTTGTGTCTTCCTTTTTGAACCTTTCTCTTAAAATACGTAGGTGTTCTATGATTGTCGAGTGGAGGCGTTCTACGGGGGAATTCGATTCATGATGAAACGGTGTTGTAAAATGTATGTCTATTTTGTGGGCTTTTAGAAGCTCTTGTACCGTGTTGTTTTTAAATTCAGAACCGTTGTCCATTATTATTCGTTCGGGTATGCCGTAGAAAGAGAAATAATGTAATAGAGCTATACAAATTTCAATAGAGGTTTTGCCGGACACAGGCAAGGCTTGTCTTAACTTTGAATATGTGTCTATAATAGTTAGAAATTCTTGATTGTTGAATTTGAAAACATCTATGTGCAATAACTGGAATAGTTTTCCTACTGTTTCGGTAAGAACTAGAGGCACATACGGAGGTTTACGAGAATATTTTGATGTTTGGCATATTTCGCATTCGTTAATGTATTTAGACACGTCGGTTTTCATGAATGGCCAGTCGTAGTTTATTTTGAGTTTTTCAAGGGTTTCAGAAATGCCCCAACGATTACACTTGCCTTCTTGTTGGTATTTAATAAGGAGAGTGCGTTCTTCGGGGTCTTTTAATGAATTGACTAATTTAGTGCATTTTATTAGATTTAAAGCTGTTCATGTGTCTCATCTATATGTCATTAAATTCGAGATACATAGAATCGTAGAATCATAGTCGTAGAAATATAAATGAAAGGTTTTGTTATCTGAAGTGTATGTTTTTAAGAAGTCTAGTATTAGTCGAGGATTTCGTTTCCCGATTTTTACGTTCCGTATATTGTTTTTTCAAAGGTGTCCAAAGTAACTTCAATTTTGTCGTAGGGATTTTTCGAAATTATTATTTGATTGGGTTTATTATTTATGATTTCGTCCAGGCTATTCTGATAACGAACGATAAAGATAACGTCATTAATTGTTTGATTGTTACTACTTGAGTGAGGTGTTTGTAAACTACATTCCGGTATCTGGGGTGGTTGAGATGAACCTATTCTGATGTCTTGTAAAATTCTGATTTTATTTTCTTTTGGTTTCGGTGTTTGGGTCAAATGATTGGTCTAAAAAGGTGTCTATATCTAAGTCTATGTCTCCCGGGATATTTATTACGCTTTCATTTCGATCGCATTGATGCATATTCCGAAAGTGCGTCTGCGTTCGCATTTTGTTTGCCTTTTTTATATATTATTTCGTAATCGTATTCCTCGAGTTTTAATCTCCATCTTACAAGTTTACTGTTTGGTTCTTTTAGGTTAAACAGCCAGACTAGAGGACGATGGTTCGTAAAAATTTGAAATTTTAGATATACGAGGCAAATTTCGTTTTGAAGACCACGCAGTATATTGTCCATCACCCGTTGGAATGTGGATGGTGTGTTTTTTAGAACGAATGGCATTCTTTTGAATTCGTAATGCCCATTTTCGGTAGAAAAAGCTGCTTTTTGAACGTCGTCGGGATCTTTCTCGATCTGATGAAATCCGTTCACTAGATCTAAGGTTGTGAAGGCTTCTGCCTAACTTGTCTAGAATATCAGAAATATTTGGGAGGGGATATTTGTCGTTAATAGAGAATGAACACTCTAGGCGTCCGTAGTCGATCACAAGCCGCCATTTACGTTTTCCAGAAGCCTAACTTCTTTGGAATAATCCAAATGGGACTAGACCAAGGGGAGACTGAATTTTGAATAATACCTTGCTCAAGCATCTTCGAAATTGGTTGTTTGACTTCCTTTCGGTGAATTTCAGGATAACGATAACTTTTTGTAAAAATAGGAGACTCTTCTTTTAAGTTAATCTTATGCCTGATCTGATTAGTAAAAGTTAAGGGGACTTTGTCACAATAGAAGATGTCTCTGAACTCTAAACACAAATTCTGTATTGCTTCCCTTTCTTCAGAGTGGCAATGATCAAGGCGATTAATTTTTAGATTGGATTTTAAAAGAGAATCGTGATAATCGGAAATATCTTTGTCGTTTTCCATTTTCTCGAGAAAGTTAATGTGGCACATATCAAGGGGTTCGATATCGACTGGTTCGGCAAAATTTATTTCAACAGGGAAATCGCAAGAATTGGTTACAGATGTTATAGCGTATTAATTTGAAACATTTACTAATGCTTTGGGCATTTCGAAATTATTTTCAAATTTTGTATACTCAAGAATCCTTATACCTACTTTCATTTTTACAGGTACTTTTATATTTGGTTGTGTTCTCGCAGGTATGTTTATGTAATAATTTTGTCAGATTTTTTAATAGATTTTTCGTAAATTATAGGGATTTCAGCAAAAGTAGTTTTTAATGTCCCTGCTTTTATATTAATGCTGCAATTAAATATTGGCTGAAAATATCTGCGCCTATTAAGTCATCATATTTTTGAAAAAAATCAAATAGATAAAATTTATGAAAGCCATTTGTGTTGAAAATATTGAAAAAGGGAATATTAGCAACTTCATCGTGATTAGACATAGCATGTGACGTCTGAATATTAAAGGTTTTCTGGTTTATATATTTTTTGTAAAAATTGTGAGCAATATCAGGACTTATCCAACTAGAACTACCTGTATCTATTAAAAAATATGCTTTAATTTCCGGAACAAAAATATATGGAAGGTCTGACCTCATATTATTAAGAAATATTATGTCGGGTTGTTGTCATGATGAACAAGAGAAAAATTTTCCTCGTAATTATTACCATTAGGATTAAAACCAGGTGAATGGTCCGTAGAGTATGTGTCAGCGTATGTGGTGTCACATGGATATGGCTATGTATTATCTGCAGCATAGTAATTTTGACTTATTTCGTAGTTATTTGGAAAATAATTTTGGCTATCTTCGTATGTCGCATAGTCTGTTAATTCTTTAATTTCCTCAGGGTTTTCATTAGAGTTTGAAGGATTTATTTATTTATTTTTAGTTATTTATTGGGCGTATAATTCTTGAAATGTATGTAAATTTGGGTTTTGGTTTATTTAACACAGTATTGCCTGAACTAGTGTTTATAGGAGTAACCTTATTTAATTCAGTTTGTCTCTGGTTTCGAATTATCGCGCTTGATTTTGGAAATGAGGACAGTTGATTTTGTTGTTGGCAAATGGGAATCTAAAGTTTTGGTTTTGAAATTGTTGTCGTGGTTGGAAGGGCCTGGGTGGAAAATTACTTGTTGGCATTGATTAAAATGGTCTAGGCGTAAAGTTATTTATCATAGGCGTTGGTTGAAAAGGCCTTAATGCAAAATTATTTGGTGGTAGCATGGGTCTAGGTAAAAGTGAAAAATTTGGTTGGGGGTATATATTTTGTGGTCTCAATTAAACGCTTGAATTTTAATTTCTTATATTAGGCAAATTTGTATTATAATTGGTTTTAAAATTAGAATTCGTTGTGTAGTTTGTACCTGAGCTAAACTGAATAAAATTTTCTTCTTCAGTTGTAAAGCTATAGCTTCTACGAGATGTTGAGGATTTTTAAGTCTAACTACTAATTGCATATAGTAAGGGAGGCCTGCTAAAAAAGTTTATAAGGCAAAGTCGACATAATGGGCTATTTTAATTCTTTTTTCTGTGTCGTCAACTCTAAGAGTACTTAATTTTGCAAATAAAAGACTCCTAGTATCTTGTATTCGCATGCCGAAATTTAAAGGAGATTAATTTTTCTGTTTTATAGAAATTAAATCTTGTATGAGGCAATTAATGCCTCTATAATCAGAAAGTATTAAATTTAATGTGCTTTTAATTAGGTTCCAAGAGTTAAGGTCAGATCTAGATCCAATTAAATCGACTGCCCTACCTCGTAATTTACTTAATATAGTATCTAAAAGTATTACATTTATAGAGTCGTCAAGATTTGTAGAATATTTAAAATTTTTTAAAAACTTTTCACTTGAACAGATAAATATTTGAAGCAATTTAGTATTACTGTCAAAGAGAGGAATGTTATCGGCTTGATATCTGATAAGTGGAATATCGCGACTCATGTTTTCTGTTGGTGTAGATGTTTCGAGAACTAAATTATTTTCAAGAACTGTCGAATAAGTTTCGTCGACCGAGCTTACACTTAATTAAGACAAATTTGTGATTATTTCGTCAATAAAAAGAAATATACATGTATAAAAATAAAACAAAATGCCTATGTGTAACTAGGAAAAATAGGAAATTGAGAAGGCAATGAGCACTTACAATAGTATTCCAGCGAAGATTAACTGCATAGTTTTTCTTGGCTGCCTTTTCTTAAACTACTGCCTTGAGGATCCGATGTGAGGTGTCCCAGGCGTCTTAATTCTAGGTTCCCAGAGGTTTGGTCGATGTTGTACTTCTCTCTGGTAGGGTCTCGAGGGCTGCAAACTTCTTTTTTTTTATTTTCTAGTTCTTGATCGACGAACTGTTGAAACAGACCGGATTAGCGATGTATGTCTTTTCCATTTGACTGCGCCAGTTAAGTTTCACAAAACCCGAAATTGACTTTTTAAAAACAATTTATTTTGAGAACCGAGTTACAGAGATTCCACCTTATAACTAACTTAACAATATTTTACGAATACAATTTATATTAAAATATATGCTGATGTCTGCAATCGAGTTCTTGTGAATATATACAATTAATTAGCGTTATGGAACACATAACTTAACACTCGCCCAATGGTGAGTACTCCCTTCGAGCACTTCCTGCATTTCTTCTGCATTTTCGTTCACAGTCACCAATATTTTCCGTTTCAATTCAGCTAAAATTTGACACTATTTCACACACATTTGACAGGATTCCATTTAGATACTCTGGGTCAACTTTTATTCTATTAATTTAATACAAATCTTAAGGTACCATTCTGATCTTTTTAGCGTATGCAGGATAAATAACGTGTTACATTTAAGTCTTTTAATTGAAATATTATATTTTTAGAAACATTTAGGCTATTGTGTCAATTGGTGGTCTGGCACGCTCCATCCTTCTCTGATTTATAGCTTTAAATTTGCTACTTTTCTCACTTCATGACTCACACATATTGGTGAACATCCATAATAATAATTGAAAATAAGACAGGCTGATTCGTTTTTATTCAGATATTTGACCGTGTTACCCATCATATGAAATCATATCGTGTTGGGTTTTGCGGACCACGTAATTTTAGTTTCGTTCGGTTTGTTTTGATTTCGGAATTCGGATTATAATAATTTGTTTTTTAAACTAATTCGCGTTTTGTGTATATATTCATGTAAAGACATAGATATGCAGCCGAGATGTAGTTATGTTCTGGATAACTAAGAATACACAGTGGACTATTTAAAACAAAACTTTTCTAAATTAACTTTAGAAGATAAACTAAAAGTAAAAATTACCGGCAAACCGACTCTAAATCTTAATACTACCACCGAACATTAATAAGACAAGAAAGGGCACGGTCCGTCGGAACTTTTATGTTGTCCTTACAAAACGTGCCGACAAATCCGAGAAATGTATACAGCTGTGCAGGTGTCCATGCTTTTACGAGGTTGATGCAAACCGCTAGCTATTAAAAAGAGTAAACGTTAACCTACCGGGGTGATGTAAAAACGAGTTTAAAAACATCTATCCATAATTTTTATTGTAACCTATTTTGCTTTATATGTATTAAAAGAAAAACGGAGAAAACGTCAAGTTGTTTAATTAATAGATTTACAAATAGAGTACTGTTTGTAAAAATTAAGTAAAAAAGGAAATTAATTGATGAAAATTTCAATCCCAGATGGCGGAAGAAAATGGCGGCTTAATAAAGTATTTATAAATTCAGCCTAAAAAACTAATTGTGGTATAGAGATAAACTAGTAAACCTGGGGTACTAATTCAAGATGGCGGAACAAAACGGCGGCCAAATAAAATATTTGTAATCGTAAAAAAAATCACATCCTCAGGTTTTACATATTTTTAGGTTTTAGCATCCCTAGATGCAAAAAGATATGTTTCATCAATTCTATCGGTTCGTCTGTTAATTTGTTTGTCGGTCTGTCAGTTCGCGACATAGCTTAAAAGCTACTTATCAGATTAACTTCCATTTTAGACACAAATTAAAAGTCATATGGGGATGACCTGGTAATATTTTGGTAAAAATCCAGTATGCCGGAACAAGAAGGTTGACTAGTTAAAAAAACTATTACTAAAAAACTAATTATCCAATTTCCTTAAATTTTGCACAAAAATCAAATGTTACGAATAAACTGGTAACATTTTGGTATGAATAAGAGATAGAAAAAACAAAATGGTGGCCTAATAAAATATTTAAAAAATCGGCCTGAAAAAACTACTTATTAGATTAATTTCAAATTATGTGCAAGCAATAAATGTTATGTACAGATAAACTGGTAAAGTTGTGGCACGAATTCAAGATGGTGCAACAAAAAGGCGGCCAATAATTTTTTTTAAATTCAATTGACATAAGTGTGATGTGTTATGATATAAGGATAAACCTCGGTAAAAACTGACAAAATTCAACATGACGTAACAAAATGCCGGTGTTTGTCAATGTAAAAAGTACCTACTGAATTTATTTTTAATTATGCTCAAAATGCCAAAAATCAAGTGTGACATAGGGAGAAACTAGTAAAATATTAATAGGAATCCAATATGATGAAAAAAAATGGCATCAAATAAAAATGTTAAAAAGATAGTAATGACTATTATACTAAACTAAATTGGGCTACTCTCCACTATTCCTAATAAAAGAAAAGATTTATAACGAGAGAAGTTCCGGCTTATGAAAATTTACCGACTTTTTAATAGATAGGCAGTAATGTAAACACTACAGCTTTGCCGTCCGTACTTGAAAATTTATATAGCCATGCAAACACTTTTAAAGAAGTATTTTTGTCATTGATACATTTTGCACCTTCAACCTCATGAAGATATTTTTGAGTAAATAATTTGTTGAATGCCTTACAAAATTGTATTTTCCGCCACAATTTCTTATCAGGACAAAAAAAAATTCGAGGCAATCCTGATTAAGGTTTCTTCTTAAAAGAAATGAATAATTTTTCCGTTTTAAAATTTCCTATAAAGATAGAACGGGGTTAATAGTAATTTTCCAGCCATTTACCAAACACAAAACACAAAGTAAATTGGTAAATGCTTATTTTAATTTTAAAGAAATTAATAATTAGTTTCACGCCGTGCGCCGGCAAATATAAAGACAATTGGTATATAGTAATGTTTGGTAGTATATTTTAATACTTTATTATATGACGGATAACCAGTTTATGCATCTCGCCCGGCTGCGCCTTCGAGGGCTCGAAAAAGCATACATACGATATTCAAGTCTTATTAATGTTCGGTGATACTACGCAGGTCAATAAAGGACAAACACGCGATTTTTAAAGAACCTTTAAAATGAAGTTGTACGGAAAACATGAGTGGTTTTGCGGTTGCAGTATTAATAATAGTTATTTTTATTTCCCGTGTTCGCCGTTTGAGTCGGAAGCGCACTTGTCTCAAAAAATAAAAAAAACCTGAAAATTCTTAAGTTCATATAAATTCTCAAATAGAACTATGTCTTCTAGTACAAATAGATATTAGACAGCAACTGGATACTGCCTATAGAAAAGGAATGGAGAAATATAACGAAAATGTATCAAAAAACAGGTAACAAAAATTATAAACTGCATAAAGTTCTGTGGCATTTTTGAGTTAGCTCTGCGTGACCAATATGAAGGGGAAGGTTCGCAAAATCCGCAGTTTTTAAGGGTGTAACAAAACCCCTATTCTATGCCCATGATTGGTGGTTCCATCGGCAACGCGCGTCCTGCATTTTTTGTATTCCCCTAAATAACCTAATATACATATTGTTTCACTTGTGAGCCTCCTTTCCGTCACTAGCTGCCACTGTTCTCTCACAATTAATGCTGGACTATGTTCAAAAAGGAATGGTGAAGGAATAATTTCAGTAGCGAAAAATGAAAGGTTTGGAAGAGGGCACAGAAGAATCGGGTTTAAAAATAGATGCTCTGGATCTTATTACCCTAGGAAATAAAATTTTACACAAAAAGGCTTGCAAATTTAAGCACCACACTAATATATTGGTTCAAGGGTGGATAGATTTTTGTTATAAAACCTGATTCCTCTGCTGTTATTATAATTACCGATAGGCCCAAGAAAATATATCTGCATCATTTAATCAAATAAAGAGTATGATTTGATATAAGACATTCAGAGAAAATAATTAAAGTTTCCTATTTTGAGCTTAATCGAATGATGCTTATTCTTATTATAACCAACGGCAAATTGCTCGATGAAAAATGCCAAGTATTGGATGCTCGAAAAATGTCAAAGTGACTTACACACTGACCACAACATTTATCACCCCGCTTTAATTATAAATTAAGACAGGTAAGAATGGCAAAATTAGAAAATTGCGCTTCCAAAATCCCAAATTTGAATGAATGATTACTTTCATTTATTAGGAGAATTAAAAGATAACATAATTTGTAATATTCATATTAGTTAATAACTTCGTGACAAACTTATCTAAGCACACATTAGACTTGTCAAAATAAAGAACCCATAACCATGGAAGTTTCGGGAAAAACTAATTTACCGATTTATTTAACCCGCCAAGTAGCAAAAAGGTTCACTGAAAATAAATTAAACGCAGCAAAATTTATTTAATTTCAAAATCCCTGATCATAATATTTTCGGATTATGTTAAATAGTTAACTAACGACACTACTTTATAGAAGCTTTTTTTAACTTGCTTTCTTCGTATGTCTAATGTCTCTCCGGTACAATATTCGTAATCCATTTTTCAAGCATTTGCTAGAATCCTATTGAGCTAAAATTTGGCATACCTATGCAACTTTTGTGACAATGCAATATATGGTACCATGGAACTGGTCTAAAGCTGGAGCCGGAAGGTAGCCATAGAGACTTTTCACCTACACTACAACTCGTTGGATTTGTATTGGGAATCACTATAGGCTTAGGTGATGTGCAGGGTCTGATAGCGGAACCCGAAGGAGACTGGGTGGCGACCAGGGTCGGATGATAGAACTGGAAGATGGCCATAGGAACTTCTTTGGCTTCGTTGGATTTTCAATAAAATTTAATACTAGACAAATAAATACAGATAATTAAATATATTTTAATGTTAAAAAGTACAAAAGTACAAATACAAGGCTCGAGAGGTCATCACACTTGAAATAAAGCGCCAAACTGTTAAGAAAATATTAAAATATCTAAAAGATCTGCGTTTATGTAGGTTTTATTAAGTATATACTGCTCGCGACTTTGATCGGTGAGGGAGGGATTCTTCTGTAGGTTTATTATTTTACTTAATAAATAATTGTTTTTAGTAGCTTTTACTTAACTTACTTTCTTCGTATGTCTGATGTCTCTCTGGTACAATATTTGTAATCCATTCAAGCACTTGCTAGGATCCTATTTAGTCCTAAAGAATAATAGTATAAAATATAAAAAAATGTTAGTAGTTTCTATAGTCTTTCATACAAAAAACTGTGTATTCCGTTTTCTTCTTTTTTTATGACACCTTAAGGAATTCATGAAAAAATGCAAACAATAGGCTTTTGTCGCTGCACAAACAAGCCGACTACCACCGAGAAGATGAATATTTGCCGTAAAAAAGTCCCAGATGATAAATGTACCATTTTTAGAGTTGTCTAAAAAGCCGGAAAATTTTTCTTTGTCCGACCTTCGGCATGAATTTCTTTGGTACACTTTCTTGGGGGGCAAAATATACAAAGCGCCGTTGTAAATACCGCACTTCATTAGATAAAGTAAGCGTATTCTCAGGGATGCTGATCTTGTCGGGGCGCTGCTCCCTTAATGGATTGTTATATATCACTGACTGACTTTTGTCTTTTGATTTTTAGAGTATATTCTTGTTGTTTGCAAATTTTGAGTAATATTGCCTTAAAACTTTTATTTTATGATATAATGAAGCCCATTCATTATCGCAACTCCTTTGGGTTATAGGCTGAAAAATATAACATTAAAATAAACCTAAATGCAAAAACGCTTAATCTCAATCTCAGTCTCATGATTACAGGTGTATCACTTTATATATACATTAGATATTAAATTTTTAAATCTAAGATAGACTAGAACAAAATGTGATTTACCGTAGCAATTAATTGTGTAGGTATCACCAAAATAATTATTTATTAAGATATAAAGTCCAACAACTGACATATAAAAAAAATATAAAAAATTGGTAAATTTCCTTTACCCGGAATTTCTCTCGTTATAAATCTATCCTTTTATTAGGAATAGTGAAGTTTGACCCAATTTAGTTGAGTACATAACCATTTAAGAACACATATATATACTATCTTTGGTTCGATGTATTTGGCCCTAAACTTCACTTGCCCGAACCTACATTACACATAACCGTCACTGGCGCTAACAGTCGAAATCCCGACACATTGGAATGCATGGAATTCGTCGTTGGCCTTAAACGTCGAAATACATAAACATGCACGCCAATGATGTAAGAAACTTCTGTCACTGTTGCCAAAGTGCATTATTGTTCTAAAGAAGTACATATTTCCGACAATATTAGTAATATTGTCAATTGTGTTTTTTTATTTATGTTTGATAACATGTTATTAATATTCCTGAATAATAAGTTTTAAATCGTTCCCAAAGAATTACCTAGTTTATAAAAATAGCAAATAGCTACGTATTAATTCTACTGCTACCGTATCAGTGTTAAGATACAATAAAATAAGTTTTACTAACATGACGAAAAATGCCTGTAAATTGTTAGTTGGTTGTGAAACGTGCAGAAATAATATGCGTTCCCGATAAGTCCTGAATTTTCAGTTTTTCGCCCATTTAAATGCAATTTCAAGAACGAGATTACTAGAAAGTTAGATTCAGCAATTTAAATGGACTATCAAATTAGGATATCAGAAAGTATATTGTAACATACAAATTTCATATTGGTAAGCCATCTAGATTCTTTTTTTGTGTATACATCTATTTTCTTTAATGTTCCTCTTCGGATTTTCTTCAATATATCGGTTTTTTAATGTATAGTGCACACTAAATGTTAGTTAGAAAAACCTCGACAAAAACATTTGTATTTGGTTGATAACATGATTATGATATATAGTTGTGTTTGCATTTTTAGGAAAACCAAGTAAATTCATGGATGTATCAACCACAGTAGGCTCCATCTTGGCAAATCGGGGTACCTATGTATCTCAGGCAACAATAAAAAATGAAAATCAGCTTTGCATATAAAATTATGAGTAGACAGACAAAGCAGTGAGGAATGCTTCCATAGTCCATCTGAGAATAAATATAGAACTGCTGAGGTAATTCATATGTCAAAATAATTATATATTTTAATAATAATGAGGCAGTTTTTCTTTTCAAAATATTTTCTATTTAAAGATAACTTTTAGAAAAATGTGTTAAATAAGTAGCAAAATAAAGTGCTTTGAAGATTTATTTCACATGAAGAGATCCATATACTTATCATTTTTAAAAAGATAACTATTACTCTCATACAGAGCCATGCTTACCCTAGTTTTGGCCTGGGACAAAATTTATTTGGGGTCTGTATTTTCAAAAAAGGCAACCTATTTTGTTAATGTTTACAAAATGTAACACTTGTGTCATCAATGTTGGAAAACCCCTAATGTATTTTGATGTTCTCTATTTCTTCAATGATTTAAATGAACAGTTCATTCATACTAGGCTCTACATATAAGCAGGACGTAATCTGTATATAAAAGTTAAAATAATCATCTGGGGAACAGAATTCTCTTTCAATAAGAATTTTTTGGTTTACTTTTATCTTTTGAATACATTTTATTTTTAATGGTAATATATATAATTTTATACATCCGACTAGAGAACCCTTATTAAATAAAGAAATTTGGTGAAGTGTCATAACCAAATCGTTCCTACCCCTGTGTTGATATTATTGGAGATATCTCTATTTCTAGAAATTAAGTTTCCATTGTTTAAAAAATACATTTATACACTAAACGAAAGAATCTTGAAAAGAGTTGATACTTTTGAAGACTAAGACTTGGGAATGCTATTGAATTCCAAATTTACTTTTGCCAAATACATAGATAATATCACGAATAGGACAATAAAACTATTAGGCTTTATTTTAAGATGTCTTTGACCTTTATATATATATATATATATATATATATATATATATATATATATATATATATATATATATATATATATATATATATATATATATATATATATATATATATATATATATATATATATATATATATATATATATATATATATATATATATATATATATATATATATATATATATATATATATATATATATATATATATATATATATATATATATATATATATATATATATATATATATATATATATATATATATATATATATATATATATATATATATATATATATATATATATATATATATATATATATATATATATATATATATATATATATATATATATATATATATATATATATATATATATATATATATTTATAATATATATTTACTTGTTTTATATTTTGATAGGTTGCACTTTGATTTTGTAATTTGTTAAGTCTAAAAATGTTAATGACTGTTTTCTGTTCATATATATTTATTTATTTGAAAAAAAAAACATTGTTTTTAATAAAAACAGACAAAAATACACAAACAAAAAGGAAGTGTTACGATAACTAAAATCATTTAAATTTTCCTCTACACTCTACAAGGTTTTCTATGAGAGATGAATAAGAATTTATTTATGGCACAAATATAATTGAAATTTTAATGTAACTTAAATGCTTTTATTGTCTAAGAATTCTGTCTTATTGACAAATCTGATTTAGATATTGAATTAAATTTGCTTATATAATTAAAAATATTGAGCTGAATTAAGATATTAAATGAATGGAAAGAGCAATGGTATGTGATTGTCTTGTATGACCAGTTTGGATGAAATAGGGAATATTCAGGATGTTACTGGAGTGGTCCCATAGCAAACATATTAAATATAGCCGAATGATGCCATATTTAACATGTTCTACATGTATACACGAGCGCGAAAGACAATCTATACCACGTTCACTATATTGCCAGGAAAAAAGTATTGATGTTAATATGGTGATTCTGGTAAAATTTCATATGCAATGGACTCAAGGCGTCTAAAATTTTAACCTAAGTTTAGGCTTTATAACTTGAAACTTTGTATAAAGAAAACTAACAAGGATGAAATAAAAATTACTAAATCAATATAATAAACAACAAAAAGTAAACAGTAATATTTTATTCCCATATATGTAGGTACTCATTATATAAATGTCTGTTTATGATTAAGTTATTAAGAATTAGTTTGAAGATGACCTCATAAAGTCAAATTTTCAATGTGGAATAAAATATTATTTTTTACTTTTTTTTTTTTTTGAAGTAGATATTGTGAAGTAACTCGCCAGAAGCGAATCCCATACCCTGTGTCTGTGAAGTCAAAGCCAAACTTATTCTTAATTACCAAAATATATTAATGTAACGAGTGTTTTGTTTTACTATCTCTATTCGCTTGGTGACTAAAATTTTCCAGATGGAATATAATATTATTTTCCAATTTTAGGTGCATTTTTTGAAGTCAGTTTAATTTTTATACATCTTTTATTTCATACTTTTTAGTTCTATTTATATGAGTTTTATTTTAAAAGTCATATTTAATAAATAACCATAGAATATCTATGTAAATTCCTGATAAAATGGTGAACGTCATACTTTTTTACAATATGCTAGCTGTGGGACCACTCGGGCAATATCCGGAATATTCTCTGAAAAGTTCATCCAAATTGTTGAAACAATCGCAGAGTAATCGTTGTACATACATAAAAAAATGCATAGGGTGAAATTGATAACCTCCTTTTTTGAAGTCTGTTAAAAATTGCATTAATATTTGTGACACGGCCAGCTAAACAAAATAAAGGAAATGCCTGTAGATCCACCATTTTTTGTCCAATTGTAAATATTTAAAAACTGACATTCATAGAATTTAAAGTTTTATCGGAATATAAAAATGCATAGATGGCACAACTTCTGATATATTTATAACATACTTCCACAAATAAGCATTTAGTTTGATCATTTTTTTGAAATTATATGGGATCATTATTTAAATATATGTAGTTTTTTTTTTTTCGTTTTCTTTTTAAAATTCAAATAGCATAAGTTCACCAGTACCTGATTATTTTTCTAAGTAGTGCCATATCTATTTCATTCATTTCTTTTTTTTTTAATAAGTGTGTTAATGTTTTTGAAAGTAATTAGAGATTTTCTTTATTTTTAGTATGCCCAAGGATGACCATTATGTAATAAGATCACCAACAAGATGGAAGCTCTAGAAAGTAAGAAAATGATATCTTGGACTGTGTCATTGGTTAAAATCTGGCCTTCTTACCAACTATACCGATTCAGTTATTGCCAGGGGCGAGGCATGTGAAAGCAACCCCTTTGTGAGTTGAGAAAACCGATTACATCACAAGAAGATAACATTTACTGTAATGTGTTTTAAATAAAATTTATGTTTAATATAATCTTAGGTTTAGATTTATTCTGAAAACAAGCTATATAAGGACTTATTCACCATTTTGTGAAGTAGGTTTTTATTTATGCCATTACAATGTGTCTTGACTTATTTATGAATAGATTTTTACTTCTTAAAACTTTTTATTGCTTTATTTCCTAGCTGTAATAGTACACTCAAATTATCTATGCTAATTTAATTAAAATTTGGATGATTAATTGATGTAATTGAATAAATTAGTTTTCTTTACATTAAGAGTTAGTTTAAAATGATCCAAAAACCATTTAACCTTATTCATGTCCTTAATTAATAAATCCTACACTTCTTCCTGTGTATTACTGGGGAAAATCAAAATAGAGTCATCAGCATAGGCTGGCTCAAAGCTCCTCCTACTTTAACATAATCAGATACATTTTAAGAATATTTAACACGGATCCTCCACATCATATAGCTATGCACAATGTCCAGTAGCATAGCCTGAGGGATTGTGTCAAATGCCTCACAAAAATTAGAAACTTACACAGATGTATAACTTTTACAAATATTTGTGACTAAATACACAAAATGATTTAAAATATATCATTTTTTAAAATATAGCTATTATTACATCCAGAGTTAGGCTTACTCCAGACTGGACTCAGAAAAAATACAGGTATCTGTATTTTAAAAACAAGACAATGTATCTTGTTAATCTTTTCAAAATTTGAAAGCTTGCTTCTTTAGCTTTAAGAAGCCAGTTATTTTGATTACTTCTTCAATTCATTAAAAATAGTTCGTTCACACCTTAAATCTAGCTTCAAGAACCACCACCATATTTAGTCAAAAAGAGGGGTAGCAGTAATTCATTTCTTATGAAATTTGTAGTCAGACTTAAATTATTCATATTGTAAAAAAGTGATGTGATTTGTAGCATTTTAATCAAAACCAATGCAATCTAAGCTTCAAAAATGATCATTGGAGATTAAATATCAGTATTTTTTTATTGTAAGGGTAAAAAACTCGCTAAATTATATGTATCTTCATTATGCAATGCAAAAAAAATTAAAGAAATATGGATCACTAAAACATCTGTTTTTGTATAATTAATAATTATGGTCTGTTGCATTTGGAGAAATTGAAAAAGCAAAACAATTGTTTTTTAGGATCAAGATCAAAACTTTGGATATTGTGATTTAAGTAACAGTTTTCCATCTCAAACAGACCTTACCTTCAAAATGTTTAGCTAACGTTTGAGAGTTAAGCTTTGCTGAGGAAGGAAGTATAACATTGGAGTGAAAAACGAAAAATGTATTCTCTTGATGTCACAGAGTCTAAGTGGACATTTGTTACTTTAAAGTTTTTATTAAAATTTACCAAGTTCTTTCTCATTATATTTTCTTATGGGAAATTATATAAATAATTTCTCTAAATGAACTTTCGAACTAAAAAATCTTCTGTTGTTGACTCTGATGTTATTTATTGAAAGCTTTTTACTGTACTTAAATTTGTAATAGTTAATGTAATTGTATGATTTTTATGCATTCGGGCACAAACAAATAAATCAGTAAATTTATGTGCTTTAATTAAAAAATTACAAAACTTATTCCTAGTTATTATATATTATATTTATTTTAGCACTTAATTTTTTCTTTTGGAGTTAAACTTATATTTTACTTCTAGTTTCAGTATCTAAGTTTTATTACCTGACTGTATTAAATATTTTAGGTTTCATTACTTAACTATTTTTCTATGTTTTGTACTTTATTATTTCTTTTGTAAAATTAAGTTTTCTTTTTATATAACAATATATTAAATAAATACAAACATTGTGAATTTGTAAACTAGCAAAATGCTAAATAAAGGATAATAATATAATATACTCACTATACCATGGTCTATAGCTGTATGTGCATTATTTTAAAATTATCATATTAAAACCGTGACAATTAAAATTGAAGATAGGTTGTATCAGAAATACTTTTACCAACAACAAAATATAATAACAATGACAGGCAAACAAATAGTATTTTTATCATCTAAAATGATCAATTATCTTCTAATTATGTACAGGAATATTGATAAATTGAACCCTCATTTTTTTGTGGGACACCCATGTTATATTATGTCCATTAAATAGGCATCTTTTTGCTAATCATAAATATATTAGGTTTGATATCTTTACCTTTAAAGGCAATTGAGAAAAACCATGACATAACAGGCAAGTTATTCATATCTGTGTTATGTTTTCTCTAACATCTCTGATAATAGATATATTGTCAATTTCCTGTGTTCAATGTGTCAAACCTAATATAATTATAATTAGCAAGAAAAGACCCATTTGATGGACATATACAGGGTGTACCATCAAAACAAAAAAAAATTGTCATGCTTTTCCAAAAAACACCCAGTATACATAGAAACTAATAGATTAAAAATCTACAACTTCTGCATTTACCATTTTTTTCTACCCCTTTCAACAAAAAAGTTAAATGAAGGTTTAATTTATGATCAATCAAAATTGGTATGCCATCATAAAATGCTTACTTCCTTTGAAGTATTTAAGATTTTTGTGTAATTATATAATATGATTTGTTCTTAAATTCCAATGGGATTTGATTATATGTCCTTGGCACCATTTACTATGAGTTTATTTTAACAAATAATGACATTATGTCAAAGTCAGTTAAATAAGATATTGTTTAAACTAGATTTTTCTCAATTAAAAATTATTTTACTTAGTCCAACATTAAACAAAGCACTACAGGTATTATAAGGGATAATGCTTTTAGTCAATGTCTATCCCTCTTGAAACACTGTCTCAACCTTAAGGTTTGGAACTATTTATTTAGAAAACTTAACATTTACTTGAATAAAGATTCTAAAAGATATACCACAATTTTTTTTAACAATACGCATTCTTATAAGTTTGGAGGCCAGTTCCCAACATATGGTAAAGTCAACAATAAGATGTAATATTTTTGGAAATTCTATAAGATTAGGCTATAAAAGTTTATATTTTAAAAGTTAATTGATAAAATAATTTACAAGATCTAAACTACTTTATACCAGTTAATAAACTTAAGAATCTGAAAGCATGAAATTAATTGAGGGTATCTTCGGAAGACTTTTGTCATTTATAATTATATCATGCACCTAACTTTTTCCTAAACCATACGTAGATTAAAAAAAAATTGAAGATGTGATGTGCGATATCTGGCATACTTACTAAATTAACTTATTACTGAATTGTGTATACCAACTGGAGAAAATATATAAATAGGCCAAAGTTAATATTTTTAAAATATGGGGAAAAATTATTTAAATTTCTAATCCACTTTATCTATATATCTTTAATTAATATACAAAATATGTAATACACTTTAAAAAATTTATTCAGCATGGAATTAAAAATAAAGTTGACACTACATTTATCATATGGTGCATCTTTTTTATTTCTCAAACTACACACTTTCTCAGCAACAGTAATTATAAATGAGCAACTTTATGTGACAAGCATATTTAGTAAATTTATCCACTTTATGTGACAAGCATATTTAGTAAATTTAAAGGTGCAGAATTTGAAGCTTCCATATAACAAAGAGGCCCAATTATTACATTGATGGAATGGGCTATAACTGGGGCTATATGACACTCAGATCAATACCCGTAACTAAAGTCTTTTCTTTCTTCCTATGCAAACAGGGCAACAAAGAGTACTCAAGTATGACTATAATATACACGTCACTAATATCTGCAATGCACATACATATGAGCAGAACTAACTTCGTAAGCCTTGTCTACGATACCTATATCAAACATCAAGACTTGCATTGGTCCTAAAACAAATTATAATAAATAAGTACCTGCATGAATAACAAGCTTAGGGAAAATCATTAACAATCTTATAAAACCCTAATCAATATGTGACTAATAAAAACTGATTTTTAGATAGGTATTTGCTTAGGATCAGGATAAAAAATTAAACACCAAAAAAACTTAAAAAAAAGTAGAAATTATGTGTCTCAAAAAGCTCACAAAACAAATTAGTTGAAAGAAATATATTCAAGCTTAAAGGCTTTTGTGGATTTTTATATGGTCTTTTGTTTTATCTTTAGGTAGGGAACAACATCAACATCAACAAATAAGACTATCTGAGTGTAAAAACTGAAATGGTTGCAACTTTATATCATATTCACACTATTCTAAAATAAACATACCCAGTTTAAAAGTAGAAGGTTTAAAATCATCTCGATGCAAACAAGCAATAACCTCTTCCTGGGCTTTCCAACATTTTTTTTTTTCAATATTCAATCTTCATTATTCCATTAAATAGAAATTATCTTGTGATAAACAAATGCTTTATAATAAACAAAAAAAACAATAAAAATATTTTCACTTTAAAGTTAGAATACAGGGAAATACGCTAACATCATTTTTTCATGGTGTAGTTTTGATTAAAAATGAATAAACAAACAATATATTTATTTTTATCAATAAAACTTGAAACACAGGAGGCCCATTTAAAGAATTTTTAGCAACGTAGCTCGCCAATTCGCTATTTAAAGTGTCAAGCGCCGCATTCCACAATTCCAATTTTTCGAAGGGCCAGTAAGTTTCGGTCCACTAACTGTTTGGGCCGATGTAGTTTAGGGGAAAATACGCACTACCCTATCTTTGTAAACACTTTACTAGATTTTGCCCTTAATTTAACACGCACCGCTATCATGTTAAATTCATACCAGTTTGTCTCTATATCACATTCAATTAAGCAAGATTTTTTTGCGTTGATAAAAAAATAATTATTTGTCCACCATTTTGTTCTACCATCATCTTTACCAGTTTATCTCCATATCAGACTTAATGCTTGTATACATTTTCAAATTAATTTAATGAGTAGTTTTTTCAGGCCGGTTTTTTAAATATTTTATTGGGCCGTTTGGGAACAATTTTCTTAACGATTCTTGAGGCCGTTATCTTGTTCCGCATTATTCAATTTTTACCAGTATATTATTAGTTCATATCCATATAACCCTTATTTTTTTAAACAAATTCGAAGTCACTCTGATGAGCAGTTTTTAAGCTATGCCGCGAACTGACAGACAGACAGACTGACCGACGAAATCGATGAAAATATTTTTTGGCAAGGACACTAAAACCTGAAAATATGTAAAAACCTGTGGTGATTTTTTTCACGGTTATAAATATTTTATTTGTCCGCCATTTTGTTCCGCCATCTTAAATTTGTACCACAGTTTCACTAGCTATTTTCTATACCACAATTAGTTATGGTATACCATTTGAAATCAATCTCAGGCTAAATTTTTAAATATTTTATTAAGCCGCCATTTTGGATTCGTACCAAAATTTTACCAGCTAATTCCTACAAAATACTTGATTTTTGTGCAAAATTTGGGATAAAGTGGATACATGGTTTTTTTATATTATATATTTTTTTTACATTTCACTAGGCTGCCATATTGGATTTTTACCAAAATGTTACCAGGTCATCCCCATATGACCCTTAACTTTTGACCAAAATTTGAAGTCCATCTTGTTAGTAGTTTTTAGCCATGGTCCGACAGACAGACCGACAGAATTGAGAAAACATGTTTTTCGGCATGTAAGGACCCTGAAATGTAAAGATCTCAAACAACCTCGGAGGGTATTTTTTACACGATAACAATATTTCCTTTTTACGAGGCAAGTAAAATTTATTTGGCCGCCATCTTGAATTCATACCACAACTTTAACAGTTTATCTCAATATCACACTTAATGCTTACACAAAATTTGAAATTAATGTAACACTTTTGTTTTGCTACCTTATATGCATACCAAAATGTTTCTAGTTGATTCCTATGTAACATTTTTGTGCAAAATTTGGGGAAATTGGATAATTCGTTTTTTTTTTAGTTGTCATAATTTTTTAACGTTTTACTAGGGCGCTGTCTTGTTCCGGCGTATTCGATTTTTATTTGGCCGCCATTTTATTCATCATCTTAGTATCATGGTCTTACTAGTTCATCTCTTTAACCAGAACTAGTTATAGCATACAATTTGAAATCAGTCCATTAAGTATATTTTTCAGGCTGAATTTTTGAATAATCTATTAAGTCCCATTTTGTTCCGCCATCTTGGATTCGTACCAAATTTTTACCAGTTGATTCCTAGGTAATATTTGATTTTTTTTGGATAAATTGGATAACTAGTTTTTAGTAATAATTTTTTAACATTTCAATAGGACGCGATTTTGTTTTACCATATTGGATTGTTACCAAAATGTTATCATATCATTCCCTTTGATTGATTAATTTTTGAACAAAATTTGAAGTCAATAGGGTGGTTTAGTAGTAGAAGTAGAAGTAGTAGTAGTTTTTTAGCTATGCCGCGAATAGACAGACAGACCGACGGAATTGAGAAAACCTCTTTTCGGCATCTAGGGATCCTGAAACGTAGAGATCTGAAAAAATCTCGGAAGGTGATTTTTTTCAGGATTATAATACTTCCCTTTTACGAGGGAAGTAAAAAGAAGCCGTGTACCAGAGTATTGTTCAGATTTGGGTATAGGAGAGTTGTGACATTCTTCTTATTGAAAACAAGATTCTACATTAACTGCAGTACATATAAATGTTAAGCTTCACATACTCCCAGAACTTCGCTCGTATAGAATTCCAATATACACAGATAACAAATTATGATTGTTTGCTGATAACTTAAAAATAATTGAAATAGATTACAGTTTATAGGATTAGTATATAGAACGGAATAATTCACGTCGAATAAAGATCCCTGAAGATGCCTCGTGCAATCGAAGGCGAAACGTCGTATAGTAATTTGACATGCTCTAATCTCAAGAACCATTTCTTAAGCATTAGTATATAGTTATCACCAAATAATTATATGCCTATATACATTGTGTGACCAGTACGTAGTAAAATTCTCTGCGAGAGAAGTTCTCGGTCAAGCCGAATTTTCCGATTTTTGAATTTCTTTCCGTATTATTATTATTATTATTATTAATTTTTTTACATAGTCTTTTAAAGAAATTATGTCATTTAATATATTTCTCCAAAAATAGGTTTAATCCAGGAAATGAAATTTTGTCGAATAACTATTTAAACATTTTATTAGGTAGCCATTTTGTTTGCCCATATAGGATTCGTACTAAGACTTACAAGTTTATCCCTGTTTCAATTTAAAAATTAGAAAAGTAATTTTTAAACAATGCATTAAGCTAATATCAATTAATGATGTTTTTAACATTTTATATAGGACCATATGGGATATAATCACTCCATCCCCATATGACTCTTAATTATTGACCAAAATTTGCAGTCAATAGGATGACTAGTTTTTGACTTCTGCCGCGGAGGAGGATAGGAGATCTTGTTTCATATAGAAAAGTTGTATTGCGTCTACTATTAATTCCAGGAACATAAATATTTACTTGACAAAAGAGGTTAGGATGTCTACGTCTATCTCGAATAAAGTCGATCTAGTTTAAAATTTAAATAATTCAAATTTTTTGCTGTACTTTTTCCATCATATTAATATGACATTCGGAGAGAGAGTTTCAGATTAGTGATAAGTATTCTTTCTTAGAATAAACAAATGTAAAAAAGGTCTTCAATGTATGTTTATTATCAAAGCTTTCTCAAATGCACTGGATGCAACCAGACACCTTAATAAGTCCTTTCTTAAAAACCACGCCTTGAAACAAATACGAGAACTGCAAGGATTATTGCTTCTTACTACACGACGTCATAATCTTACATTACTTATATACAATAAGGCTTAGCTCGTTCTCTTTGCCCCAGCTATTTATTGCTTTATTATGCTTGTAACTAAATACAGTTAATTAAGATTTGATAGAAAAAAAATTATGATCATCGGAAAATATTAGTTTAATGCCAATAATGATATTGCATCAAAAAAACAGTAGAAATAATAAGGGAACCAAGTTTGATGTTTAAAATACCCCCCACGTTGCTAAATATTCATTTGCGGTAAACCTGAAGCCGTACGCATTAAGGTTGCTTATCAAGATGCGATATCTTAAGAAAAATCTTCTATTCTAAAAATCCATATAGGCTACAACTACCTATGCCTGACGGTCAAGCACTACATTGTAGACCTTTTGTCTATAAATTGATGCTATTCTAAGGAGAAAATTAGACGAGCTGACATATAGCTTCGCCGATACAGAATCATCTCAGTTAGAAAAATTAGAAAGTATGAAATCCGGGCGATAATTGCTGATTAGGTTTCATTCTCTACCATGAAACTGGGATATATTTTTGCCTGTCTCCACAGTTCAGGCATAATAATCATAGAGACGCATAAGTTATAAGGTTTTAACAGTCCTTTATTATAAAAGAAGGCACACCATCTGCCTCAAACAGGGCTAGAGGTTCCCGAAAATGTGTGCCCTCTAGCAAATAACCAGGAATCCACTAAGTTCTATTCCTAGAGTTAATCAGTAATAATTAATATTTGATACCCATGCTCACTATAGGCTGTTTTACCATCTGCGAAAGGCCCTCTAAAAATTTCTATAGACTGGAATATTATCATTAAAAGTACTGTTGAATTTATCAAAAAAAGGCCTTAAGAGGTAAGTTTTCCTTACTAAAACTATATAGAAAGCTCCAGTCACGACTTATTATTGAATCATATAGAGAGGCAAAATTAAACTTGAAAGGAATATAACTTTTTGCAGTTTCTTTTGACAAAAGTTCACGTTTTTAAAACGTATCTAATTTATTTGTTAATATAAAACCGGATTGATATACATATGTACTCCGGCAGCAGCGGCTCGGTATCTACGTTACTAATTGAATTAGCAAAAGCTAAATCTAACAATCTATATCTATCAAATGTATTATTACATTGTCTTAACTCTCTAGATTTTAAAAACCGCACAATATGCCCCTTGAAGTCCATTATTATTCAATTTTATTCTGATGCATTAGAATCTCCCAAAAACATCACAGTCTTGTTTTGCAAACACCCCATCTGCTCTAAGCTATCAAAAACCAATTCAATGACATTTATACAGATAGATGGCGGCATAAATAATAATGACATAAAACATGGTAACAAATCAGTAAATGAAAATTAATTGTCAAAATTAAAGATGTTTATATATTTCAGTTGGAATGTTATTTTAAATGCAATAACGCCAGGGGCGTGCAGTCCATGGAAGCAAGGGGAGCAGTTCTTGCTCAAAAAAAATTACAAAACATCTTCTAAAATGTAATTTTTGAAATAAGAAACTATTAATTTAGTTTATATTAAAAATGCTAAAATATTGTCTTAATTATCAAGCCCATAATAAATGCAGCCTTGACTCCGACCCAGCCACAATAGAATATAGAATAGACCCTATGCGGACCGCTAGCTTCTCTGCAGCCAAGTCCTGTATGATTGATTTCCTGTGAATCGAGCCAGAAGTTATTGAACTTTCCACCGGCTGTTTGCAATTTTTATATTTCAGTCGCGTGCTTTAAGTGGTAGCGAGCTATCGTTGGAGTAGGTTCTTTGTTTGAACGGCTATCCGTGTGTTGTGTAATACGTACGTCCCGTCGTGCATAGTGCGATATGGAAGACAATAATACGGACGTGGATATGCAAATACCGTCAACTTCGGTTGTCGGTAATAACGTTTAAAATGTTGGAGAATTTAGTAAGAAGAGTGTGTGTGAATGTGTGGTGTGTGTCTTAATAATAAAGGAATTTTCAACACTAAATTCGCTGATAAGCTTCAAATAATTTCGAAAGGAAGGGCAAAACCGCCTGTGAAAAATTTAACCACAAAAATGAAAAACTGTATTAGACATTTATATCCGGAAAAACAATACGAACAATTTAAATGGCTAACAGGGTGTGAAAATATAAGTAAATTATTTTGTTGGCCATCTTTACTTTTTGAGAATGAAAAAGGTCTCTGGAATAAAACTGGTTTTTCCGATTTAAACAATTTTCATAAAGCTGTAAAAAGACACATTATATCCAAAGCGCATTTACAGGCCGTCATAAAAGAAAAAATCTTCGGCAAAACCAAAATTGAACACGCCCTTAATAAACTAGTCGATAAAAATAGACAAACATTAAGAAGACTTATCGATGTTGTTTGTTTTCTCGGACAGCACGAATTGGGATTTAGAGGTCATGACGAAACAAGGGTTTCTTCAAATAGAAGAAATTTTCAAGATTTACTTAGTTTAATTTAATTTAAAGCAGTCTAGCGTTTTTCGCGGAACGGCGAATCGAATCCAGAATGATTTAATTTCCGCTGTTGCAACCATTAGTCTAAAAAAAATTAAGCAGGAGATTGGCGAGGTGCGGTTCATTGCCATTGTTCTAGACGAAACAACTGATATCACTAATTTTAGCCAATTATATGTAGTAATACGCTACTTTAAAACGAAAGAATGTGTCCGAAACTCATACAGCATTATATACCGTAGTTTATAACGTTACTAAAGAAATTAATGGAGAGAAAAAATTAGTTGCTCAAAGCTATGATGGAACTGCAGTGATGGCAGGACAATTAGGGGTTCTGCAAGCTAAAGTTCGGGAAAATTTTCCAAGTACTGTGTTTGTCCACTGTTTTGCACATAAATTAAATTTAGTTTTATCCCAGTCCATCAGTCACATTAAAGAGTGTAAAGTATTTTTCGTTACTTTAAGTGGCATGGCTGCTTTTTTTTCCAAGTCAACAAAACGACACAAGCTTCTGACACCATTGTCCACAAACGATTGCCCAAAGTAGCTCCTACTAAGTGGAACTATAATGGAAGACTTGTGTTAACAGTATCTGAAAATCGTGAATCACTGATTGAACTATTTGAGAATATAATAGAAAATAATGAAACGTGGGACTCAGAAGCAATAAATAGTTCGAGGGGGTTTTTGCACTGTTTGAAACGAGATTTTAATTTTAATTAATTGTTGAACATATTTTCAGAAATATTTCCATTCTCGGACAATGTTTTTAATATATTACAAACTAAAACAAATGATATTGCTTTTTGCCTAAAAAAGTGGATGATTTTAAGCCAAAAAAGAGATGACTTTGACTTGATGACTTGACTTTGAATATTTTGGGAGAAAACGGTGACGTTAAATGTAGAGCCACAAGTCAAGCGTCTTCGAACAGACAAGGTGGGAGATGTTCAAACATCATACAGACGCCTCTTTTATGAAATAATCAATTAAATTCAGCAACAAAAAAACTATAGATTTAACGGTTTAAATGATTTTAAATTCTTCGAGCTCTGCAATTTTGATGCATTTAAAGGAAAAACTTTTCCAGAAGAAGTGTTTAAATCTCTTCTTCTTCATTATGGCCAGTTCTTCAACCGAGTGTTACTGCGATCTGAACTATAAGTGATTTACGAAACTGATGACATTAGCGCAAAAAATAACGCTAAGAAACTAATGCAATTTTTAAAAGACAAGGAGCTGGAAGATGCCTACACCGAAGTGTCGAAATTGTGTGAATTAGTATTAACAATACCTGCTACAAGTTCATCAGTAGAACGCAATTTTTCAACACTTAAACGTATAAAATATTTCGTGAGAAATTCAACGGCGCAAGAGAGACTTTCGCATACGTCACTGTTGTCCATTGAAAATAAACTTCTCCAAAATATGTCGGAGCATCGACGTTTTTGTGATGACGTCATTGACGAATTTGCAAAAAAATGATCGAATAATCGAATTAAATAGATAAAATTCTAAAAATTGCCCCCCTTAAAATTTCACCGCACGCCCCTGATGAACAACTTGTTTGTATTTGCGGCAAAACTGTTGTTGCTGTATTTACATCTAGGATATTGCCCTTATTTTCCCGGACACCTTGAATATAGCAATCTAATTTCAGTTAAGCACAGATTTATTTCAAGGAAAAAGTTCTTTTGCCAAAGAAACCTTTATTTTGTGCAAATATTACTTTTTTGGTTTAAGATCTCAATAATTCTGATTCAAAATAATAAAATTTCTAATCAGAAATGTGCAGTATTTGGACCAAAAGATTAACAAAGATCGTCTTATCACAAAATGGCAAAGTTATATGTCTAACATTCCTTTCCTTTAAATGAAGATAATCCTTAAATTAACTATACTTAAGATCTTAATGCAAATATATTTCGTGTCATAGTAAGATGTTTAGACTATTAATGCATTACCATGATTGACTTGATGATAATAAAAATAGTGTTTTAAATCCATAGATATATATATATATATATATATATATATATATATATATATATATATATATATATATATATATATATATATATATATATATATATATATATATATAATATATATATATATATATATATATATATATATATATATATATATATATATATATATATATATATATATATATATATATATATATATATATATATATATATATATATATATATATATATATATATATATATATATATATATATATATATATATGTTATATCCGTTTATAGCCACGTGTAGGCAATGACCTTCGGTCACACGGTATCGGATGTAGCAATTTCAATATTTCAAGGAATGCATTGTAAGCAGTACCTTCGAGTTGCAATTCCCACAGCTGGAAGGTGCCGCATCAGCATTTTAAAACATATAAAACGCTCTGAATTGTAAATATTAGTTAGTTCATATTATATACCGTTTTTATGCCAGTTTAAGTTCCGATATTGTATAAAGTAATTTCAAAGTTAAATAATAAATTTTTTTAAAAAGTGAATTTTTGAATTAATAGTGTAACAAATTGGCGCAGTCGGTAGGATTCGTCTAACGTCGGCAGAACAAGGAAGACCTAACTGTTGACGGCGGATTCAATCCCTTAACGAAGAAAAGAACCACATTTAAGGCGTCCTCACTCGAAGATACCTGCGGAAGGAACACCTACACGACTAATGCTCCTGCTAACGTAAGTGACATTGAATTATCCCGTTTAAGTGTTGTATCTTATTTTTATTCTGTTTCTGTTCGATTTTATACGCGATTTTTCTACATACTCCCTGATTTTAGTTTTATAAATTTAAAAAGAAAGGTGAATTTTATATGCTAATTTTATTTCTCCAATATTTGCCTAATATTTTGTTTTCCCCCAATTTATATTTTGAAAATTAAAAACAAATAGTATTTAGCAAAATGCCCGAGACACGTTCCCAACAATCTCAACAAACTCAGCCACCTACCCAGCAACCGATACAAGGTGCTGAGGTAGAAATTGAGCCCTACAGGCTTTCCGAAATATTTTCTATAGTGCCTGATTTTGAAGGCGATCCAATCTCCTTGGGTACCTTTTTAAACGCGTGCGATTGTGCTAATCAAATGGCAACAACTGACCAAAAACTGTTATTAACGATTCACATTGAGCGCAATTAGTAAATTCAAGAAACCCTGCAACATATTGCGAGATTAAACAACTCTTAAACCTTCATTTTGGCGACTCGAGGGACCTATCGTCTCTTATACAAGACCTTCAAAGACTCCGCCAAGTACCTGGCGAGTCCGCCCTTACTTTTATAACCGCTTACAGGTTTTGAATGCAAAAATGCTCTCAAGTATTTAAAAAGCTTCCAACCTAAGTACCTAACCTCCCGCATTAGGCGTGAACTACAGCTCTCATATTTCGAAACTCAAAAAATAAATAAACAAATTTCTCCGAAACCTCCCCAACCAATTAGGAAACAGTTACCACAAGTTATAAAATGTCTGAAATGTGGACGCCACGGCCACATAGCTGCAGAATGCCGTTCCCAATCAATGTCTCATCCTAGTTATTCTCAAAATAATGGTAACATAAATTATCAAAGGCAGTTCCCTTCTTCTAGCCAAGTGCCTCATTTTTCACAGCAAAATACACCCAACACATTTTCGTCTCAATATAGACAACCTACAGCTACCCAACAAAGTCATGTTGCATCTCTTCCACCTCTAATGCAAAGAAACTCGAATTTCTCTCCAAATCAACAAAGAGCTCACCACGTAAATTATGATTACCAATCTTACGAAGGACCACAATATTACGACGAATATTCTCAAGATGATAGCAACTTGGAATACCAAGAATATTATACTGAAAACGAACAAACACAATTCGAACAATTTGACAACTCAGATTTCCAAAATTTTCCACCTCCCCTTTACAAAAACCATCCTCCGGAGATCACTACCCAATTGAACAACTCGGTGTCGGAACTGCAGAGTCAGATTCAGACAATGAATTTAGACGATTTGGACCCCAATGTGAATTTTCCGGAACAAGCGTTCCTTTAAACCCGTTTCTTACTGTCAACCCCAAGAACCTGTACTATATTAACGATGCCTCAAATACATTCAAACTTTTAATTGACACCGGAGCAGGGATATCCATTTTTAAAGAAAATACGGTGAAAAAGTTTCCCCTCAGATCACCAGAAAACGTAACTATTCAGGGAATAACAAATCAGAAATTGTCTATATTTGAATCGACTCTTGTCCCTTTTGAAATAGGTAACCCACACAAGGTATACATTTATAACTTAGATATCGATTTTGATGGAATCTTAGGACTTGATTTTCTCGAGCATTATGAGTGTATAATTGATCTTAAATCAAAAAATTTAATAACGAACTTTAAAACGATTCCGTTGCATAAAGTTGGGGCTATTACAACAGAAAAAATGTCAATAAAAACGAGATAAACAACAAAATTTCTATTGACGCTCGCACAGAAAAAAATTTTAAATTAACATGTAACTCAAAAAATACAGACGCCCTATTAATGTCTCAAGAAAAAAAAAAGTTCGTTTACCAAATGTTATTGTACATGTTAACGAAAGCGGTGAATTTATGACTTCTATTTTAAATGCTAACGCCATGCCAAAAACCATCGATTTTTCCGATCTTTCTATCGAACCATTTACCCCTAATGATGTTGTCCTAAACCTTAACACCCAAGATAATTATGAAGCCGATCAAATCGACAGAATACAGATCATTCGAAACGAATTAAGAACCGAGCATCTTAATTCCGAAGAAAAGGAAATGATCACAAATCTCTGTCTAGAATACTCTGACATATTTTACATCGAAGGTGATAAACTAACTTTCACCAATGAAATCAAGCATGTTATAGAAACTAATAATGCAAAGCCCGTTTTCACAAAATCTTATAGGTATCCTCAGATACATAAAGAGGAAGTGAAAACACAGATGGGAAAGATGTTAGACCAGGGAATTATACGGTCTTCCATTTCACCGTGGTCCTCACCTGTATGGGTGGTACCCAAAAAACTTGATGCGTCCGGGAAACAAAAATGGCGTGTAGTTATTGACTACAGAAAGCTCAATGACCTCAGTATTGATGATAAATATCCTCTACCAAACATTTCAGACCTTTTGGACCAACTTGGTAAATGTCAATATTTTTCTACGCTTGATCTCGCGTCCGGCTTTCATCAAATTGAGATCAATCCCGATGACATACCAAAGACAGCATTTTCAGTTGACAATGGACACTATGAATTTGTCCGCATGCCATTCGGTCTAAAGAATGCCCCGTCCACGTTTCAACGCGTCATAACGCGTCATGGACAACATTCTCTTGGGCATTCAAAACGAGCGTTGCCTTGTATATATGGACGACATAATCGTCTACTCTCCCACCATACATGAGCATATAGACCGGCTAAAAGAAGTCTTTAAGCGTCAACGAAACGCAAACCTCAAAATTCAACCAGATAAGTGCGAGTTTTTCAGGAAAGAAGTTGCCTATCTGGGACACCTCGTTACCAAAGATGGTGTTAAACCTAACCCTTCAAAAGTGGAATGCATTCAAAACTTCCCAGAACCAAAAAACGCAAAGGATATTAAATCTTTTCTGGGATTAGCGGGTTATTACCGCCGATTCATTCCAAATTTTGCAAAAGTATCCAAACCATTAACTAAACTCTTGAAAAAGGACATCCCATTCTTCTTTGATTCAGAATCTAAAAGTGCATTTGAAGAATTAAAGAAAGCCCTAATTTCAGACCCCTTTATAATCTATCCTAATTTCGAAGAAACTTTCCTCCTTACCACAGACGCAAGCGCATTTGCAATAGGCGCTGTGCTGTCCCAGGGACCCGTCGGAAAAGACCTCCCAATAGCCTGTAGTGCAGAAACTAAATATTCCACCATCGAAAGAGAGCTACTAGCAATTGTATGGGCAGTAAAGCATTTCCGCCCTTATCTTTTTGGACGAAAGTTTACGCTTATTACAGACCACAGGCCGTTAACATGGTTGTTTTCAATTAAAGATCCCGGAAGCAGACTTGCGCGATGGCGTCTAAAATTAGAAGAATACAATTATAAAATAGAACATAAACCGAGAAAAATAAACAAAAATGCAGATGCTCTATCGCGAATAAAAATTAATTATTTCCAAGAATGCGCAAATTTCCGATCAAAATTCCCCATTTTTGCAGCCAATGAAAATAATAGCGAAAACGAAAATCAAAACCAGCCAGAGTCCAATGACGTCGAGATAGACGACGAGTACATTACACAGGAATACAACAAGTTTGTAGACCTATACCAAACCAAATCAATAATTGACTATTCCAAAGTCGAATTTTCAAATTCACAGCTTTTAGATAAACCACATAAACTAATTATTACCTTTTTCTGGCAAAATAAACTAGAAGAAATGCATTACAAAATAATCGAAGATATCTTCGAAGAAAGCGTTCATTTTGAAAACATGAGCGTTAACATTGTCTCTAGCAAAACCGTGAAAGATAGAAAATACTTTATTATCCCAATACCATTTGATCCGGAAATTGTAGCCCAACACTTGTTCTATGTCCTATTTAAGGCCCAAAATGAATTCGACCCTTCCAAAACGTATTACGTGGAAAATAACCTAGCACTGCCTATCCTCGAAATTTTCTCATTCATTTTCGCCGACAAAGAAATAAAACTTAAAATCTGCCAAAATGTTGTAAACACCCCAGACGCCGACGAAATACCCCAAATTTTAGAACACTACCATTCAGGCAAAACTAATTTGCATAGGGGAATTAACGAGACAGTCAGGCGCATAAGAGAAAAGTACAATTGGCCAAATTTAACAAAAGACGTCGAAAAATTAATAAAAGGCTGCGAAATATGCCAAAAGGTAAAAATTTGCAGAAAAAACCTAAGTACGCCTCTCGTCATAACGGAAACTCCGAAAACCCCATTTGAAAGGATAAACATTGATATCTTCGAATATCCAACCAGATATTACGCACTTACGATTCGAGACGAACTTACAAAATTCACACAGGCTTACGCAGTCGAAGACAAAAAAGCGTCGACAATTGTAAATACCTTATTAATATTTTTCCAACACTTCGGTACGCTCCTAAGAATACTTTGCGACTATGGGCGCGAATTTGACAACTCATTATTCAAAGATCTTTGTGAACTATTTAACATAAAATTAACTTTCTCTAGTGTCAATCACCCCCAGTCTAACGGGTCCATTGAAAGGTTCCATGCAACCTTATCAGAAATGATTAGAGCAAATATAGCCGAAAACCCAAAAGAACATCCCTTTAATGTTTTACCCTACGCGGTGATCTGCTACAACAATACGAAAAATAAAACTCATTGGTTTACACCGTTTGAACTTATTTTTGGTCACACGTCAAGTAGACCACCCGAAACTTTATACAACCAGGACAAATTAATATCAAAATACATAAGAGACCTTAATAACCGTATGGAATATTTTTACAAAATCGCTAGGGCAAAAAGAGAACGACAAAAAGAAAAAGCAAAAGTCAGGTTTGACGAACACGTAACTAGTATCCCTGAATACAAAGTCGGAAATAAAGTGTACGTTAAAGAGTCACAAATAAAATCTAAAGCCGAAAACAAATTTAATGGCCCTTTTGAAATTACAGAAGTTTTTCAAAATTCCGCTATTCTTCTTAATCCTCGAACAAACCAATCAACTAAAGTCAACTTCGATAGGCTAAAACCCTATTTTGAATAAGTATTCTTCTTCTTTACAGATTCCTCGGGCTCTTCTCGGTCGGCCTGACCCAACTTTCGATTACACCTATCAACAACACACTCGGAATATTCTTCCACGAAGAAGGTTCTGTAAAAGTGTCAAACGACAAATGGACACTCCTCGTGTATAAAGATCTTTTTTAGATAAAGGAAGCTATCGCGAATAATGATAAGATCCTAGAAGGATTATTAGATGGCTTTGTAGACGTTGACTCGCCCAGAATGTTATCTTTCAAATCCGAAATACAAACTCATGTCAGCCTGCTCAATCAAATATCCGACACTGTCAATTTAAAATACAAAGAAATAATCGCGGATACGAAAAAATACAGTTACAGGGAGAAGCGCGGAATATTCAACGGTATAGGCACTGTCTGGAAATCCATAACTGGAAACCTGGATGCTTCCGACGGTGAGTACTTCAATGAATGCATTGATAAAGTCTCTCAAGACGAAAGACATATCGAAAATCTCCTCAAAAATCAGATATCGGTTACTACCTCAGTAATAAAAACCTTTAACGCGTCAATACAAAAACTTCAAATAGACGAAGAAACATTTAACCGGGACATAAACGAAATCCACAAATCGATAATGGACATGTCCGACGACCTCGCATTTTACCATGCTCAGATAAGAACTCTAGATTTATGTGAATCATTAATGGAGAGTTATTCTTTTATAGAAAATTTTCTTAACGACGCTCTGAACGCGATATCATTCGCTAGGCTAAATATCTTGCACAGTTCAATAATAATCCCGGGAGATCTGATTAGTTCCCTTCAAGAAATTTCAGAATCTCTCGGAAAAAATAATCTTCCTCTACCTGTATACTCTTCAACGCTTGCCCAGTATGTTGAGATTATCGAGCTTGAAGCATATCAATCTGATACTAAAGTAGTGTTTATTCTAAAAATACCCTTAGTAAACCCTGAAAGCTATACTTTGTATCATCTCTATCCAATACCCGTATTAGATAATCGAACAGAATTTCATCATATAATCCCTACAACACAAAAATATATTGCGCGGGACGATGATTCAATGTTATATATTTCATTTCAAAACCTGGGAAGCTGCAAATCACTAGGACGAGGCGAAAAGATCTGCTCAGATGTTCTACCCTACCCGATAGACAGTGAAGCGATTTGCGAAGCTCAGCTACTTAGAGGACCAAACCATTTACCAAAGACGTGCCAGGTATCTCTTCTTCTTGCAAAAAGATACAACGTTAAAGACATCGATCAAAACTTCTGGTTGATTACAGTGTCAGATCCACTACCAGTTACAATAAAGTGTGAAGGAAAAGAAATCAGGACAAGTATCATCAATGTCAATTCCCTTCTTAGACTTCAGTCATATTGTAATGCCTTTATAGGAAGCACAAGAGTTCACAACAAAGCACTCATTGATACGTATCAAAATGTTACTTATAAAAGCCACCCAGTGATAAACCCATACAAGTGCTGCCAACATATTTCATCGAAGCTTCACATTCCAGACCTTAAACCCCTAAAACTGAACAAGATAGACGTAGAAGATCTCAATATTGCCCAGCACAAATTGGACACAATACTGCGAAGAACTAGACAAATTAATCAACCAACCTTTTGTCTATAAATATCTGTCATGGTTCACGATCGTCACGATAGTTCTTCTAGTCAGTCTGCTCGTCTTGTACATAATGTGTAAGTGTCGCCGTAAAAGACTACCCAGCATCACCATGGCTCCATTGGATGATGGTTCACCACCTCCGCCTAGACCACAACAGCGAAAGACAGTCAAACTCAGGCTCAGCAGCATCCTTGCGAGAAGACGGCCAGCCATCCACCCTCAAACCCAAGAAGAAGAAAACGAAGACGAAATATAATGATCTTACAAAAGTTTATACAGGGTGTTAACTTTTGACCAAAAGGGGGAGTTGTTATATCCGTTTATAGCCACGTCTAGGCAATGACCTTCGGTCACACGGTATCGGATGTAGCAATTTCAACATTTCAAGGAATGCATTGTAAGCAGTACCTTCGAGTTGCAATTCCCACAGCTGGAAGGTGCCGCATCAGCATTTTAAAACATATCATATATATATATATATATATGTATATATATATATATATATATATATATATATATATATATATATATATATATATATATATATATATATATATATATATATATATATATATATATATATATATATATATATATATATATATATATATATATATATATTGCCCTCATAAGGAAAAACGCGGTATGTCCAAAAATGTTGGATTTTTAGTTTTTTATGCCAAATGATTTGAAACATATTTGTTTAGATGTACACTAGGTAAAATAGCGGTATCTTTCATTTATCAATGTCATTCAACATATTTTAAACATGCCGTATGTTCAAAATAGAGCGAAATAATAAAGATAAACGCGGTATCTTCGACATAATAGAAAAGAACGCGGTATAAACGATAACCACGCGGAAAGATACCGCGGTTTTCTTTAGCAGCCCGGCGATCCCGCGTTTTTTGCTAGCGAGTAGCGCCCACCGCTCGTAATCGTGTTTAAACACTTCAAATGATACGACGCGCGGCGACATAAATTTAATATCAGCAAGTGTCTTTGAGAAGTAAATAATATTTTTATCTATAATCTATAATAATAATTAATAGTTGTTCTTATTAACTCGTTTCATTTGTCCTGTCTGAGTGCAATTAAGATTTTATAGTGTTGTGGATAATTATTACGTATTGCAAAAGGGCAAAAGGTAAGTAAGCATGAATCGTTAAGTATTTCATTTGTTTACGGTCTATCTAGAGTATTTAATTTCCGTAAATCTTTTTACAATCACATTAGAAAGATAATTAATATAAATATGTATTGTTAATTATTATATTTATTCATATTATGATCCAAATTTTGTAATTCTCAAGTAATAGTGGAGGGGATGAAAATTCAAAAATTCGTAATAAAAACGAGTAATATGTCAATTTATGGATTTTTGGGTACAAAGTTTGGTAATTGTTCCGTATAGCAGTTTCTGCTATTATAAGAGATTTTTAAAAAATTCTTTTACAGACTACTTATATAGGTCAAATATAATAAGAATTTATGGGGGAGCTTTGAAAAAATGTTTCAATAATTTGTTATTAACAAAAGATACTTACGGGATGGCGGAGTGAACAGGGGTGCTGGGCGGGGTTAAATACAGCAATAATCCAAAGGGAACAAACACAAACAGTATTTTACGTCACTCACCGCACTTTTTTTGCACTAAATTATTAGAAAAACTGCAAAAATCCACAATAGTTTATTGTTTATCGGACAGCTTATGACACGCGCCAACGCGCCATCACACAGGGAAAAATTGCGATGTTGCCGGGTGCGAACCATCAAAACTCATTTAATAGATGTTCATGTTGACAAAGCGAATCAGAAAGTAATTTTAACATGAATTTATCAAATGCTTACGTCACTCGCGGCACTGTTTCTGATGTAAAGTTGAAAAAATTTTTTTCAAGAAGGAGGATAAAAGGGAAATTATTAAACAGTAGTAGCATCGTACACGTCCAATTTGAATAAAAATATATATATATATCGGCTTCGGAATAACAGCATCTAAACAGAATCTCTGCCAAGTAACCAACCATGTGCCCTTCTTTTTTTCCATAACGAACGGGTGTTTGTTCCCTTTGGATTATTGCTGTATTAACCCCGCCTAGCACCCCTGTACACTCCGCCATCCCGTAAGTATCTTTTGTTAATAACAAATTATTGAAACATGTTTTCAAAGCTCCCCCCATAAATTCTTATTATATTGGACCTATTATAAGTAGTAGTCTGTAAAAGAATTTTTTAAAAATCTCTTATAATAGCAGAAACTGCTATACGGAACAATTACCCAAAGTTTTAAGTTTTTTAGTTCATTTGACATTTTATTGTCTTATGTCAGCTAAAGGAGTTGTGGAAGTAGTGATTCAATTTGCAGCGGATTTCTTTTTGTTAGCAACACTTATTTTTAAAAATGGGATCTAATGATGAACTAATAATTGGGTGTGCTGTCATTGTACGGATCAAAGTACTTTTCAGTGCAAAACTGTAGATTCATTTTATTTTTCTGCATCTGTTGTTAATAAAGAAACTGTAATTATTACAACAGCTCTACTTTTTCTTGCAGAAAAATGAGCAAGAGGACTCGCCTAATGTTAGACTTGGCTGCAGAAAATCAATCATTACATACCGGTTTACCACTTTACCATAACCATGGTGTAGAGTCTGTTTCTTCGCCCTTTCCAATGGCACATGAAGACTTAATCTCATCGTTGACTCCATTATCGCCTTTAGAACCAAGTCTCGGCTTTAACAATTTCATGCCAATTGATACATCATGCACAATTACGCGTGGTAGTGTTGTCGCATTAAACAATGTACCCCTTCAATACGAAAACTCTAATGCAAACACCGACGGCAGTTTTTTGAATAATTACTTGGAATGCAAGACTTTCCATAAAGAAAACAAAGAAAACACTCTTATTGAAGATGACATTACGGAAAAAGGTGAAAATCGAGTAAACGAAATGGAGGACCTTATTATGGACGCATTTGAAAACACCGATCACGAAGATGGCATGACCTCCCATAACGAAAATAAAGAAAATACTTTTGTTGAAGATAACATCGGAAGAGATGAAAATCAAGAAAAAGAAGTGGAGGACCTTAACTTAGACGCATTTGAAGGCAGCGAGGCCGAAGATAACATACCATTGGCTGAACTAGCTAAGACAGTCTCAAATAAAGGTTATAAAAAAAATGGAGAATTAAGGAAGAGAAAAAAGAAAAGAACTTCAGGAGAACTAAAACAAATTAAGGAAAAGAAAAATATTATTTTAATTGAAAGTAATAAAGTACGTCCAGCATGCAAAGAAAACATTTGCAGGAAGAAATGTGTTTTGCTATTCGATGAACATGAAAGAAAAGAAATAAATTGTAATTTTTGGAATTTATCAGCTCAGGAAAGAAGAAATAGCATTTTGTCATTCTGTTCTCGTTTAGGAGTTCAAAAACGTCGTGATGCAGACAAGAGCTACAGAAAAATGAATACTTTCAAGTATCACCTTAAAAATAAAAATGGTGAAGCGAAGGAAGTTTGTAAGACTTTTTTTCTTACGACACTCGGCTTTCATAAAAATAATGATAGATTATTACATGACGTTCTTTCCAAGACACCCAAAAATGAATTATTACGTGCTAAGACTGAAGGGCGTGGTAGATCAAAAAATAAGAATACAGTTAATGAAAATGTTATTAATGAACATATCGAATCTTTTCATCCTACCATTTCTCACTATAGACGGGAACACGCACCAAACAGGTTATACCTACCAAGTGACATTTCTATTTCGACAATGTATAATGATTTTGTGACAAAATTCCCAAATGTCAAAGTAGCATATGATACATATCGGGTTCGTGTTAGACAAAGAAACATTTCGCTTGCTAAACTTGGACAAGAAGAGTGTGAGTTGTGTGAAAGTTTTAAATTGCATGGTCACACGAAAGATAGTTTTCAGGAGGGGTGTAATCATTGCGACAAGTGGCAAATCCACATCGCCGATGCTACAGAATCTAGAAAACTGTACAGAGAACAAGCGTCTGCAACTGCAGCTAATAATGATAATACTATCTATGTTTCAGTTGACCTACAAAAGGTGATTATGCTGCCGCGTATTGATGGTTTTAAGAGGGTTATATTCGCAAAAAGGCTTATTGCTTTTAACGAAAGTTTCGTTTGTCTTGGTAGTTTAACTAATAAACTTTCACCATTCGCTGTGCTCTGGAATGAGTCTGTATCAGGACGTAATAAAGAAGATATAATAAGTACATTTTACGCCTTTTTGATGTGGAAACGAGATACAAGCAAATTTGTATTTTGGTTAGATAACTGCTCAAGCCAAAACAAAAACTGGTGTTTTTTGACTTTTTTGACTAGAATGGTGAATTCAGATGAAATAGCTGCAACCGAAATTTTAATTAACTACTTTGAGCCTGGACACACTTTTATGGCAGCAGATAGCTTCCATCACCAAGTGGAGCTTTCTTTGAAAAAACAAAGCAAAACATACGATTTTGCAGATTTTGTAACAGCAGTTAGAAATGCTCAAAAAAAGAATGTAGAAGTTAAGGTAATGTCCAATAAAGACTTTTATTCTTGGAAAGATTTTAAATCTCAAGCAAAGGTAAATCAGGACAGTAACAGACCGCTTTTGGCAAATATTAAGCAGTTAAAAGCTATGCGTGGCAAATTTGTTTTGAAATACAAAAACTCGTACAATATAGAAGAAGAATTTAAAACCTTATACTTTTTGTGCAAAAAAGCCATGAAAAAATCAGGACTTATGACTCCCCTAACTGCCCTTCCTGAACCATGTGGGTTTCCTAAATCTAAAAAAGATGCGCTCCTTAATATATTGAATGACTTAATTCCAGAAAACAGAAAAGACTTTTGGAAAAACCTACTCGAATGTGATGGGTGAAAAGCGTTCAATATTTGCATTACTATAATAATTATTAATTAGTTATATTGATAAAAATTTTCTTGCTGTTTCCTTTTTTGTTATAATAAACCTTCGTAACAATAATACTATCTGAAGTTTTAGTAAATACCGCAGCTGTTCTACGTATTTAAATAAGCCTTATCCTAAGCATAAACGCGGTAAAAGACGATTTAAAATTTACCGCGTTTTTCCTTAGGACAGAGGTCCCAAATAATAAGAAATTTTGCCGTATGTCAGATTTTATGGAATATAGGATGGCTACTCAAAAAAAAACTTAGTCAGTAGTAAACTACAAACCCATGTGTAAATATTTTAGGCATAATCATTTGATGGTATGCTTGCAACATGTAAGCCAGTAGATAAACT